>CAUJNA010002135.1:536479-669015 GCA_963377175.1 Effrenium voratum
AAACCAGTTTCATTTATTTGGACAGGACATCATCAATTCGTTATATCTCAAAAGGCGAAAGTACATGTAGTAGATGAGCAGATGTGGAAAGGTAGTTCATGGGCGGTGTGACGGTGTGTGAGCATCATATATATATATATATATACACGTACGTACATACATACGTACATACATACATACATACAGCACCCGTCATGAGCCTGCGCCGCTTCATAAGGACCTGTGAAATACAGTGTTTGTGAGCATCGCACCTAGCTTTGTTACCACCTTGAAAAGGGTCAACATGAACATAGCTTGCATGAAACAAACAGCTCACAAGCAAAGCTTGAAAGTTTGTCTAAAGGCCTGAAAGTTGTTCCACTGGATCGCTAATCACTTGAAAAGCATATACCACTCGATTGAATATTCAATATTGAAGATTACACGGAACATGCTCCGTCAATCCCGGGCAACCCCAACAAACTTCCAAATTCTCCTAAACACCTGAAAGTTGTTTTCCACTGGATTGAAGATTTAATATTGAAGTTTGCACAGAACCTGTTTCTGAGAATCGTGAATCCTGGGCAACCCCAACAAACTTCCAAGTTCTTCTAAATACCTGAAAGTATTTTACCACTGGATTGAAGATTCAAGACTGACAACTGCACAACACATTGTCCGAACCCCAAACACCTTTCAAGTTGTACTAAAACCTCAAATTACGTTTACCTCTGGATTGAAGATTTAAGATTGAGGATTTCACATAAGATTTGTCTGAACATATTGTCCTCGCACGTTGAAGCCAGCCATTGCGGGATCTTGCGGAGGGTTGCAGATTAAAAGCATTTGGCTGCAGACGGGTGAGCGCACTTTATCGGAGCAGCACGTATTGGAAGCCTAAAGTATTGGGACAACACTGGATTTGCTTTTGTTTGATTAACACACATTGTCGGATTGAACATTAAATATTCCGAAACATAAGTTCATCCGATTCTTGAATATTGAATCCCAATTTTAAAACATATATATATATATGTATATCCAGTGTTGTCTCAATGCCCCTTAGGTGCATAGAGACCCTGTCACATGGCAGATGTTGACATTGCTGTATATTTGCCCCCCCCCCCCATTCTGCCACAAAATCACCGAGGCAGAAAAATACATAGAACTCTGAGAAACACTATAGAAAAAACATACACAACACATTTTGTTTCCGAACTCTTTTTGCTCATCTTTGTTGGTATCTTCGGCTTAGGGATTGGGGTGGGGTGAGTCTTGGGCTAGGGGCTTTAGGTTTCTCCATCATCTAGAGGCTCTCTCGCGTTTGGTATCTTGCGGTCTGTCTTTGTCTGGGTCGATCTTTTTGTGGTATCTTGACATCTGCCTGCGATTTCTCGCTATTTGCTTGGCGCTAGGTCCCCCAGTAGTGCCCTTTTACTCGTTTTTGGGGGAGGAATCCCGAACTAAAGTAGACTACAGAAAAAAACAGTTGGTAGCCTCATTCTATCCTCAAACTACTGGAGGACCTAGGGCGTTTTGACCCACAGCACCCGGGTCTTAACACCTCCTTTTCCCCATGTCCAGAATCGCCAAGTACTGCCCCGAAAGCAGTGGTGACCCGGGTGCTGGCTCCCTTGAACTTTCGAGTCGGTTCCCGAAGCGAATAGAAACTCCCAAGGTCTTTTTCGTGCCATTGACTGAGTGGCTGAATCAAACCAACCGAACTCATTGTACTCACTCACTGAGTTCCGCTTCGGACTAAAGGTCACCTTTCGGGGTTACGATTTGTGTGACAAACAACAGTAATGGACGTGGTTGACCCATCCACTCTTTGGCAAGTGAGTTTAATGTGTTCAGCCGTGTCTCAATTGTCTTGCTTTCCTATTTCTGGGCTGGACTTGGGCATTTTGGACAGTTATGTGAGGAACACGAGTTACTCTTCCGTTCTTTGATTGTATCGGTCAGGATCATAAGATCATAATGCTTGCGTCCTAGGCCTTGCCCTCCTTGGTGTCATAGACCACAGATTTTGTCAATTTGAAGCCTTCTGAAAGGTTGGCCTGGGGATGGCTAAGCAACAACTCCTGGTCTTTGTACCTTTCAAAGTCTCATCTGTTGCTGGGACCTCCTGGCGGTGCAAAGCTCTGAGACCCTGGACTTCGAACAGTTGTTGGGAAGCCAATGATTTTAGTGGTACACAAAACGTGCGGACCTTTTCTGGCCAATCCACTCGGCAAACGAGTCCTTGCAAGTGTGAGGATTGTTTGAGATGGCACTTGTCTGTTGGGCTGACTTACCCAGCTTTTACACTGCGCGTTCAAGATGTTCTTTCTTGGTTATAGTTGTTTTGGTCGCACCCTAGCTGCATCGAGGATGAGGGCAGTGTCTGACTTTTAAGGGACAGGTTTTGTTTTGGAACGTGGGCCTGCTATGTTGAGGCTCGCGCAAGAGTGGCCTCCGTTTTGAAAGCGTGCGCAAGTGCGGCGCTTGTTGTTTGTATCATACTGTAGCCGTCTTCATCCCTGTTGCCCAAAGTGTTGATGTTGCTTTCGCCCGTGAACTGAGGTGAGCGAAATCTAACTTCACTCTTCGGACAGAGATCCGGAGCCTCGTTTCAGCACAAGGTTATCAGCTCCAAGTAGAAGCCCTGGTAGATTTTGATGCTGGGATGTCTGCTTGTGGGAAGCCGGATCACTTTTGGGGCCAACTTGTCCTGGAGGTTTCCGGGGTCAAGAGAAGCTTTGTTTCACAACAGAAGTATGGCGCAGTATTTCTCGTCCCGATAGTTTGATTGCCACCACCCTGCAGAGTCTCACGTGTGTGCGTGCGTGTGCGTGTCTCTGTGTCTCTGTGTCTCTGTGTCTGCGTCCGAGTCCTTTTCCGTCTCCAACATTCTGCCTGTGCTTTTCTTGGGAGCTGTGGGATTGGGCAACATGGATCGTGTCCCAGGAAAGGGCATTGGAGGCACAGTGACTCGGAGCCTGAGTATTTAGAACAGAGCGGGGGAATGCGTACTAAACCAACATTTGTCATAATCATAGGTCTTCATATTAGCGCTTTATATTCTCGCCTGTTCAGCTTTTAAGCTTTGAGCCGTTTGCTGCCAGGTCTATCCATCATATTGGTCTAGGGCCGCGTACTTTAGTTTAATATTGGTCTGTAGGTGTCAAGAAGAACAATCGCAACAACAATCAGGGCAATAATGCAAATCACCACCACCACCACCACCACCACCACCACCACCACCATCACCACCATCATCATCATCATGATCATCATCATCATCATAATCATCACTCCTCCTCCTCCTGCTTCACCATCAGCCGCAGATGACGGCCTACCAGTGGCCTACCAACCCCTTCCCTTTTCGTTTCGAAAGCGCAGGCCGGGATGGCACCAGCCGTGCGCCCAGTGAGCCTTTTGTTTTGGGGGTATCCCTGTTTCTTCCATTGGCTTTAGAATACGTGTTATTTTCCCTTGTTGGTCTTAAAAGGAATTTATCACTACTGGAAATATTGCTATTTTTTCCAGGGATCTCAACCAAATGGAAGATTTGTAGCTTTAAAGGGCAACCTACAGGAAAGCCATGCGTGTTTGTCGTTTGTGAGGTGTGCCCCTGTTTGGTAGGTTTTAACGGGGAACTCACAGGAAAAACAAAGCCATTTTGGATTTGGGATGGTCCCCAAAAAAGTGACACACCCTACCTGCAGCGGGTTGCTTCCCTTTTTCCTTGTTTTGTTCTTCGGATGGGGTTTCTCTCACCCAAGACCTCACTTTGTTGATCATTGAGAAAGCACAATAAAGTAAAGATGCCCCGCCCAGTTGAAGGTTAAAGATATAAGCAGGCAGCCAGCCCTCGAAGCCTCCTTGGAGGTCTTGCGGTGTAGGCCCAAATATCCAGGATCCAAGAAAACCTGGGCGTCACTGTGACAAGGTCAGGGTCAGACCCCAGTTGGCATGGAGAACGTGCATCCCACCTGCTTTCTAGACTCCATGTCCACATGTCCACATGGCCCTTGTCGGTGTGACAGGATCCGGACGGCAATCAGACAACGGGACCCTCCATTGAAAGGAGTTTTTGGTTTTTGTTGGGACACATTCTACATTTTTGCTTGTTGTGGTTTAGTGGGACATCCCCACTTAACTGCTAACATTCAATTTGTTGCTCCCCTTCCAACGTCAACCAAGTTTTAGGGACCTCCAGTTGTTGTGGTTTGGGACCTCAAGAGCCTTTTCGAGGACCTGTGACCGCTGCCTTGGCCAGGAAGCTTCCTGTAGGCTCAGAGCAGAACTCCATAGCGAGCGGAGCATCTCCCAGGCCAAACAACAACACACCTTATGGCTGTGGCCTAAATTGAAGTAAGCCTATGTTCTGGTGGCGTCCCTTTGGGTTTGAAACAAAAACCTCCAAAACAGGTAGCAACACACCTTCGCCTTTAAACTTCTCCCCCGACTTCCGCGCCTTCCAGCGGCCCGACGCGTGGGTCGCGTGCGAGAACGCCCAGCTTACAAAGGGGACCAGAACCAGAGCAAGACTTCAAGAGTCAGAAGACGGAATCGTCCTCACTGACGGCACGATTTGATTTTGACTAGTTGATTAGCCAACTGTTGCGCCCAAGTCCGAGTGGACAACTAGGAAGCCATGACACTAGCTATATCCGCAATTTGCTGAAGATGCTTGGTTGAGGGCATGAGGGCAGTAGTTGGGATTTTTGGACATGGGAAAGCAGTTGTTGGAGTGTTTTTTCATTTGCACCTTCCCTAAGCATGGGTCACGAGGCCTCGAAAATAAGGCTCTTGAAATGAGGTTCAAAACCAAAACCAATGGACCAACACCGTTTATCTTTGGAGGTGCTTGTTCCCTTCAAAGGGTTTCGCAACTTGGCCAGTCGCAGAATAATTTAGGAGAAGTGTTTTCCTTTAAGCCAAGCCCAAGAAGGGTTCCCTCGAGAACAAATCACCCAAATGGACTTGGATGGTTGCGAGATCCGCTTCTTTGCAGCCCGAAGTGAAAACATGGTTGCAACCACGAGGTTGCTTGGTATTTACGTTGAATCGTTTGGTCGGGTTTCTGAACAGTGGGGCAAAATGGAGTTATGGCAATATATATATATATATACACATTTACCCTCCAACTGGGTCAAATGTTGGCATCTATCACCTACATGGATTGTTTGGGGTACGTCTGACACACACACACACCCACACACCCACACACCCACACACCCACACACCCACACACCCACACACCCACACACCCACACACCCACACACCCACACACCCACACACCCACACACCCACACACCCACACACCCACACACCCCCACACCCACACACCCACACACCACCACACCCACACACCAACACGCCCACACGCCCACACGCCCACACGCCCACGCCCACACGCCCGCGCCCGCGCCCGCGCCCGCGCGCGCGCGCGCCCACGCCCACGCGCCGCGCCGCGCACGCGCACGCGCACGCGCACGCGCACCCGCACCCGCACCCGCACCCGCACCCGCACCCGCCGCCCCCTCCGTTCTTCGTGGGGCGCGCGCAAAGCCGCGCGATCGATTCTCTCAGGCCGCGCAGGTCAGCGGACCTGGTGACAGGGGCCCCAGGGGGGTTTGGGTTTCGGTTGGGTTAGGTCGCTTTGGAGACATGAACTTATGGTGATTTTGGTCACTGGTCACTTTGGTTGCCCCCTTTTGGTGATTTTAAAGACGACAGCAAGAGGAAAAGCATCACTTTTGGGGGTCCCCCAACAAGGAAACGACCGGAAGATTTTGGATCCGGCTACGTTCCGAAGCTTGAGGAAGCCCCGGATTGTCCACTTCCATGACTGGACAGTTTCGGTTGTTTTTGTTCTTTCTGTAACGGAAAGATGCTTGGACCTAACGTGCAGATTTCGAGCTTCTTGCTGGTCTGGTCCAGAAGTCAAAAGGATGTGGATGGTTACAGCAAGACACGTTGATCAGTTCTTTGTTTCTTGGGTGGTGTATCCTTGCCAAATGTTTGGACATGAATACCTGATCCTAAGTCATGTCAACCAGAGGGTCCCAACTAGAATTCACACCCCTTGTCTTGAATTGGCATGTTTTCTAGTGAATTAGTTGTTGTTTTGTTTGTTTTTAGCGGCTGCCAAAACCTGTCTTGCTCAAATGGGCCCAAGGTTTTTCCGCAGCGGAAAGCTAGGGGGTCTCTGCTGCGAGAGGTGGCAGAGGGGTTCGGAGCAGCTGTGGGCTAGAGTTCCGGAAGGGTTTCGGAAGGGTTTCGGGGGGAAAAAGAAACAAAGAACAAAAACGGAAGGGTGCGGGGAAAAACAAAAAAGGCAGGGCTCCGGAAGGGTTCCCAAAAAAAATCGAGAGGGTTCCGGAAGGGTTCCAGAAAAAAAACATCGGGAGGGTTCCGGAGGTTCCGGAGGTTCTGGAGGGTTCCAAGGGCAGTCGGGAATAGGCCAAGACTGTTTTTTTCTTCTTTTTGTTTTAATGTAAACAAGTAAACCCCCCCAAAAAACCCCGAAAAAAACGGGGAAAACCACATCCGCCCCGATACGCTTTTTGTGCTCGGCCGTACGCCCAGGACCCCCAGCTCAGGCAGGATCTGCTCACCCAGGCTGGGGCGCTGCGCGCAGCGGCGCTGCGACGGTGTGGTTTTTTTTTGCTTTTTGTAGGTGGGTGTGGTGGTCAAGAATGGGTACCCAGAACGGCTTGCCCTGGTAAGTGCGGTCTTTTGATGGTTTAATTTTGACCCCCAGTTCCAGGTCCCAGCAAAAGGTGCCCTTTTACCGTTGCTTTTTTGGTTGGGAGGGTTCCACCACTAAAATAGACTACAGTGAAAAAAAGTTGGTAGCCTTATTTTCTATCCTCTCTACTGGAGGACCTAGTTTTGTTGGGCTCGAAGTGGGGTGCCATGGTGTACCTGGCAAGCCCTTCTTGACTTGTCGCGTGAACTGTTTTCACAGGCCAGCAAGTTTGAGCCATAGGTGTCCTTCAGTTAGGTTGATTTGAAATAGATTGGTTCTGGTTTAGATTGGTGGTGTAAGACAATTACCAGATCGAGCTTCTTCCAAAATGGTCACTTATAGGATCGATGACTGTACCGCAGTTTTCTGGGGTGGTGCCCTTTGCCAGTCAGCTTGTGGTACAGTTGCAGTCTTGAGGATTAAAGGGGCCTTCAAAATGTAGCTGCAAGAGGGAGTGACCTTTTTGAAAGCGTAGAATTCAAGTGTGCGTTTGAGTGCGGCTTCAGGAGGCAATGCATACTTCAAGAGCCCAAGAGTCACAACGACTCCTAATTATTTCGCCCTTCAGATTGATCCAGCAACAGGGACCTCCGGTGTGTTGCTTTCGTTGTTGAACTTGTTTGTCTCATATGCCTTCCCCTTTAAAGTCAACTACCACACGGGGCGCCCGCTTGTCCCATGTATATCCACCTGGGGTTTGGGCTTTGTTACCTCAAGCTCTGTGTGTCGTTCTTGTTTTGCGTCACCCGCTGCTTGGTTTTGGAAAAAAAAAACGTCACCGGTTGGTTTCCTGGTGCCCTTGGAGTTCCTTGAAAAGGTAGATACCCTCACACGGGTTGTGGTTGGCATCGTCCAATCGAGCGAGAGGCACCTTTCTGCTTGTTTGTCTTCAGGGGACAGAATTTGCCACCATCGGTGGTTCGTTTGACATCTGAGACAAGCTTGGAATACAAAGCGGAATCCTAGTTGCACTAGGCGGCCCAAACATGATATGTCCAAAGGTTTGGGATGGTAGAACCACCTCCTCATGTCTTGCGCAGGTGTCTTTTTGGGTCGCGTTTTGTGCATGGCCGGGCAGGGCACAGGCTGCGATTCTGCTTTGGCTTCGGGATTCTGACTTCCTGAGTTTCTGGATTTCATAGTTGTGGGAAGAGCATTCTCGACTTGTTCGGCCAATCCTCCCAGGGACAATTTGTGCGGTGCTTCTCTTCGGAGCTTCCTGAAAGATTTAGAAACAGGAGGGCGGAACGAACATTCCTTTGTTTTGCTCACTTGTCACATGGTATTTCCCATTGTGGAACCTTCTCAAAGACTGGGTTTGGTTTGTTTATGGCAACCTGAGCAACAGATGATATTTACGCTCATCCACAGGGATGAAATGGGACATGTGCACCAAATGACCACTTGCAAACGGAGACTCGCCAAATTCCCATATCAGTCGGGGTGCACTTGACCGTCGCTTGCAGGGCAGTACCGTGACATGCAGGGGGAAGGGCTTCGCCAGGCAGAACTCTGGTTCTTGTTGCTGTTTTTTTTTAGTTTGGTCGACCCCCGCGGACAGCGTTTGTGTTTTTAGGCCTAAACATGTAGGTGTTTGGAGTAAGAGTCTAGGTCCCCAGTAGTGCCAATTTTACATTTTTTGGGGGGGACTGCAGAAAAGAAGGGTACCCTTATTCTAACCTCTCTACTGGAGGACCTAGGAGTACTTTCGGGTTTTCGCATTCCTGGGCAGGAATGCGCAATTATTGAGGAGAGCTTGTATCTGCTACGAAGGCGCGGCGCCGGGCCAGCCAATTTTGTCCGGTCCGAGGATGTACAACTTCGAGCAAGAAGCTGACCACCCCTTAGTAAGAACAAACAATATGATATAAATGTGTTGGGTAAGAGAAACGCCACCTAGTTTGAACATATTAGTTGTGTGTGCGAAAGGTTTGGTCGTTCTCAACATTTCTACCTGTTTCAAACGCGGCAACCCCGCAACGCGCGGCAACCCAAAGGTGAGACCGGATCGCTCGGGAGTTCCTGCGACAGGATCTGCGCACAAGGCTTCCTTGGCTTCAGGTGAGAACTTCTGATTCGAAGTCGCTTGGGGAACGTGAAACACTTCTGCGCCCTAAGGGTGGGGGTTTCGCATGTAGTTGGCTTGGAGGGGCCCAAGATATCAGGGGGTCGTCAGATATGACTTGGACCCGTCGGTGAGTCTCCTTTGGGGAGTGATGTCTACGAGCAAAGTATAGAGAGTGTTCTTCGGGTTTTAAGATTTTAGGCTTGTCTTGCAAGTGCAGCTGATTGCTGTCCTGTTCTCGGACTTTCTATAGACTCCGATTAGACAGGCGGTCACGGAAGTTGGGCACTCAGTTTGGGTGCTTTTCCCACCGTCCTTTGTTATGAACCTACCATTTCCCAAAGCCTCCAGGAAGGTATTGTTTGCCAAAGCTCCCCAACTGCGCAGCGACCAAAAGCCCGCATAGACGCATTTTGGTAGGTAAGTCAGACAAGCAACCCCACTGAATACGCTTTAGTCAGCGGATAAGCGGAGGAAAAGGACATGGCGCCCATGTCGCACCCTGAGGAGCTGGACGTAAAAGGGCACGAAAGAGCGGTGCAGATACCACATGATCTGCATCTCCAAGCCCAAACACCTCTCCACATAGGGTGGCGCAGGTCAGAAACGCTTTCCCTTGACTCGAATTGCAAGATTACCCTGCCTCCAATCATGGGGTTTGGGAGACTGGCTTCTTAGGGAAGCCCCAACACGTCCACTTCCATTGTTGGAACGAGGGTAACAATGCGGAATTGCAAGAATCGCCTGCCTTCAATCATGAGTTGACATGAGGGTGGAAGACTAATTACCTTCCTATTGGGGAGGCCCCAACACGTCCGCTTCCATTATTGTTGGAAGGAGGGTCTTTTTTTAGGGGGACCCCTCCAAAAACCAAGAGTGTTTTTACTGTGCTGTCCTTTAAACCCCAACCACAAGCGGTACCAACCCCACAAAGTGCACCAAGGCTACGCTTCGTGCCCATATTTTTTCCCCGCGAATCCGATGGCCTAGAATCGGACTCCGCAGTTGCATTTGGGTGGCTCACTACGATTGTTGTTCCTCGGAGCCCTCAAAAAGGGTGGGCTTCCTCTTAGCTCCCCTTGCAACCCACAGAAAAAGGGGGGCACCCTCGCCCAACGTTGCGACCCGCCAGGTGGAGCAGCTTGCCCCCTGAGGGGAGGGTCACAGCCTCGACCGGGGATAGTTGGGTATGGGTCAAGCCCCAGATGAAAGGCAGGCTTTAGTGAACTTTTTCCCATTACGCAGAGGCTCCCGATGATTTTTGGGCCCACAAACAGCCAGGTTTTGAGAACCCCAAACACCGAAGCGGGGTGTCTAATGGAGGGGTCGGGTCTCTCATTGAAGTCACCCTATTGGGATCACCCTATTGGGGTCACTTTTTTGTTGACCCTTTGCCATTTAATGTTGACCCAGGATTCATAACCAGTCCCATTAGGGGGGTGTTCCCTCCAAAAGTGGTCTGAATCCCCACTAAAAGGGGACACCCCCCAATCAATCAACCAGGGGGTTATTAATCCGGGATTAACATTACCAGGATTCCATTTTGGGGTCACCCTATTTTTTGACCCGCGGCCAGTCTTGTTGTGACCTTTTCGGATCAACACACGGCTGGACCTCGACCCTTCGGCACTTTTCGAAGAATTCCCCCGTATTTGGCGAAACGCGCGTGGTTTTTGCCGCCCAGAAGTTCCGTTCCCAAGAAACACATCCCCGAAAAACTGTTTCGATGGGTTTCAGTTTTGGGTTGGACTATGGAATGAAAACGGGTCCAAGAACCCATAACTTGTCCCAAACTTGCTTGAGGTACATAAAAGCAACATATAAGGAAGTGGACATAAATATATTTCAGCTTGGGGGACTGAAAATCAACCAAGAAGCAAGGGAGATTGCAGGGACAGCCGCGTCCCTCAATGCTCATCTGGGGTGCACTGAAAATGGGTGTGTCTTTCTTGAGGGGAGCGTTTTTTTCCTTTTGGTGCCCTTTAAAACCATAAACATCAAAAAAGACACCCCCAAATCAGACTGTCTTTTTGCCGCCACTCAGCACCGGAACGCACGCAAGTGCCTCAGGGACTACGACCAACTGCTTCTCCGTCCGGAGGTTTCACGGGTAGCCCGGGCAGAAGATTGGCTTGTTTCCCCATAGTTCCTCTCTCAGGCTCGCGATTGCCTGCTGAAATCCGGCTTGTTTGGGTCGTTGGGTTCTCAGGGGTGGACATGGTTGTCGTTGGGACACATTTTACATTTTTTGATTATTGTGGTTTAGTGGTTGAAAAATCCAAATCCACTTAACTGCTATTTTTTTCAACTTTTGCTCCCCTTGCAACGTCAACCACGTGGAGCATGGGCTCGGGACCCGGATCGTTTTGCTGATTTTCACTGCCGATCGATCCGAGGCACGACTGTTTGACTACCTTCGACATCTACATGCGGTCCAAGGACGTTTCCGCACCAGTTTCACGGCGAAGTATGGGACAGCTAGCCCTGGGACCTTTAAATTGGGAGCCAAGAGGAGGTTGTTTAAATGTGTGTGTGTGTGTGTTAATTGTTTGGGGGGACCCCCCCCAACAAAAAATGATAGTTCCTTGAGTTTCCTTTCAAAGCCGCTACATAAGGGTACCACTACATTGCCAACAGGCCAGTGAGCCTCTAGCACTCGCCCTGCCTTTGGACCCATGTCGACAGAGACCCAACAGGGTGGTTTGTTTAATCCTTGTTCAAGACTCAGGCTGAAGGACTGGCGTGTCTTTTGCTATGCCCCGTTCGCCATAGGTACGGGAACCTGTTGAAACCCTCTGATTTACACGTAAATTACCATGGTTTTCTGGTGTATGGCTTGTGACTTACTTGCAATATTTTGCGGACATCGTACCCACCTGTTTTTGGTTATATAGTGGAAAGCTAAACGGACAACCGCAGGCATTTGAAAATTTGGGATAAAAAAAGACACACCCACGGTTGCCCTCTAGGTTCGGATGCAATATTCCTTGTTGAAAAGTCAACGTAAGATTCGGTGAATGGCTGCAACAAGAAGACATTCCATTAGTTTCATTTCTGGAACGATATTTCTCGACGTTTCAACATGTACAAGAGAGGTTCGGGAGAGTAACACCCACGCGAGGGTGCTTTCCAAACAGACGCACACTCACGCAGGATGACAGCATTCGACCCACCTCTTTCTATGTTCTTTCAAGATGACGCCAAAAGAGTACCGAGTGGTACTTTTTGTTTGGGGTCTCAACCAGGATTTCTTCCTTGCCCGTCCATGGCAAAAATTGGGGTGACCACGTGTCAATCGTTTCCGCACATAAAGAGCCCGCGGCTCTTTGGAGAAGCCAACAAGTCTGGGTGTGGGCGTGGGCCCTCCATGTTCTGGAAGAAATCGCTCATCGATTGGCACCAGGGGATGGATGCCGAGAATACTGGTTCAGGCGGGACATTGAAGGGACTTCGGACGCCACACGAAGCTCCTACCAGGCTTCGGTCGAAGTTCGACCCGAACAGAAGGGACCCTAAAAGTTGTGCTCCAGTGATCCGGAGAGTCTCGAGTGATCCTTGCTCACTTGCAAGCCAGGATGCAGGATGCATTCGAAACTTGGTAGAGCCGCCACCATGGGCAAAGCCAACATGGAGCCGCCTGAACAGCATCCCTTGCGCGGAGTGCCTACTTTTTGGGGACGCCTTTCTCGGGCGGCCCTTTGATGCGGTTCTTTTTCAGGTGTTTGTTTGGGCAGACATGCGTCTTGATACCCAAAGCCGCGTTGAGCCTGACAATTCTCGGTTTCAGGTTCCGGGGTCCGCGATACGATACGACGACGTCGCGTGACGCGGCTTCGTTTCCAAAGTTGGTTGGCCTTCTCACGCTGGAATTTGTCGCCTTTTTCGCGGCCAGAAGGCAAGCCGTAGATTTCACACCAGGCCAAACTGAGTTTCGGTTTCCTTCCGTTCAACCAGAGGGGGAGTTCAGGACCCTATGGTTTGTCTCGTCAAAAATGGGTTTGGGTGTCCTTTCCATCCCCATCTCACAAGGGACCAAGGGCTGTGCCGCGGTAAGGCACCTTTTCTTGGGATCGGTATGAACAATCATAGACCTATGTGCAGGGAGTTTCAACGATTGAACAGGTTTGTTGCATGCAAGCCATGACCACAATGGTGGACCCCTTTTGGATGGAGTCAAAGGGAAATGACACGGCAACAGCATTTCGATTTTCTATTTCCCCTTGTTTGAGAAACTGGAGTCCTGACCATGGCACATCTCAAACCAGCTTCTTGGCGTACTCGCCACGTGCAGGACAGCCGCCTATCCCTGAGGCGATTCGGGATGGGTTTTGGGTTGCTGTCTGGGTAGGGACCCAGACGTTTCTTGTAGCTGTTTTTGCCCATGTCCAAAAATCCTTGGTTGCTATGGACCCAGACCCTCGGAAAATGTCCAATGACCCGGGCCCAGGGGTGTATTTTCACTCACTAAACTCAACATGGCTTCAGACGCTTGGAGACTCCTCTTCTCTTGCAAAAAGTAAATGCAGCATTCACTGCTTTTTCACTCATTTTAAACATGGCTTTCGCAGACTCTTGGGCTGTCACGAACTCCAGTGCCGCTGTGTGAGGGTAAAGGATCCCCCGTTTTTTCACCCCAGGAAGGGAATCTCCGTGGTTGCTGTTCGGTGACTTTAGGAGCCGGGCCTCAAGCACAGCCTAGTCTTCCATTTGCTTAAGAATATGGGTGTGGCTTAAAATGAAGAAGGAGCTAGGCTTACGCAGCTTGCTGCGGCAGGAGGCCAACCTGGCACAGCTTCCGATCCCCGGCTTTGTGCGTATTGCCCGCGCCTCAGTTTTTTTTCGGATCGAGCCGAGCGAGCCGAGGTCCGGCGGGGAAACGGGGGGGGGGACTGCCGGCAAGGGTGGCTCGTTGTTTTTTTCTTTTTCCAAACGAGAACCCCGTTTTGGTTGAGTTTTTGGAAGGGAAACCACAAACCGAATTCCGTTTTGGGTACAACCATCAAAAAGACACCCTTCTGGCAGTCTGGCAAGCCCCGGGGCTCGTTTTTTGGTTCAACAGCAAATTCAGCTATGTCGACAGGCTCAAAGCTCTGTTTCGGGGGAGGGTTCCAGGAGGCTCATACTGATACACTATCCGCCTGAACATTAGCAACCATATACTTTTGGTCTGGTGAAATGGTTGTGGTTTGTAAGCATGTAACCTGGAGCTTTCTTTTTTTGCTTTTCTCCTTTCGGTTTGGTTGGGAGGGTTCCCCAAAAATAGACAAACAAACAAAAAATGGTACCAACTTGTTCCAGCCTCTCTGGAGGACCTAGAATTGGTGATTTGGATTTGGGTTTTAACTTGCTGTTCTTGAATGGGAAACCCCAAGCCAAACCGATTCGCTTCGGCTCGGAAGTTGATTGATGGTTGAATCGAGCCAGAGGGTTGCTCGCTGACCACAAGCCATGGCTGGCTTTGGTCTACTGAAACGAATATGGTTGTCGTTGGTTGAACATTTTTCCCATTTTTGCTTGTGGTTTAGTGGTTGAAATCCAAATCCACTTAACTGCTAAAATCTGAAAAAATGCTCCCCTTCCAACGTCAACCAAGATATGTTAGGCTAGTTTAGATTAGGGCCAAGTTTGGGTAGAAACGTGGCGCCGCTCGTGTTACGTTGTTGGTGCAACCTCCTTTGGCCTGGCTGGACATTTATGAAACGCCACCCCGTTTTGGTGCAGCAGTCCCATCCAATGGGTCACTGTTGTGCGGGTGAGTGAGTGCGTGAGCGAGTGAGTGGTCGACCGAAGCTCCGATGAAGGTCGAGAAGGGCATCACCTCCGGCCAGGGCCAAGGATCAAGCCCTTTTGAACAGGGCGGTAGCCAACAAAACACACACACACACACACACACACACACACACACACGCCTCCAGCGGAATGCGTCGAGATTGGCACACCGAAGACGAATTTGCTTCCGGGCTGCAGCCATAAAGGTGCGACACAAACAGCCCTTCCCACGCTGGCGGACGGTTCATTCCGCTACGCAGCTCGGGCACCCCCGGTCCCGAATCCACAGTGGAGTACTGCGACCCCGGGTCCATATACGTCGCAAGTCGCAAGCCGAACCAACCTTCCCTTGGCTGCACCATTGGTGAAATGTCTCAGTTTCCACTGCCAGACTTGCTGGACCTTCAAAGCGCTACGATTTCCCGAATACCCCGTCAAAGGCGGAAGCTGCGGCGGTGTTTTTGAGGAGGACGAAGGTCCAGGTTGACCCATGGTCCACGCCCGGTTGGGTTTCCTCGCTCCGTTGTAAGCCGCAAACGGCCGGGAGGAGGGGCCCGTTTTTGGAGGTTTTGGATGCACAAATGGCTGGGCGGGCGTGTCTTTTTTGAGTTGGTACCCCCGTTTGGGGCGGTTTTTAAGGGACAACAGGAAACCCCGCCCTTTTTTTTGGGGGGGGGGGAGGGACCGATTGCAAAAACAAACACGCCCAACTGTTTAGTGTTTCTTGTTTTCCGTGGGCCTACACAAGGCTTGTTGCCTTTTGCCCCCCCCCCGAGCAACCCAGTCATCATATGCTTTTGTTTGAAGGCACTGCACAGGCTTGCAACCAAGCACCTGAAAACCAAAAACCACCGAAACATCCGATTGCCAATTCGAAACATGCTCATTAGAATGCCAAGCGACCAGCGGTTGCCAGGACATACGGTGAATGGTGCATACTTAAAGAGGCATGGTCATAACCCACTTCCCATGCTTATAATAACTTCTAAGTGGGTTATAACCAGGCTTACTAGCCACTTACTAAGCGCCCTGCCCCTTTTCAGTAGCTGCCAGAGCGACAAGCTTCCCATCGATTGAGCCCTTCTTTTGCTCCATGGAGTCATGGAGCCCTCCTGCCTGACACCTCAGAACCCGCAGAGCCTGGATTTGCCCTCGACTCCTCGCCACGAGACCCGGCAGAGGCTCTGTCCAAAGAAAGTGCAGCTTCTGCAACCATGATCCTCCGCATTCGGTGCATAGCCGAATCATCGATGCGTTGCTTGCAGGTAGACGCACCCTGCAAAAAAACAACTCTGGAGATGGCATCAGCGAAGGCTCAAGAGAGACCCTTGCGTACACGTGAAGGGGCAAGAGCAAGAGTCACTATACTAAAGACATGCAGCATGCACCCGTGTGCATAAAGACAAGCCAAAAAACACGTTGTCACCTACTGTGGATGGACGAAGTCCATTTCGCACCACCTCAGAGACCCTGGTTTGGATTCGATTTCCCTGCTACCAACAAACCTTCTGGTTTCCAAGTGCTTTGAAATGGATTTCGCAACCACAGTATCATGTGAGTGCCAGTAAATAGCTGTGGTACCTGCTGTGCCAGCTGTGACAAGGGATTCCTGCGATAGTTCCAAGGCCTCGGGGCCGAATGCAGGTCGGGGGCGAATGCGGACGGGGGGGCCGTCAGGCAGTCGGAGTCGAGCCTGAAACATAAGGGCCTCCTGCCAACCCCTAAAAACCCTTTGGTTTAGAGCCCAAATGATTCTGAGGTTATATTTGAATGTCCTCCAAAAGAAGCAAACAGGAGATGGCTGGTTGGTTTCAACACCCCCTATTCTGCACTGAGCGGGGCCTCATCCAAACAAGCATGAGTTTGTGTGTAGACTGAAAATGAGAAAATCTAAAGCCTCATTTCTTTGTACAGATGTGGAAGCCCGGCGCTGCTGCCTTTCTATCTCTTTACATGCTGTTAGCAATCTTTGCGTTGCGAGGTTTCTTGAAAAGAGAAACAACAGGCAACAGATCAATCATTGTTGAATAGGCCTGTACAACTCTGGATGAGCATAGTCCATTCTGCACCTATGAAGACTGGCATAAACCACTTACCCACTGGCTGGTGCATGCCGCATGGGTTTTGCAACCGCAGTCGGAAGTAGTCACTGTCATTCTTACCCCGGTTAATCAGTCCCCCAGGCGAGTCGAGGCCTACTAGCTGAGAATATTGTTTGCTTTGCTACAATCATGGAAGTGGACGAGCGCTGTCTTCCAAGACCCTCGTCAGCCTTCCATTGGAAAGAGGGTAGCCACCTACACGGGTTTGTCTCAAAGCAGAGGAACCCCCCCCCAACAAAACAAGACAAACATGGCTGGTTTCCTTTTGCAGTCCCTTGACCAACGAACAGGGACACCTGCAGAGGGCTTTACCTAGAGGGTAGCGCCCCCAAGGCCACTGGCAAGCAAGAATGGAATGGAAACCCACAGTGGCTCTACAGTGTACATGTTGTAGTGGTTCATGGGCCTATAAAACAACCCTCTGAACGAATGAATTGGCGTTTTTAGTGGCCCATAGTGGCCCTTTTGCTTTTCGGGGTTTCCTTCATGTTTCGGAAGAAAGCAAATGGATCAACCCTTGTTTGTGCATAATCTTGACCCCAGATTCATAACCCCCTGTTTCTGTGGGGCTGTTCCTGCACAAGTGGTCTGAATCCCCCCCAAAACCAGGGGGAAAAAGCATGCCCATGAAGAAACAAGGGGTCTACCAAAAAAACTTTAAAAAAAAAAAAAAAAAAAAAAAAAAAAAAAAAAAAAAAAAAAAAAAAAAAAAAAGAAAGAAACAAAAACCATGGGGTTTAGCTCCCGAGCCCTCCCTAGGCTTCCCCCAGTGTCGAGTCAGGTTTCCCCACAGCCTTCGGCCCTGAACCGGGGCACAGGACCGGAGGTTCGAGGTTAGGTCAAGGCTCCGAGCCGCTTTTCGTTTTTGTTTCTTCTTTTCTTCAAAACCCTGGGTTTTGTTTGGGGAGAAAATGGGACCCCCCCCGAAAAACAAACACCAAAACAACACATGGTGTATTGTGTTTGTAATGAACAGAATGGACTGTTGTTTGTTTGTTCTTGGTGTGTTTTTCTCGTGGGGTTCCCTTTAGGGGGTACCGATATTCTGCAAATCTGGTCCTGACTTCCCTGCGAGTACCTCCCTCCACGGCTAAAATCTGGACATTACCCTAGTGTTTGGGAGCATATATCCCACGCTCAAGGTATTTCGAGGCTTGAGGGGGTTGAGGGAGGCTCCTTTTGTGCCACGTTCATCACGTTGGTTTTACAGTGCTGAATACAGACATCATACTAGGTCCCCCAGTAGTGCCCGTTTGGGGGAGGGTTCCCCTACTAAAATAGACCGCGGACAAAAGGGTACCCGGACCCTTATTCTAGCCTCTCAAATCTGGAGGACGTAGCATAGGTTCAATGCCGAACAAGAGGCTTTGAACAACCTGTCGCACCTTCTGCCGGACAATTTTGCAAAGGGTTGAGTCCGGCCCGGCGCCATGTCCTCATGACACACGGAGACGGGGATGTAGTTGTAGTTCCAGGCCCCTTGGTCTTGCCGGGACTAGAGGATTGGCTTTATTCAAAGCTTAAGGCCTTTTTAAGGCTCATTCTTGGCCTATGCTAGCGCTTGTCCAGGGCTAGCCCCCTTGGACGCCCATGACTCAGTTGTTCAGTGGCACCAATTCTTTTTCCCCTGCTTTTTGGTGGCCCCACTAAAAATGGTCTTCCCCCAAAAAGGGTTCCAGGGTCACTGAACAACTGAGATGATATGGCATGTTTGGCCGAGTTTGCCGAGCCGAGCTTGCGGCGTTGGACTAGGAAGAGTTCATGGTTTCCCTCTCAACCTCGGAAGTGGACGGTCGGCAAATCGGGACCCCGAAAAGGATTGCGTCCATTGGAGGGGTCATGTTCGACCTGTACACCACAGCACTTTTCGGGGGAGGGTTCCCCGACTAAAATAGACCCTTCTAACCTCTCTACTGGAGCACCTAGGAGAAGTCAGCTGAGGCATTTCCAGTCTACAGATGTCTTCCTTTGGCACTCGAACCAAAGGGTCGTGCGCCGCAGGATCTCGCAGCACCAGGCCGGCAAACAACCCAAACGGTTGCCCGTTCTTGCCGGCGAAATCGGTTGGACGTCTGGCGCTTGCAAAAAGTCCCCAACGGGCCAGCTTGCTAGGGGCAAAATGAAGTTTTGGTTTGTTTTGTTCGGGTTCGTGGTGGTAGATGCTGAGCCTTGAACTTTTCGCACCACAGATCCTGGGACGGCCGAGACGGGGGCATTTCGAATCATTGTTCTTTTCATGTGTAAGGCAAACATATTTCGGCTGGCTTTTGGTGTGACCGAAGCGACCCTTAAACCTTTTGCTCAAAGAGCAACCCAGATCTAAATCATTCTAAATCGACTTTCTGTGGCCAAACTCAGCAGATCAAACCACCCACGTTGTAGGGGATGATGTCAACCCTTGGCTGAACTTTGGAATCTTGCCCGGGAAAACATTGGGCTAGGCAGATCCGAGCAGTGTGGGCAGACACCCGGATCCCGAGATTTTAATCCTTCACTGGTGGTTTGACCCTTCAGCCGAGGTTTGAATCGCATTCGGTTTGACCAATCGGTGATGTAGCTGAAAAGATGCGATCATCAAGTGGTAAGCTGTGGTCCATGGCTTTGGCACATCGGAACCAGAACGGATGCCGCAATCAACCCCAGCCACAGTCAATATGGTCTCCTTTTTTTGCAGGGTGCCCTTTCTGTGTGGGTTGAAAGGGCAACTATGATATGAATATGGGTCTGTTTGTTTAGGGACCCACCAAATTTGCGGTTTACCTGTTGGTTTCCCTTTAAAACTCCAATAAAGGTACCCTCACCAACAAACACCGCATATTGACCGTTGCTCATGTCCATTGCCAGTGACCCCCTCAGAACCTCTTAGAACCCCGCGAATGCTGAGTGCCCGTCCATTTGACCATGGCATAACCTAAGTTTCCCATGACTCAAAGAGGAAGTCACCAGCCACAAGGGGGATGTTCTGGATATCCTTCTGAACCTCATGGGGCACCTGTTATGGATGAGAGCTTATGGCTTGCTGAGAAGCCTACCCCCCCCCCCCCAATGCACGATCTACACCCGTGGGCGTCCGTGAAGTCCAGGCACTTTGTTTGACTCGGAGTGCAATACAGACGCAACTGAGTTTGAAGAGACGGATTGATATCGTGAGATATTATGAGAGTACGAAGCAGCCTGTTCGGAATCCGGGGTTGTGTAGTTGGGTAATGTTGACCCCAGATTGAGCAACCTGAGTTGGGGCTCCGCCAATGGTGGTCTGAATCCCCTCAGGAACACGGGGCCTCCGATTTTCATCAACTGGTTTTTATTCATCCGGGGTTCCCATGACATTCTCTGTCTCGACGCCTGAAACCGGTTGCATGACATGCAAGCCGCTGAAAAGACGGCGGCTAGGAGTTGCCGGCCTTTAGCAAGGGCAAAGACTGGCGAAGCGTCCCTCGGCAGTGGAATTCTTTCCCGGGACCCTGGTTGGTTGCCCGAATTGGTTTTGACTTGTGGCGACCTATTTTTTGGAATTGAACGCATGGTTCTAGAGGGCAAGTAGGAAAACACCTCACCACCACCAAACCACCCTTTTGGAGCAAGGCTGGCAACAAGACGTGGGGAAACCCCCGACCAATTCGAGGGCCTAGAGCAACCATGGACCCCACAAGGATCAAGTTGGCATTTCCAGATATGTTTTTTTTTTGTTTCTGTTTTTGTTTCCTATTAAATCGAATATGTTGTTTTTCTTTGTTGCTTTTACTGGGAATCTATTACTACTGGAAATGTTAGTTTTTTCCGCGGGGCTTAATCAAATGCAAGTTTTAGTAGAGGTATAGATTGCAACCAACTAGAAACTGTTCAGGCAGTATATACCCCGTCTTTTTCTCCGACACCCATACCTCAAAATTCCCTTGACTGAAGGCCCGGCTGGGTGTCATGAGTTTTGGCGGAGGATTCCCGCGTTTCTTGTGTGTGTGTGTGTTTCTTCTTTATCGCCAGTGGTTGAAGATAAGGAGCACCCTACTGCAAATGCACGCTTTTTTTTGTGAGCCTTGTTCGAGAAGACTTGTGTTGCATGGGTTGTTCAAAGCATCCTGTGTTCAGTCAGTTGACGTCACACCCAACATCTTGGGTGTGGGGTGCCTCTTCCTTGTGCTTTGGTCGAAGGGCTGAAAGCTCAACAGGGCTCATCGAAATGACCAAAATTAGAAGAATGGGGTTTGCTCAACATAAAGTGTGTAAATATATTAATATGTATACATTGATGCTTTATTTGTTAGGGCAATGTGACACAGAGTCAGAACATTTATGTTCTGCCGCCTTTTTGAGGAATTCGACCGGTACCAAGAGGCTTTGACCGGATAGAATATGAGTGAACAATGACAGGATAGCGCTGTCATGTTTGGTACGTTTCATTGCCCCTTGTTTCCTTCTGGAGTTGTCCTCTTTTTACCTTCCCAAACACAAGTAGATATGTAAACAGTAAAAACAAAATGGACCCATGAAAAGACAAAGGAAAACCCCCGGAGGTAAAACGTGTTTTACTTCAGGAAGTGTCACTTTTTACTTTTTCCCAGTAAAAGTAGAAGAAACAAAAAGTCCAACAAGTAGAACTTGTTTGGAGCAGTTCTAATTTTTACTTTTCTGCAGAAAAGGCGAAGCAGTAAAAAGTAACAACTTGTGGACCCATGAAAAGTAAAAAGGCAAACTCCCAACAAATATTTGTTTACTTCGGGAGGTTTGATTTTACTTTTCCCCAGCAGACGTACAAACGCAAAACTCCCTTGGGTAAAAGTTTTGTTTTTTCAGTTTTACTTCCAAAAGTTTTGCTTGTATGTGTGTTTCTTTACTGGGGACAAGCAACAAATAACAATTCCGGAAGTAAACAAAAACATTTTAACTTTGGGAGCTTGTACTTCTTGTTTTTATATTTTTTTACTGGGGACAAGAAAAGCAGTAAAACTACCAAGCAAACAAAGGTTTACCTTCGGACATTTTATTTGTTTACATTTGCTGGGGAAAAGTAAAGCAGTAAAACCGCCTGAAGCAAAACACGTTTTACTTTTGGGAGGGCTACGATTTACTTTTTCACGGGCCCAACAGTTTTACTCAAGATGTTCAAAACGCTTTCTGTGACACCTGAAATGCGGAATCTTGAGCAGAGTGGACAAACACTTTCAAGTGTTTGGAAGATATTCGAAGTATTTTGGGGTGGTCCGGGTTGAAGATTTCCGGAAGACGTTTCCGTGAAATATTGAATCGCGAATTTTCAATCCAGCTTCAACTGTTTAGCGACAAAGTGGACAATTATTGTTTCTAACATTCAAGTGTTTTAGACAAACTTTCGAGTTATTTTTAGTAAGCTATTCTCATGTTGCCCCTTTTTGAACGAGTTAGAAAAGACAGAACCAATGCTCAAAAAGCACTGCATTTTCCCATTGTGTCTTTTCTTTTAAAGACGCGCAAGTTCATGGGGGATATCATATGTATGTGCAAATATATGCTCACAACACGTCCCTACCTTGCCACATCTGAGCATCTACTACCTCCGCCGTTTGTGAAATAAAATGAAATGTGTTTTCCTGTCCAAATAGGACTTTAAATGCAACTATAATCTTGAATGCTGTTTTGACATGGATTTTGGAGTTTGGACCTTTGATGCCTTGAAGTTTCCCGTTTGGATCACCTGAAATCTAGAATCTGGGAGATCTGCATCCTTCAGATGTCTATGTTGTGCCTTCGAAACCTCACCATTTGGCAGCTCGGAGCCCTCAAAATGTCCAAGTATGAAGTCTTTCAACCAAAGCGCAAAAAAGGCAGAAACCATCGCACATACCATGGAAACCAACAACATGGTAGACTTCTGTTGGGGGGGGGGAGAGTAGCACACATAAGTAAATAAATATATATATATATATGGTCCCGTGTTCCGTGTTGCTACCCCCCCCCCCCCCCCAGATGGTTAGATACACCCTAAACCAAACCCTAAACCGTAGACCTCTAAACCTAAACCAACCCTAAATCAACATAAACCAACCCTAAACTAACCCTAAACCAACCCTACACTAACCCCAAATACACCCTAAACCAATCCCTAAACAATAAACCCTAAACCTAAACCAACCCTAAACCAACCCTAAACTAACCCTAAACCAACCCTAAATACACCCTAAACCAAACCCTAAACCGTACACCTCTGAACCTAAACCAACCCTAAACCAACCCTAAACCAACCCTAAACCAATTCTAAACCAACCCTAAACCACCACAACCCAACCACAGGACCACAACCACAGGGGGGGGGTACTTGTCTGACCCATGACCATTGGGGGGGGGGGGGACTGGCAACGCTGTACCATATATATATATAATATATATATATATATATATATATATATGGGGCCCGAAACGACCAATTCTTTCTCGCAGTTGGCGCAAAAACATTTTCCCGGCAAACACATCCTACCATACAATCTGCACTGTAGGAAACCACCAACAAGAATTGGTTGTTCGCCCCAGGTTGTCCCGTATTGTTGACTGAAAAGGAACAAGGAGTAAACAACAAGAGAAGGAACCATTTATAGCTCAATATGGTTCTGAAATGGACACGCACAAACATTAAACGCAACTTATATGTACATGATGGACAGACAAAATGCAATCTAAGATGAACAGGTTGCAAGGAATGATGTAAGGCAGGATATTATTACCCTGGAGGCGGATGATGGGTCACATCGCCTAATTTTTCACTATTTCCCTTTGGTCATTGGTTTGGTGTTAATTTATGGTTACTCCTGGGTAATTTCAGCATTATTTTGACCATCGATTCCTGGAGCCGGGGGTGCCGCATCTTTCCCTGACCCTTTCCCAGTGTCCAGCATCAAGAAGAGGTGCTTCGAAGATTAACGCTGATGAAAGCCAGACATGCGAATAGCCCAACCTTCGCCTTTCTTCGAACCCGCAACCTGACACGAATGGCCAACAGAAACGCGTGGAATGGACCGCCTTCAGCGCTTTATTCCACGGCGATCCCGGTCGGCAAGTTCCGGGGGTTGGCGGATTGGATGTTTCTGTCAAGTCGGGCCAAGGGCTGGAAAACACAAAGGGCTCATCTCTCATCGCCTGGTGTTTGGACGGCATTTTGGGGTTGATCAATATTCCGAGCCCCCAAATGACCAATAGCAACTTTTCCCACGTGGGACACATCATTTCGTCATGGTTTTCCCCAATATCATAGAGGACCTTTTGCTCAAAGCTCGATGTTTTTTTCGAGGGTTTGTTGCTAACGTGGCTGTGGTTGTCAAAAATGGGGCAACCCCAAAATGGCTTGTGCCCTAGGAAATGGAACCAAGGACTAAAACCTGCCCATATCCTGGTGGTTTGACCCATACCCACGTGACGAAACCGAGAAAACCACCGGAACCTTCGCACAATCTCAGGCACCAAGCGCGGCTCCTGAGGCCAGTCTGCTCGGTTTTTTGCGCCATGGTAAGACAGGTTTGCTTGAGGTAGGAAGGGTGACGGAGCCGTTTCGGAATTAACCTGGACCCTTCAAAAACCTTTTAAGATAGGTTATTGCCTCAATATTCTGGCCCAATACCCTGAGGGCGGAATAAACCTGGACCCTTCAAAAACCTTAAAGAATTGGCAATTGCCACCAAAGTTCTGGGTGAATTGCCTTTCAAAAGGGTATTGAGAGGGTGCAGGTGGACCATCAATGCTGCCATAGGGTTGGTTCGACCTGACCAAAGGAGAAACCACCTGTTCAAGTGGTTCTTGGGGAGCATTAATGGGATTCTGGACTTGGTTGAACCATAAAAAACCGAACAGTTGGGACCCTGGCAGTTTTCTTTTTAAATCTTGGCCCGGTGTATCTGCCGGGAATCCTGGGGCTGCGAATTGGGTTTGCGTGGACGGCTTTGTCAACATGGCATGTCTCAATATGGGGCGAACCAAAACTAGACCACGGTCCTGAAAGCATCATAGCCCCGTGCTCATTCCCGCGCAAGTCTTTGCTCGATGTGGTCACGAGCAATACACAAGGACAAGTCCCAGCAACTAACCTTGTTCCTGCTAACTTGCCACCTATCGGACCCCCCTCACACGAGTTTGCCAAGCACGTCAAAGACGACACATACACCGCCTCGCGCAAAACAGTGACTACAACGCAAACGACTCTCATGATGACTCTGTGCAATGACTCTCATTATGATTCTGTGCAATGACACTCATGATGATTCTGCGCAATTACTCTCGTGATGACTCTGTGCAATGACTCTCGTGATGACTCTGTTCAATGCCTCTTGTGTGATGACTCTATGGAATGGCTGTCATGATGTCTCTGTGCAATGACTCTCATGATAATAATTTTCCCAACGGAAGAACCTGACTTTTGGTCTGCCCAAGTTGCCTTGCGCTAGCTGCTCTGTGCAAGTGCTCTGTGGAAGTTGCTTTGCGCAGGTTGCAGCGCTCTGGGCAAGTTGCTCTGCGCAAGTGCCTCGGAGCTTTCGGGAAGTACTTCGCATACTTGTTATATCTACTTGAAAAGTTCCATTATGCAGCCGAAGCTGCAGGACTGTACTCCGCGTACTACATTTGTACTTAAAAGTTGCGATTTTCCAGAGTTGCGATTTCTGTCTAGAAAAGCTGCCGCGGACCAGGCAGGGATCGAACCCGCCGCGACCGCGCGACTCCGAGAGCAGCCGCGCAAACCACGCGACAACTTCCAAAGACCAGTTCGCAAGCAACAAATAAATTCGCACGGCGCCACAGCGGGAGCGCTTCGACACGCACGATCCCCGCAGAGGGCTCATCGGGCACTTAGCAAATGCGCACGGCAGCGACAGTGCCTCGACGACGCCGATCCCCGCAGAGGGTTCATCCTGGAATGTCAAAATCGCAAAAAAAGAATCAATATTTTTAATTTCGATCATACGAATCTCCGCAGAGGGTCGCGCGCGCAGATTAGAAATCGTATTAGTCCGCAGTTTTTTGACATCGACCACGCGGATCTCCGCAGAGGGTCGCGCACGCAGATCAGAAATCATAAAAAGTCCACACCTGATAGACCTTGTGAGTCTAAAAATAGCCTCGGGAAAATCTAGACAAAGCTGCGCCGAGTCTAAATTTGTAGTCTAAATAGCGCGGCTAAGTCACAAGGCTAAAGCACCCAAATGCATATGAACACCCTTGTTGTACCACTTGTTTTCGCATAGAATAGCGCAGCAAACACGCCATTGTTTGTGTTTCTCTCGTGTTTGTTTAAGCGCAGCGTGGCGGGAGGATGTGGTTGCGAAGCCCTGAAGTGTGAGAGCTTGAGAAAAGTGTCAGAGATTTTGCGACGCACACCCATTGTATATAATTACACGGACCATCCAAATTGCTCGCCTGGTAGTACTGCACGTTCTCACCAGCTCCACCTCGCCACCGCCAAGCCGCCATCGCTCGTCCTTGTCCGGGCTCCGCACACGTGTTCATGGCCCAGAAAAGGCTTGTGTAGAGGACAAGTAAATATATGGAAAAACGCACACAGCTGCGGCAAGCATGCAGGCGTTTGAGGCACACAACTTGGAGTTCGTATAGCGCCAGCACAAGCCTCACGGTACACAGAGGCATGTGGCTCAAGTGTCCTGCGTAGGATAGGTGTACAACCCAAGGGCTGCGCGCAGGGCAAGTGTGGCAGAGAACTGCTGCACAAGTTTGTGCCTGTGACAGCTTGTACTTTGCAGCTCTTGCTTGCCTTGCGGCCTGCGACAAACAGTGTCTGGGCTTTCTAGACTCTGGAAGCACCACGATGTCCTGGCTTGGTTTGCAAACTGCTTGCTGCGCATCCGATGCAAATTTGCACCGCCGGTGCGTGAACCCGGACGCAACCTTGTTGCCATCTACGTTGCCAGTGGCTACTGAGTGTGCGGCTCCCGTGCATCTGGACCTGGGTGTACTTGTTTGGGAGCTGGAGGACGCTGCCAAATTTCTTTCTGAGACCAAAGAGTTTCACGCGGCGCACTGGCATTGGTTGGGATCTTTGTTTGGGTGCGGCCTGGCAGTTTTCAAGTTGGAACAAAGCCGCCAGTTGATTAAGTTTGCGCTCGAGGATGTGCATTGTGACATATCGGCTGCATACGACGGCTTTTTTGTGCGAGTAAAAATTGTACACCTTGGGCGGACCCAAGGCCCTTTTCAGCTATCTTGCTGGGCCCCTTTTGTTGTGTTGCGTGGCCTTCCGCTTGCACGGTTGCCACTTTCGCTTCAGGCTTTTGACTCTTTACTAGCGCTTGTACTGCGCAGGCCTTCCACACTTGTCAACTTTGCGATTGTGGTGAATTTTGTTTTATCCCGGGCATTGCGGGAGCTCCTTTTTCGATCTTTTTCGGATTAGTGCAAGATACCTGTGCTATGGCGCGGGACCAGTTCGCCGCAACGCACGCCTTGCTGGCGGCTTCGAGTCATGGGTTGCTTGGAGGAAATCCAGGGGAGTCTCGACGACATGAGTCAACGCCTCACCTACCTGGAGTTCGTCTCCCGCTGTTATCGTACACAGCCCAACTCCGAGGTGATCAGCGCTTGCGAGTCTTGACTTGTACACTGCGCCCTGGCCTGAAAACTCTGCATTTAATGTATAAGAGCGCGGCCACCCAGCCAATAGAGAATGTGAGCCACTCCTAGGAATGCAAAGCGCACTTTGCGAATAGTGCTAGAACGTTGGAAACAAGGTTTCTTAAGGCTGGTGTGGGACTGCTGCCACCGCTTCGGGCAGCGTGCTTGCTGTCGCCGCTCAGGGTGGCCCAATTTGCACGCTCGATCTGTTTGGCAAAAAAGATGCGGATTGGTGAGTTTGTCAGAGCCTCGGTGACTGAAAACAATGAAGTCCGAGCCAAACTGCATCCAAACTGCATCCAAACTGCATCCAAACCCATGATGCAGTTTGTACCGAAACTGCATTGGCGACACATGAAACTGCTGCAACACACCAATGCACTTTTGATATAGACCTCACCGGAATGCAGTTTCTGATGAAGTTTGGATCAAAACTGCATCATCATAATGCAGTTTGGACGTTGTTTGGCTGCAGTTTCAATCAACAGGGCATCATCATAGTGCAGTTTGGATGCAGTTTGAATGCAGTTTGAGCAACGCCGAAGTTGTACTTTGGAATGGCCGCGCGGCAACAACTCTTGGTGGTCGCAAGTGTACATGCCATCACCCAGCGCAAACTTGTATTTTACTTGCCTGGCCACGCTTGGAGTACATGACTTGTGTTGTACTTGCCTGGCCATGCTTGGAGTTTACATGACCTGGTGGGACACAAGTGGTGGAAAGGCCGAGCAAGCTCAAAATCCAAGCCCAAGCTATTTTAGATGAATATTTCTGCGTTGGCTTCTGAGCTCGCTCAGCCTCTCCTGGTTGCACTAGCCTCTCCTGATTGTACTTCCCCCAGCATCGACTGCGGGGGCCCGCTTGTTTCTGGGCGCGCCCTCTTCTGTGCACTCCGCATTGCGCTTCAAGACTCCGCTGCCGTTCTTCCGGGGCCTGGAGTGTTCTACTATCCGTACGAGGGCGTTCGCGACTTCCTGGGCGTTGCTCCCAGCGCTTTCCCCCCGCCTTTCTTGGTTGTTGAGGCTGGGGAGGATCTAAATTTCCCCATGCACCAGTACGCTCCTGTCGGCCTGTTTGTGGCCTTGGGGCTACATGTTGCGCAGCAGAACGCGTCTCCCTTTCTGGGCCGTTTGCTACACTCTCCCCACTGGCCCACTTGCATCCTTCAGGTTTCCTGAACCTCCTGTTTGCCGCGGGCTCCCAGCGTCCTCGCTTCGTGACCCGGCGTGGCTAGTCCACCCGGCTCCCGTTGCGAACGACGCTTGGTGCGACGCGACGGCCCAGGGGTGACGTGGCATGCCCACCGGCCGCATGGACTGTCCGGCCAGGAACGACATCTGTGGACCGCCCCGAGGCGCCCCCTCTCGTCCTCTTCTTCCAAGGGACTGGCGGCGTGCAGCAGCCCCCTGATGCGGACGTCCTCCACACCTGCGCCATCCTGGTGTCGGTCGGGTTTCAAAGGTTGTCGATCGCCATTTTGAGCCTTATGCTGGATCTCAGCCTGCAACGCGATGAGATCTTGGACGCGAATTTGCCTGCCAACGGGTACTGGGCGCTGCCGCCCCCGAATGCAGCAGAGTTGGTGCGCAAACAACGACTGCTGGGTCAGCTCTACGCACAGCTCTCAGAATCCTATGCTGCACAGGAGGCAAACTTCATCCCCATTTGGCCTGGTGCTGGCGAGGTGAGGACCTCATGGGCCGCATTTCCACCTTGCTTAGCAGCTGTGTGAGTGGATGGGCACTCTTCCTTGTAATCTGCTGCACCTGCCAAATTGAAGGGTTTTCTGCTCGTGTTGCATTTGTCCTTTGCGCCTTCACAGTTTCGGGCTGCCAGTTGCACCTGCCCACTTGCAGTTGAGCCGGCGTTTACATCACGTGCCAGTTGAACTGCGGGCGGCCCACGTGTGAGACACCTGTTTGCTTCCCACTTGCATTTTGCATAGCAAATGTGGACTTGTGTTGTGGGCATGCCCAGCATTTCCAACACTTGTGCCGCCGGCCGCCCGTGGGAAACAATACACCTATGTTTTCTATCAATTGGTTTTGCGAAGCTTCTCTTGTAATTACCGTCCAAGCCAACGCAATTTGCACAATGATTCTGATATACCCTTGCCTGTGGTTTTTGCAAAGCGCCATCTTGGGCCGCGGTGCAATTGTCCTTTGAGTAGGGTGCTGAGTTGCTGTTGGTGGACTAGGGCTCACGTTCATACCATTTTGCGCGCGCTTGTGCGGATTCCCTTGCAGTAACGAATAGTTGGCAGTATTGGTTCCAAGCAAAATCCATGGACAATTGACATCAAATTGAGGCTAAATTGAAGCTAATTTGAGGCCAAGTAATGTTTCAACATGAATTTAGCTTCGCCTTATTTAGACTCATTTCAAGTCTGTCTCCATTCTTGTAGGAGTCTAAATCGCAGCCGAGGCTTTTTTTAGACTCAAAGGATCTATCAGGCAGTTTTTTAACATCGACCACGCGGATCTCCGCAGAGGGTCGCGCGTGAACCGCAGAACCATGCCGATCTCTCCAGAGGGTTGCGCGCGCACCGCAAAAAATGCAAAAAGTCTTCAGTTCTTAACATCGACCACGCCGATCTCCGCAGAGGTTCGCGCGCGCAGATCAGAAATCGCAAAAACTGCACAGTTTTTTAACATCGACCACGCCGATCTCCGCAGAGGGTTGATTTTCGTAGAGTGCTGTCCCGCCGCCCTAAGAAGAGAAGAAAGGAATTTAAAACTCTCTCATGAAAACTCTCGTGAGCATGGCTCCTTGCCAGTGACTCTCACGAGCATTGCTCCTCGCCAGTGACTCTCACGAGCGTTGCGCCTCGCAAGTGATCACTCTGTGCAATGACCCTGTGCAATGGCTCTGTGCAATGACTCTGTGTGTCTGTGCAATGACTCTCATGATGATGATGATGATGAGTCTGTGCAATGGCTCCAAGGAAAACTCTTTGCAATGACTCTCACGATGATAACTCCCATGAACCCAACGGAAGAACCCTTCGCCATGCTTTCGGGATAATGGGTGGTTTCCTTTTGGCTTTCCTGAAAAACCGTCCAAAAAGGACACACAGAAGAAAAGACAAGCCACCCGCCGAGCCAGGGCACGGGACTGACACGTCTCGCGTCCGTCAGCCTCGACCCACCCTGCACGACACACACCGCGCCCTCACCGCGCGTCCGTTCTGGTATACATATGGGTTTTCCTCAAATTGCGTCCGGACCTCCTGCCTTGTATTTCAGGGAGGAAAAAAGGAACTGTTGCCATTTCAGAGGAACGCTATTTTGAGAAGCCTAAATGTTGACGCTTGGTGTATTTCAGGGGCGACACAAGAAGAAATGGTTACAAACCTTAAAATGGCTGGCTTAGACTCCCAATGTCCGCCAAACGGTGCAACTCGCGAACAACACATACCCAAATTATTGTTCAAAGCAAGGGCAGTCGTGAAACCCAGAGATTCGCATCCAGAAATATGAGGTAAGGGCCCTGGGAAGAGTGGCTTACACAGCCTTGATTCCCTGTTACATATTTTTGCTAATGGCTATATGTCAAAGGCCAAAGGTCGGCCCTTTCAACAGGCGGAGGAGTGGCTGGAGCAGCGCCTGAAGACGATGACGGAGGTGCGTCGAGTTGGCGAGTCGGGTTTGGCGCCAGTCGCTCGATTTTTAGCAGTGTTCACCATGTGGGTGGCTGGTCTTTTTTTAGGGGACTCCCACAAAATGACGTGTATGTGTGTGTTTTTACCACTCCCCTTAAAAGGACACGCCCAGGTTTGTTTTGAGGGAAGGTTAGGTGGAGGTTCTGCCCTGAGCATTGATTTTGCACAGGGCCTTTTTCAGCACTCCCGCTTGGTGTGTTGCCGACTAGTGTTTCAGCACCCAAGCCACTTCTTGTTTGGTGCCTCACCCAAATCCAAAATGTCCCATCTATCAATACCACTGCTTACAACTGACACAATGCATCCCCAATGCGAGCTGGGTAGCAAGTGGACACGAGCAAAGCATTGAACATGGAAGAACCTGAGAACCTCTTCTTGTTGGTGTTTAACGGGGACACGCCATTTGGTGGTACCCCTAGTTTGAGAAACACGTACTTGACTCTGCAAGTGGGACCTGGCATGGAACACCTCGACTTTCAAATCAATCCAGGGTGCTTGTTCAGTTCTCGTGGATCCGGAGTTTGTTTCTTTGTTGTACCCAATCGATTTAGGGCCAGTTTCGGTTCCGGAATCGAAGCCAGAAAGCATCAGACTTTCGTCTCAAGTCGAAGGTCCTTGGGAGAAAGCCTTCATTTTTCACAATACTTGAAGGGGCAGGGTACTCGGTAAGCGGGCAGTATTACTATGTACAATGCCCTTTTAAAGCGCTCATTGACCTGAGCCTGCGGGTAAGTCCCTCTTCCCACTTCCGACTTCTGGTCCCGGGCGGGTGCCGCGCCAGTTCTTTGCTGAATCTCTGCGTGGGCCCAGATGAGGCGGGACATCGACCCCGTTTCAGACGTCTAGCGCTGAAGGGAATCTCATCGCGCCAAACCAAGAACTCATTTGTAAGAGCCCGTTTATTTTTAAGTGTTTTGTAAGAACTTGTTTGGGTGGCTACTTTTCTCGGAAAGTCTGATCCGTAGGTTAGCACCAGAGGTCCCTTGAGAGTCATCTTCCCGTCTCACGGCGCCTATCCCCAAAATTTGAGTTTGGTGGGCAAAGAATATAGCTGGTTTAGATTTGTTTAGTACAGGTTGATTGTAAATTGGGAGAGTTGGTCGGGGGGGCTTGAAAAACACATTTTGGTACGGTGGTGTATATATATATACTTGTTAAAGGGGGAAGATATTGCCGTGCAGGCACCATCTGATTGCAGTTGCCACCTCTAATTTTCTCATTTGGGCACCTCACCCATCGGGGACTGGGCCTCCTGATGCATTACTGCACGTGCCAACACTGAGCCACAATGAGTCCAGCCTAAGTCTTAGTGGAGGACCACTTGTACCGTTTGCCCAATGCTTTTCTCGTCAATCGAAAGGTTTTGCTTGCATGACACCTGGGGTGACAGACGGATTTCCATGCGCACGCCCTTTTAGTAGGCGATTCTACCTTGCAAACCTATACGCGAGCCTTTCAATCCATCAACGAGAGGTGCGGTGGATGCTTTAAATATTGCAAAGACTGAGCATACTCAACCACAAAACCATTATGAGACATGGCAAGTTAGAGGGCTTCCTTATTCCCTTTCCAGCAATGTTTAGGTCTTCCACCGCACCCTAATTCACACCGGCGAGGTCACATGGAAAATGGAAAGATATTGCGAGAGCAGCCGTTTTTGTTCCCGGACAAGATCTCTGTGGAAGGATCTTTGCAGGATCTGTGGATAGGGGTCTCTTGATAGGATTTGTTGGAAGATCTGTGCGCAGGATCTCTGACAGAACCCTCTACAAGCTTTCTCTTCAGGAAAGATCAGTTGAGTGGATCTTTATGCAGGACCAGGACAAAATATCTGTGGAGGATCTTTGCAGGATCTCTCGATGGGACCTTTTGTTAGTTCACGGTCTGCATCCTCCACAAGACCTCTCGCAAGGAATTCTTTGCAGATCCCGCGCAGCTTGACCGTTTTGAATATTTGTGGGAGGATCTTCACAGGACCCCTGCGTGTAGGATCTCTTGGAAGGGTTTCCCAGCCAGGATCCCTCAGAGGGCCTTTTACGTGTAGGGAGCAACCTCTATGAGACCAGCGCAAGACCTCTTGGCAGGATCTCTAAATGGACCAGTGCAAGGTAGCTTTGGTTTTCACAGGATCTCTGCGCAAGACTCTTGGCAAGATCCGTGCGCAGTGTGAAGGATGTCTGTACAGGATATCTTGGTATAATCTCTTGGCAAGAGGATCCACGGCAGGATCCTCTATATATTGCAATTCTCTGTCAGGATTCACAAGGTTTTTTGCGAGTATTTCTTCAGGGCCTGCAATTTTGATTGAAATTTGCACCGCGCCACAACGAGAGCGATCCGACGACCCCCAAACTCCGCAGAGGGTCAGATGTCGAACACCCTATGATACAGTATGATAGGTCGTGTTCTGCTTAGCTCCGGGGTCAACGTGACTCACCATAAGGTTTTGGGGTGGGCGGGTTTGAGTTGCGGCCGCGCTTGCGTCGCAGGTTCTGCACGGCTGGACGCCATCCCAACAGGATGTTCCGGACACGCGAAGAATCCTACCTGATACGGCCGTTCGTGAGAGAGGGTGAGCCTTGAAGTATGAAGATCCCAGAGCGAATTGACCATGGAAAGGCTCGACACATTCCAAGCATAAAACAGTCTTGGGTAAAGTGGTATTGGGTCTGCATTCCCTTCGATTGTCTGTTGTGTTGTAACATTGTAAACAACATATGCGGGCGCGTTGTTGTCGAAGGTACCTTGTTTTGGTGGTGTGACAAGTAATCCAAAATGAAAGAGGAAAGCCGTCATTTGGGAATACCCGCAAAAAGCAGATTCATACGGAACAGAATCTGCATCTGTTACTTTCTGTGTACCAGGGTAGCAGGGCAGGTTCTTTACTTGGGGATCAAAATAAATGATTTCAGGTTTCTCGAATTTCCCCGTAAAGAAAGTTGTCCGACAAAATTGACCCAACAGTTTCCCAGGCAAGTTTGCAAGTGCACTGGCGCCCAAAACTTTCAGCGATTAAAGAAACACCACGGTTTAAGCTCTCTCTGATTTGGCTTCTTGGACAGTGCCTATGTCAATCCACTAGACATTCTATGGTTGATTCCGGCCATTCTGTGCAACCACCGGTCTTTTCGGCGGCCATTTGTTTCCCTGGGAAGCTTCCAATGAAACAAGTTATTTTTCCACCAAACACGCGCGCAGACTCTGGAAGACAATGTTCATCTCGCACAAGCTGTCTGTGTTCATTTTTGTTTGGGAGGATAAATGCCCGAAGCCTGACCAGCCAGTTGCTGTCTGGTTCCTATCTCTTTCGGAAAGGGGTTAGGCCCCTTCAAACTCAAGTGCGTCCAGGTATTTTAGGCAAGGGGAAACTATCATGTCAAACCCAGAGGCAACAACCCCTGCTTACCTACGTTTTGTGGCACTTGGACGCACTGGGACGGTGGATGCCCGAAATATGTCAACCAAACCAACCACAGCCACAGAACCGTGGTAAACCAACGGTGCCCTTCATGTTGGCAGACGGCTATTTTTTTCCGGAGCTGGAGTGATCACGGAGTGATCTGCTTTTATGCTTTTGAGTTCTTTCTCCCAGGTCAATCGCTTTTTGGGCAAGCGACCTTGAGGGGGGCCCGTGGAAAACTGATACTTCCCGGGACCTCCTGGGCTTTCATTGATGGCTCTCTGGCCATCCAGGCGCTGAGGTTTTAGCGGGGCGAGCCATCTGATTTTGGAGACACGAGGCATCTAGTCTGACGACCATAACCTAAGCTTCCCATGATCCAATCGGCCCGTCAAAGAACAAGTCACCAAAGAGGTACTTTCTGGGTATCCTCTTGAACCTCATGGGGCACCTGTTCTGGATGAAAGCTTATGACTTGCTGAGAAGCCTACTACCCCCCCCGACAATCTCCAATCCAACACTGGACAAAATCCGCTACGCAATCCAAGAATACTGGGATATTTCACTTGTTGATTGTTGCCAGCTCACCGGGGGTAAAGCGAGCGCACCATGAGAAAGATGAAATGTACTTGGGCATCCCAAATTTGTCAGGTGTTGGACAAAAATTGCAAAAGTTGCAGATCCAATGGCTTCCTGGGAATCCCACAAAACGGCTCATTCCCAAGACCTTTGGTCATTCCCTACCTATTTCACTAGCAAGCTACGGGGGGAAGCCTCAGTGTTTGGTCAGGATCATTATATATTTTAGACCATGATTAGACTATGATCCGGAATTATTACAGACCTTAAGATCCAAAGTTATTACAGATCTTGGGTTGTGATTGTTGGTGTACCCAAGGGTCCAAACAGGGCTGCGCAAAGTGTATTTTATCGTACTCAGGGATTTGGTTCACCGGGCGTGGGCCACGTACCCGGAGATTTGGTCAACCAGCAACCAGGTGTGAGGCTGTTCCCGTGAAAAATACTCATCGCCGTGTGACCCGTCCGGCAGCGATCAATGGATCAGGGGCCATGGGGACCCCAAGGGTGATGCAAGCCTTGCGTTGGGCAAGTTGGCAAGTTACCTCGGCTTTCGCCCACGTAGTTCGGCCTTTAGTTGATAGGGTGTTTGCCAGTTTTTCACCCAGGTAGCCAACCACTCACTAACTCCGGCCATGCAAGTACGATTTCACTGACATTGATCGCCTCTGGATATTCGACTTGACTCGCGCGCGTCGAGCTGGAGCCCTAAGGGTCGGTTTTCATTCGGCGAGGTGAAACTAGCGATAGGCGCGAAGGCGATGCTTTTGGTCGTTGGGGACCAGGCAATGCAGATAGATTCTTCAGGTTTGCCGGATGGCCCTCAGGGACGGAGCAGCCGCGACCACAATCGAGAGCACATTTTGCCGAACGGTGGCCCATGTCGCGGCGAAGGTGCCCCCCACACCCCAAATTCTACATTTTTTTGAGTGTGATGTCAACCCCTGACTAACAAAGAGATACTGTGGTTGGGAGTGTGGGAAGCCCCACAATTCTTTGGGATACACCACCTGCAGAATCTTGTCCATCCGCAGTCTTTGCCATGAAGCAATAATCATGCGTTCTTCTCAATACCAACTGAAGCAAGAGCCCTTGGTATCCGGAGCAATTCCTCTCCCCCCTGGCACATCATGTCGTGCTTTCTTCTCGCATGATTTGGATGAAAACCGAGATGCAAAAAACACCACCTACTCCTAGCTTGGCCCCTTTGGGATACACCAAACCATGTTGCAGCATTTTTTTGACTTTGGAGGAGGGGTTGTGTCTCCCTTAATCCATGTATGCAGTATGTACCTACATGAAATGGAGTATAGTACCTGTTTGGATTGCCTGGGTCTTATTGTATTTGGTCCACCCGGAAATCCCAGCCCTCAAACCGTCCCCTAGGCACCCCTCCGGCCGAATACACGGCCAACTCTTTGGCCGGTGTCCGACCAGAAAGTCTTTTTGCTTTCAGGATTCAAGAAGCCCAAGCCCCATGGGGGAAAATGGATCCAACGTTTGGTTATCCCACAAGTGGACCAGCGTGGCCAAGCCGGCAAGTCGAGGGGACTAAACCAAACTTGCGGTTTGTCCTTTTGTGGTTGGTTAAAGGGAAACCAAAACAAATCTGTTTTGGGGGTCCCGGAGACATTTTTCTCATGGGATTTCTGGCATCCACTTGCACCCAACTGTTTCATACTCTAAGCGAATTTGCGAGGGATCGAAACGCAGAATCATCGAATGCTACGTTGGAACAAACAGACCTCCACCAATGCCCTTTTCTTTCAACAAGGGAGTGTCCTTGTAAAACTCGCTTCCTTTGTTCCTGGACTTTTTATACTTTCGGGGAAGACCATTTTAGTGGCACACCGAGTTTAGACAAGTCATTTGATCGGACCCCGGGCGGGGACGCAAAGGCCCAACCAAAAGGGATGCCAACCAAAAGGGCCTTTTCTATGTTCCCCTTGGCCAATATGAGAATATGCGGGGCCCTGTGGACTGATTTTGCATGGGAATCCAAGTGGAATTTTTCCTCATCCCTTGAATCTGCCTTCAGAGGCTCCAAGTCGATTGATTTAGGGCCTTACAACCTGGTTTTACCCCCAACCACCAATTCCCGATTCTTGGGGTGTCGAAAGGGGGCTCGACTCTTCCATTGAAAGCCCCATGGGTTCATAGACTTTCAACTCAAAAAGTGAGGGCCCATCTTGCTTCATGGGCGCTTCACGGGCAAAATCGTCGCGGGCAAAATCGTCGCGCGCTATCTTGGGCTCCAAGGGGAGCCGCTCAAAGAGGATGCGCACAGAGGGATTCCAGGGGTCAGTCGCACAAACCTTCCATTTGCTGCATCGGATATGTTCTATGTTCCTCCCCCAGAGAACTTCAGGACATGGAGGAAACACTTTTGCATCATCAGAAAGGACGGTTGATTGGGGGCTGGTCGGTTTTCCATTGAAGGGGCCTGTTTGGCGGCCTTTTTGTTTTGGGGGGGGGGGGCAGCTGATAAAGCAGGTTGGTTTTTGGGATGAGTGCCAGATTTTCCAAAAGTCTGACTCAATGGGTCGAAAACCGGTCTCGGTTTCAAATGTGATCCCAGAAGTTAGTTAGTTTACATTAGGGTACCGATTGGAACCCTGTTTAATACACGCCCCCATCCACCAAACACAAGCCAACTGTGATTCTCGATTTCGCTTGTGGGATGTTCTTACCCGCCAGAATCCGACTTTTCCGGCCAATCTGAGGAAGTCAAGACACGGGTAGAAGGGTGACAATCAATTGCTACGGATATATCTGATGGTTTTTATCTGCTTTCGGGTTTTGTGGTGGCAAAGGCGTCCGGATCTAACGAAGCTTCCAGGTCTCTCGCGCGCATCTGATTGACTGGATGAGGTTTGCTCCGTTCCGGTGGATGTCGGGGAGCTGAAATGTCTGATGGGGAAGTCGTGCCTTTGGATGCAGAGAACGGCTCCCTTCCCAGGCATTCCATGTTTCCGGGATGACGAGACAAGCGGAAGTGCGGGACACCCTTGGTGTCGTTTCTGAGGGCAACCCTTCTTTGTGTGTCGGAAAACCGAAAAGCGCCATTCTGGCAAATGCACCACCCCACCCCCCCCCCCCCAAAACAAGTAACAAAAAGAAGAACCCCCCCCCAAAAAAAAAACAAAGCAAGAAGAAGAAGAAGCAGAAGCAGAAGAAGAAGCAGAAGAAGCAGAAGAAGAAGCAGAATAAGCAGAATAAGCAGAAGAAGCAGAAGAAGAATAATAAGAAGAAGAAGAAGAAACACACACAAACAAAAACAAGAGCATGTCAAGGTCGCGGTTCTCTCGATGCCGACCGCTCGACTTCCCAGCCCTTTTCGGGGTTCGAGAGGCTTCCTCACAGCCCAGCAGAAGGGGCCTTTTTGAGGGAGGTCTGAACCATGGGTCCGTTTTTTTTTTTTTTGTCATTTTTAATTTTTCAATCAGAATCTGAACATACGCAAGTCATAGAGTAAGTGTGTTTTTGTTGCCCCCTCCAGTGGAGTGGAAACCTTGAGCAGAATCTCTGGACCATGCCATGCGATTTTTGATCGGCGATTTTTGATCGTCTCACCCAAAGATTTCAGGGAACGCTCGAGAGGCGCGAACCATAGGTTTGAACGGCGGAGCTTCAAGTCTTGTTCCTCCCAGTTTCTGAAGCAAAGATTTCATGAATTCCAGCTTTCCAAGGTCCCCCAGCGATTGGTGCCCTCTTTTACCGTTTCTTTTTTTCGGGGGGAGGGTTCCCCTACTCAAATAGACTACAGAAAAAATGGTACCCTTATTCTAACCTCTCAAATCTAGAGGACCTAGTTGGTGTTTTTTTGTTGACAGTTTTTGGTCTGCCGTTGAGCTGCCCCCGCGCCAAAAGCGGTCCTCACTCCTGTGGCTGGACTTAATATACCTCGCTGTTCTTGGCCAGTGTTTGCTTGGCGAGGATCGTGTGTTTGTTTTTTTTCTGCGTCTGTTCAGTTTTAGTGGGCTGCAAAAATACACATGCTTTGCTAGGAAGAGGATTGGAAAGGCAACCATTTTGCACAGGAGATGACATGGCTCAGATTCACGGCTTGTTAGAACCCCTCCACCGTGCTTTCCCAGTTCCTGGCCTTTACAAGACCGTTTTAGTCAGAAACATGAAGGTCGTTGACTTTTTCTGACTGGTCCACCCATTCGAAGTGAGCAGCGCAAGGATGTCCTGTTTTGCCCACACACACCTGTATGCTCAGAAGAAACTGTGTGGTTACGTACGAGTTGGGAAGAAACGTGTAGTTTGTTTATGTCTTGTGGAGTTTGACTACGTCGCCAGACTGGTTGGTTGTGTTTCTGTCACAGGCAGAATCCTGGGCTGCCCCTTCCTACACCAGGTCGTTGGAACATGTTGAAATCAAGAAGACCCCTGTTCAGGTATGTTTGATCAGGTAACCCTTCGTTGCTGATTTGGATTGGTGGCTTGGGGAGTTGAGCCCTGCTTCTTGTAGAGGATGAGAAACCACTCCCAAGGAACCACCAAACAAACCACCAATCTTGACAGCTACTGGGTTGGATCTTTAGACTTTAACTTTTTGGGAAGTCAAGGGGTTTTCCATCAAACCCGCAAAAAGTGATTCACTTCTTGCAGGGGGGTCGTTGCAGCAATCAAGCAATTAGAGGGAAGCTGGTTTAAACACAAACAACTTAGAGGCTTCAGGCTCGTGGAAGACGACAGGTTGGGTTTGCCATAGGCCCAAGTCTGGCCGAGTGTTTTGGGACACAACAAAAGAAAGGCAAGGACAGTAAAGAAAGCAAGAGAGCGCAAAAAAAACACGGAAAGGAACAACGACTGGACAAGCAAAGACAAATCAAAGACATGATGTAGTTAAAGTAAATACATTTGAAGCCAAACGAAATACATAAACCAATAGTCAGTTCGGAGTAATGAATGAATAAAGAAGACATATTGAAAACACAAGAACAGAGACCAATTACAACAGGAACCAAGGATATGGGAGGAAGTTCCAGCAAGGGAGCTTCCCCTGGTGCTTTCGTCCTGCACACACGGGGGGGCTGTGATTTATTGGCCGGGGGTTGTCGTGCCGCCTACTGCTCTTGGCAAGTTGTTTGGCTTTCTCGTTTTTTGGTTCTGTTCATGTTTGGTATGGGGCTTGCAAAAAAGCAGTCATTTATTTTCGGAAAAAAGAAAAAAAAAAGACAAAAAAAAACAGTAAGTCTGTTGCAAACCCCGCACCAAGGGTTGTGAAGAGCTGGTTTTGCAGGAGCTCTCGCAAAAGCGGCGCTGCGCAACTTTAAGAGGCGCCCATGTTTGGGGACGGCGAGCTCGACAACCCCCGAGGATCGTCCGCCGAATCTGTCTGAAACCTTTGGGAGTGAACAACCCCAGACCTCACTGACCTCAAAGCCGCCGTCACACCAGATCCGCAAATGTGACTGCTTCGGAGGCAATGCGATTTTAGGAAAGTTGAAACAAATTCACAAAAACCACAGTTTAATGGTGGTGTGTCCCTGGGATTTGTTGGGATTCAGGCCACTTTTGGAGGGCCCCCCACCCCCCTATGAACAAGCAGGGGTTTAGCAATCCGGGGTCATCATTACTTGGGGATCCGATGCTAGATTCGATTTTCTGGGTTCTGGGCCGGGCGAATCGTTTCACAGTTTCCAGTGGTAACTGGGGACCTGCCAAACCATTTGACTTGGCTCAAAGCTGTGCTTCTTGTCTTCGGCAAAAACACCTACCAGCCAAAAGGGGGTACCAAAAACGCAACGGTCCTTGTCAGGTTCCGGCTGTTTGGTGGGAGAGTATGTGAAATAAACAACCATTCACATCCAATCACATCCAACTAGCCAGCGATCCTGTGGTTTTCCAGAAAAAAGTCGGGTACCAACTTATTCTAACCTCTCAAATCTGGAGGACCTAGTGGATCAAAAGCAACACTGTACAGATGTGGATCACGAGCCGCTTTTGGCGCCCAAAGGTGCGGTCAGTGGGTCGGCCCGCTCCCGATGCCTTTATTTCGGATGCTGTGAAGCCGTTCGGAGCTCACGGAGTTGCAATACGAAGATGAGGCAAGAGGAGCAGGGCAAACCACTTTGTAGCCGGCTACTGGTTGGTGATTTTTTTCATCTGACGTGCGGTTGACGATGTGTTTTACCCCAAACATGGTTAATAGTTTTGGGTTGACGAAATAGGAAATAGAGGCTGACGATCAGTTTTGTGATTCACCCCGGAGTTGCGCCCCTGGGTTGGTTCGTGTTTTTACATGGCTTGTGTTGCAAACCCGTTTCCGGGTTCAATGAGGACGAGCAAAATAAACGATCCGCGAACCTTCCACTCAAGCGGTTGCGAGGGGTTGATTTGCAACAACAAGACCTGATATGGTCCACGTTAGATGTGTGTGTGTGTGGGTGCGTGCGTGCGTGCGTGCGTGCGTGCGTGCGTGTGTGCGTGCGTGCGTGCGTGCGTGTGTGCGTGTGTGCGTGTGTGCGTGTGTGCGTGTGTGCGTGTGTGCGTGTGTGCGTGTGTGGGTGTGTGGGTGTGTGTGTGTGTGTGAGTGTGTGTGTGTGTGTTCGTGCGGGTGTGGGTGGGCGTGTGCGTGTGCGTGCGTGCGTGCGTGCGTGCGTGCGTGCGTGCGTGCCTGCGTGCGTGCGTGCGTGCGTGCGTGCGTGCGTGCGTGCGGTGGTGGGTGCGTGTGTGCGTGTGTGCGTGTGTGTGTGTGTGTGTGTGTGTGTGTGTGTGTGTGTGTGTGTGTGTGTGTGTGTGTGTGTGTGTGTGTGTGTGTGTGTGTGTGTGTGTGTGTGTGTGTGTGTGTGTGTGTGTGTGTGGTGCGTGTGTGCGTGTGTGCGTGTGTGCGTGTGTGCGTGTGTGCGTGTGTGCGTGTGTGCGTGTGTGCGTGTGTGCGTGTGTGCGTGTGTGTGCGTGCGTGCGTGCGTGCGTGCGTGCGTGCGTGCGTGCGTGCGTGCGTGCGTGCGTGCGTGCGTGCGTGTGTGTGTGTGTGTGTGTGTGTGTGTGTGTGTGTGTGTGTGTGTGTGTGTGTGTGTGTGTGTGTGTGTGTGTGTGTGTGTGTGTGTGTGTGTGTGTGTGTGTGTGTGTGTGTGTGTGTGTGTGTGTGTGTGTGTGTGTGTGTGTGTGTGTGTGTGTGTGTGTGTGTGTGTGTGTGTGTGTGTGTGTGTGTGTGTGTGTGTGTGTGTGTGTGTGTGTGTGTGTGTGTGTGTGTGTGTGTGTGTGTGTGTGTGTGTGTGTGTGTGTGTGTGTTGTGTGTGTGTGTGTTTTTTGGGGTTGGCCAACAGGGAAACCACAAGGAAGCCCGACACCTTTTGAGGGTGGCCTATTTTAAGACACACCCATGTGAGGGTTTTGGCCAGATCTAGGTGGATGTGGTTCAAGTGGCAGGGACACGGGGGACTCCGGACTCACTAAGTTTCCCACCAAAAACGGGGTACTCGCAATGTTTGCCATATCCTCAGTTGTTCAGTGGCACCAATGATTTTCCTTTTTTTGTGGTGGCCCCACTAAAGATGGTCTTCCCCAAAAAGGGTTCCCTTTTTTTCCAGGGTCACTGAACAACTGAGTATCCTCATGGATGAGCAGGTAGGCAAGGGACATCACAAGCAAACCCATGGTGGTTTCCACCCTGCTGCACATTGACACATGGGTACCCAAACAGCCCTTTTGTGTAGATGAGTATCCTTTTTGGAACTCCCCTTTTGCTGAGATCTCCAAGCAATTGTGTTTTTTGGGTAGGCCAAATATGCAAGACTTGAGAACTAAAGCCTTGCCAATTGCTGGTGAATTGCAGGGTTCCCCTTGCCCCTTGCTCTCAACGCAATCCGCCGTATCACTTTCGGCTCCCCGAAGATGTCTGAATTCAGGATGGTGCTTTCTGGCAGGTATTGCCAGATCCGGGGTCCGACATGGGTAAATTAGATTGAGTAAATCAGATTGACCCCTGGTCTTTTCATGACTTGCCGTTTTGGTTTCCTTCATTTGCCCTTACCACACAACAACTTAGCTTTTTGCAGGGGTCTGAGTCTGGTCTTGTTTTTTCTTTTTCTTTTTTTCTCGGAACCCGGTTTTGGGTTGGTTGAATACCTTTCAGCTGAAGAATGGTTCACCTAGATCCCCCTTTGCTAGTCAAAGTCTGCCAGACACGAAGCGGAATGCACAGGTATATTTGGTGCCAACCTCAATCCTATGCATGTTTTGCCACCAGATACGTGTGTGTGTGTTTCAAGCATGTGTTGCATGGGGTTCCTTTGGCAGACCCCACTTAGGACCAGTTGAGTTCACCAAGTGGGACTTACCCTATATACATAACTCACTTCGGGGACTTATCAACTTGGGATTCAAGAAACTGACACGGCGGGATGGACATCACAAGTTGTTGTTCTTTCTTTTGTTTTTTCCGGATGCAGCCTGACCAAATGGCCATGGGTCATACGCCGATCCCATTTGGGACGGAACACCCACGTACCACCTTTGTTCACCAGGGGTAGCGTTGGTTTTGACAGCCGCCACCTTTTAGTGTTTTTCGTGGGGTTTTCCATTTAACCCACTACAAGTTGGTCACTTTCAGCGGGGGATCTGAAATCGGGCAGCCCAGCCATGTCTTGTTTCCCGAGTTCCGTTTCGGACTTCAGTCACTTTTTGGCGGTTTGGACCATTTGAGTGGCAAACAGAAAGTTGTCTATAGACTTTTTTTGCGGCCAATCCACTCAGGAAAGAGTTTGTCAGTTGCCTCACGGATTTGCCCAGAGATCTTCCGGCTTCATCATGGGAAGCCAGCCCTTCAAGCAAGCTCCAAAGTGGGTTGGCCACGAAGCACTGCAGATGAACCACAATCAAGAAACAGGTAAGTGACGGTCAGTGGGGGAAATCCCAACCAGAAATCGGTGCGGAAACATGCCCTTTGTATTGTTTGCCCTGGGTTGTAGGCCATTTTACTCAAGAGGTTGTTGGGCCACCAAGTCAATTTCGCTTTGCGGTTGGGTTGCATCGTATTGGCCAAGGATCAATTCCACTCGACTGCTTTTTTTTTAATACCCACATCCCTCCAAATGGATAGTACCTATACATGGATTGTCTAGGAATGTTACGCAACGCCCAGTTTTCCAATGACCCCGGATAAGGCGCTTCCGTCGACTCGCTCCGGACTGCTTGCACGTCCTTCAGACTCTTGAAGGCCTGCATGATGCGTGGCGGAACCAGCGAATCCAGCCGGTCGAGCGAGAATCCATGCAGGTTCTGTACTGTGATCATCAATTGGATCCATTTGGTTGTAAGTCCAAGCCAATAAAACCCATGGGGGGAGTGGTGCACCCAAGCAGCCCAGCCACAGGACTAGCAGTGGATCTATTTGGCTGTTGTGAAAACCAATGGGATCCCATTTTGGAGTAACCCATTTTGGAACCTATTTTAGTGGTCGGATTGAATCGGATGTTCACTGAAACCTGGGGCTTCGGACCCATCGCTGAGCTTGCCGGTCACCCCTTTTGGTCCAGCAATTGGTGCCCTGTCTCACCCGTTTCTTTTTTGGTTGGGAGGCTCGGGTACCAACTTGTTGTTAAACTCTCTGGAGGACCGAAACCTTGATAGAACTTGCAGATCGCATCTCCAAGGGCCTCGCCTGGGCTCGGAAACGAACTTCGCTGTCAGAGTTGCAACTCGAGCACGTCCTTAACAAACTACAGACGCTAGAACATCGTTTAACGGTTCCTTTGGTTTCCCCACAATACCAGAGCCCATTTTTCTGGTGTTGATCCGTTGAATGGGAGCAACCCTGAAACTGGTTGAGTCGAAAAGGAATTTGGAGCTTGACCCCAGATATCTGCTTTTGGTTCACTGTTCTTGGTACGCCATGGGGTAAAAAAAAACACCCTTTCACTCTGGTTGGTGACGGTCATAGACCCGGAAGGTGTCAGGAGTGACAAGCATAAGGGTTCCTGCGGGAAGCGCAACTCACAAAGTCTCCTTGAGCTTTGGGCGTTGCACGAGTCCAAAATGTAACCGCCCGCAGGTTTGAGTCTACTCCATCAGGGATCCATGTTGGATGTTGGGCTCGACCGTATGGTTGAGCCACACCCACGCGTTCAATTGCTGCCCTTTTTATTGTCATGTGCATGTTCAATTCAGGGGCAAGGCGCCTGGTTCGCTGTTTGGATTGGATTTGCCCTGGGAAAACGCTCCCAACAAACACCTCCAAACGACGAATCCAAACCACAAGGGAAGCTGAAATGAAAGAGTCAGTTGTTTGACATAGGTGTTTTTTCATGGAATTGGAAGCTCCTGCTAGAAACTATTTATGTTGGGAATGATCAGAAACCAGGTGGCGCGAAATGGAGTTCACAACCATCCACGGCGTGCTCAAAACTATCCTCCAAATGGCGCTTCAAAGGGAAACCTGGACCCAAAAGTCATGTTCGGTCCCGCAAATGCATGAACCTCAGCCGGATTTGAGCTCGTGAATCGGCCGTGCCCCGAGTCATCTTCAGGGATTTGAAATCTCAATGGCACTCACTGCCCAAATGGACCGTTTCACTTCCCTAGCCGCGCCATGTCCTGTTTTGTTGGTTTGTATCATTTTGCTTGGTTTGTTTGCCTTTTTGTTTGTTCTGTTCGTCTTTGGTGGCGAGCTGCGCAGAACAACGTCTTTTCCTAGCATAGCAAGGGTTGAAGAATCTATGCAGCTCGCCTGCTCAGGTTTTAGACTTCACACTTGTCTGGGGTCTCCTCCGAAACCATTTTGCATGTTGGGATTGCGTAAGAACATCATTTACCGGATGGCCTTTAGCTATAGGGGTTCTAAATTCGAGAAAGTTACGGGGTGACCGGCGCAGGGCCTGCGGGGTGCTGTTACGGACTTAAGTGCAGGGCCAGGTGGCGCGTGGTAGAGTTTATTGTTGGCGGGTGTGGCTGGTTGCTAGCACCTGATACTTTTGTTTTGCGTGAAGAAGGGGGTTTCCGGAAGACAGTTGATCGGTCTCCTGCGACTTAGACATGTTACACATCTTTGGGCAACACCTATTATATGTTGGGCATTCTTAGCAGCCCTTCTAGACTTTTAGGTTGGAGTTGGGAGAGATTTATGTCATCTCAGGCTAAGCATTTTACTTTCTGACAGAGATCAAGGAACCCCTAAGCCTATGATTGGCATCTTTGTTGCTGACATGTCAAATGGACATGGCTGGTCTGGAGCTGTAGAGGAACACAGCTTGTTGCTGACATACCAACTCTTGGACAGGTCTTTGTGACCCAATCGCGTCAGGACCTTTTGGACACAGATTTCACAAAAGCTGCTTGTCCTTCTGCTTAGCATTTGGGCAGCCGTGCTCGTTCGCTACCCGGCCGCTGCCCCTTCTCACCTTCGACGGCGGCGAGTGAGTCGGCGTTTCTAGTCAAAAGTCGGTGTTTGACTGAGCCATGCAGTCACCCAGACACGACGTCCCTTCAATCAAGGGTGAGCGAAAGCTTCAAATGGGGTGTTTCCTTTGTTCAACTGTGGTGCGGGACTTTCCCATCAACTACTCGCACACGGTTGCCTGGTTTTCCTGTGGGAATCCACAGATGTGGGCTGCAAGTTAGCGCACTGATCCAGGGGCCATTTTCCAATTTGGGAACAAGCATTTTCCGAGGGGCCAGTTTGAGTGTGTGAAACCCAGTGAATACCAGAATCCTCTTACCAACTGCATCTGTCCAGAATCATGTGATGCACTTAGGTGACTCGTGAACTGAGTATGGTAAGCGCTGACGAAATGGGTCGCCCAAGTAGCCTTCCTTTTTTCACACCCAAGCTGTTGAAAGGTTTCGGGTCTTGGCAAGACGGCCGTTTTTTTTTCTGGGCGTCCCTTGTTCCCTTGTTCTTTTTTTTCCCGGGGCTTTTGGTCTTCTGTCCACACCGGTCGCTTCCCCAAGCTCCCCAAGAGTGAGGAGCTTTCGCGAAACCACTCGGCGCCTTCCACGAAAACCAGGGTAATGGGTTGCCTTTTTTTTGAGAGCAAAGGTACCCCTTTTTGTGGTTTGGAAAAAATAAACACCACTCAAGGGAGAACCACATGTTTCATCTTTTTTTTGGGGGGGGAGGGACCCAGCCCCAGAAACGACGAGAAACGACATACCCCAATCAACCAGGGTGGTTGTTTCACAGTCCTTCAACTTTTCAGAAAGGAGTTTCTCAGCAATGGGCTCCGCAACCCCCATCCCAATAGCTCTGATAGAACTCGTGGAGGGCGCTGTCCTGTGCTTGCTTTTCGTCTCAGGATTTCGAATGGGTCAAGTTTTGGGCTTGAACATCTTACACCTATACCCTTGACTAAAGGTCCTGTGCCCTTGCCTAGAGGTTGAACGTTGATTTAACGCCACACGGATTTGGCCCATGTTTTACTTGGGAATGTGCCAACTCGATCCGGATGGGCATCCGACAAAGCATCCCTGGTGTGTGTTTGGGTATCTTCCATTTTGGTTACTTTTGTGTTTCTCCAAAGTCTTTAGTAGCCTTTTGTATTGTTTCCGGGTTTTCACAACCCCGGTATACACGTGCCCCACACTCGCTTGCTGACTGATTGCCATGGGTGTTTCAGTCATCCACTGTCAAAGCACACACACACACACTTGTTGTTTTTGTTTCGGAGGTGGTGGTAAACAAGAAGGTGTTGTAAAGGATCATCTTCTTCGGGATCCCTTTTTTGAGCTTGCCCGTTCTGCCTTCTTATTTCAGAGGGCGGCAAACCGGCACCCAACAACAACAGTTTTTGTTCCATGTCCAAGATCCCAAGTATGGTGCCCCCCCGGATGGACAATGCGGATTGGCCAAGCTACGGCCGGTGTTTGTTGAGGGTCTTCAGCTTTTTGTTTTTGTTCCTTTCGCGTTTTTGCCAGCAAAAAGCCACGAGCCACCCATGCGGACACGGAAGGCCGGAAGAACTCGTCGCTTGACCAATGGGTTCTAGGTTGCCCAGTAGTACCCTTTTACCGTTTCTTTTTTGGGGCAGGGTTCCCCTACTAAAATAGACTACAGAAAAACAGTTGGTACCCTTATTCTAACCTTTCTACTGGAGGACCTAGGGTTTGGTTGAACATCGTCCCGGTGCACATCCGGCAGGTGGGCCCCGGGGCCTTCATCTCCCACCATGCCAGGAAGCCCAGCTTCTTGGGGTCGGGGGGGGTCTGACCTGGCGTCTCCTCCGACACCTCCATACTAAGAATATGTGTTCGTTTCCCTTGTTGGTTTTAAAAAGGAGTTCATCACTACCGGACATATTTGTTCTTTTCTTTTTTTCCTGGGGCCTGAACCAACTGGAAGGAAAGGATGGACAAAGAACATCAACGTTGGACATACGCCTGCCCTTTCAGTCTTAGGAAGCTACTCGGAATAGCTACGATTGACCACAGGTTTCCGTGCGGCCAATTGTCCAAGTGGCATTCGCAGCAGACACCGACTCTCCAAGAAGTCACCTTGCTGTCTTTTTCTGTCGCTTTTGGGCATGCAAGCCTCTTTGATGTCAACCAACGTTTGCCTATGGAAGTCCAGTAGGATATAGTGGACCGTTTGCTTCCGGTGCAGGCCCTTTGGGGCACACCAAGGGCACTGTCTCTTTCCATGTCCATTGGGGTGGCAGCAAACGTTGACCGCGGCTCGTACAGGTATGCGGTATGCGTCACAATCTCCAGAGCATAGGTCTCCCTTTTTAGGCTAGCTTGGTTAACACTGGATGGCGCTATAGATAGGTTTTCTTCAATTTGCCGGGGCCAAGCTACTTTTCCAAGAGGTCAATGCTCTAGAGTTGCCGGTTTGGCCGTCGGACGATGTCGAGGCAAATCGGCTCGGGTTCCTGGACCTCCTTCTGTGATTCCTGGCCGGAGGGCGCCCAAAGAAGTCCAGGGATTCTTCGTGGCCTTCCGTCGCGAAGTTCATTTTTTGTTGGTGCAGCCAGTGTCAAGGCAAAGCCATACCCATTAAATTAAGCCCTCAAAACAAAAAGCCCTCAAAAAATCCCCTGAAAAAAAATCCCAGGCGATGAGATCCCAAAGCCATACCCATGAAGCCCTCAAAAAAAAATCCCCAGGCGAGATCCCCATCTCCTTCTGGTCTGCTCCCTCTTTGGGGTCCGCAGCCATCGAGGGCACGGTTGGTTCCCCGAAGCCGCTGGCTTCGATCGAGTGTGGATTGCATTGACCCCGGACTTCCATTTGCTGAAGAGGTTTTTATTTTCCCCTGTTGGTTTTCAAGGCAATCTATGTTTTTTTTTTCAATTTCTCCTTGCAATCTATCACTACTGGAAATATGTGTGTTTGTTTTGGGGGCGGTCTTAATCAAATGGAGGCGGATGCATAACGCGCCTGGTTGATTTTGATCCGCGGTGGCTTCTAGGATTTCAGACTCCCTCTTGGAGGGCCCTCTTGATAGAAGCGGTTCATGAATCTGGGCCAACATTATGTTACAACTCATGAACCAGAAAAGCAAGGACCCAGACTTGGATGTTCAACCAACTTCGCATGCAGGCCCACCATGATTACTGGTGAACTGGAGTGACTTCGTCCCCTCACCATGGTTAACCCACTTACCTGCTGTCGTTCTAGGGGCTGATTCCCCATTCTTTTTAACTATCGTTCTTTTCAAACGGCACCTTTCTCTGGGTTTTGGAGGTTTCCTGGAAAGATTCGGATCCCTGGAAAGCATGGACATGAAAGGTACCCAACCAACTTTGCAGGCAGGCCCAGAACCTCATTGTTACGGTTAACCCTGGTTTATAACTGGAGTGATCGTCTCCCCACCATGACCCACTTCCCCGTGGTTTGAACCCCAAAGGACCGCCAAATCTCTAGGGGTACCTTCCATTTCCATTCTTTCCAGGGATCCGAATCTTTCTAGAACAAATTCCTTTTGAATCCCAGGAAAAACGGATAAGGACTCAGCCCCTAGAAAATCGACGTCCAGTCGGATCAGCTCGGCGCAACTCCGCGAGGCCAGTGGCCTCGCGCAGCTCTCCGAGCTCCTGGGCCAGGTGCGGCGGCTCTCGCGGGCTGGAGATCAGATCAGCGCTTCCGAATTTAAGCCACAAGTGAGTCACTTTTTAGGGGATCGGAAATCGGGCAGAGAAAAGACACCCAGAAAAGAGCCATTTGTTTTCTTCTGATTCCGGCTATGGAAGTCCACAGGGGTTTCTTGGACTTTGGGAAAGAAGTGGAGCTCCTGAAGGTTTTTGAAGACCATTTTCGGGGCCTGTAAGAAAAGACACACCCATATTAGGGGGTGGAATGGCCACCAGATACTACCAGAAGATTTGTTTGGAAAGGACAACTGGAATTTCAGGGAAGTCTGGCAGTGCTCAATGTTTGCCTTGGCTGGAGGGGGCTGAGGTAGGGATTTTGTCTCCAGAACGTGCTCTTCTGCGTATTCACATGGCGCCGAATCCCCTTTAACACCCTTTGGGAAAAGCAAATTGACCGGCTGTCACGCCGCCCCCACGAGGGTTGTCAGTTGCAATCAGTTCACTCTTTGTTTCCACTACTCGAAGCTGAAGCATTGCGCTTTCACCTCGACGAAACGACTCATTGTTGAAAGGGCCTGAACAAGTTGTTCGAACTGGTTTTTCCTCACCGGCGTGTATACCAGCATGCGAAGAAGATGCCAAAGCACATGTATCCGGGTAGGCGAAGAAGACGCCAGAAAAAAGCGGCCCAAAAAGTGGACTCTTGCAGGGAAGTTCCCCAACAAATCCTTTCTGGAGGGATTGTGCTTATTTGCACGCTGGTTCCATTTCAGTGGAAGGTTTGGTGGCACGTGCTTCCTTTTCGTTCCCTTCTTTCCTCACAAGTTTGTTGCCGCTTGGTTATGCAGCCTTGAACACCTATTCTGCCCATGTTTTTGAGGGATCCTACCGCGGGAACATAGGCAACCCATTTTTACACAGGCAAGACTCTTCGAACTTGGGGCAAACGCTGGTGCATATTGGCAGCTTCTGCAAATGACAAAGGATGGGTCATCAGCCCGAGAGCCGTCAAAAAGACAAGCTCTGGACTTGAAACTTGTGGGGTTTGGACCGCCCTAGTGGCCCAGGCCGTTCGGAAGTGAGTATTTGCAGGTCCCCCAGTGGTGCCCTTTTACCGTTTCTTTTTCGGGGGAGTAGACCAGAGAAAAAAAAGTCGGGTACCAACATATTCTAACCTCAAACTACTGGAGGACCTACCTGGAGTCTCCATGACCCTTTAAGCATAGGTCCATGTCCCCATTATTTTAGGCAACGCCCCCCCCCCATTTTTAAAGGGTCATGGAGACTCTAGGTAGATTTGTTAAACCATGGATTTCCGAAAACGCCTCCACTCGCCTTTGGACCGTTTGAACCGTTTGGCCCAGTTCAGTTCAGGTGGAGGAAAACGAGTTGGTGGGGTTCAGGGTCACCATGACCAAGCCCAAAGCGCAAGCCTCAGATCTGGGGCGTAGGGCCTTTGTTCTTTGTGTTTCTCCTTTTTTTCTTCCTTTTTTTTTGGGGGGGGGGGTTTGTTGTGAGGGGGGGGGTAGGCCTTCGTTCTGTTTGTCCTTGTTTGTTTTTGCTTTTCTTTATTTTTGTGTTGGAGGGGGGATAAAACTGGGCCAGCAACCGAGAGCTCGTTTTGGTTGGTATTTGGAGCGCTTCCGGAAACATGTCCTGCCGCCTTCCATAGCAACAGTCACTGTTTGCCATCAGATTCGGTAAAGGGTGTGGCGTTGGGCACACTCACCAGAGGCGGGGCTTGCCCCATTTTCCCGTGAACTCTTCGACGTGTGTCTTGTTTTCGTTGGAATTCCAACTGTTGGTGTCCCAGTAAACCCTCCCAATCGACCAAGGGGCAGAAAACGACGCCCAACTCGTCTGCAAAAGCTGTGGCGGTCGTCTAATCCAAGGTCCCGGGGCCCACGCGGTCTGGAAAATGACCGGATCAAAACGCGAGGCTTGCTCCTGACTATAAACTCGGACAGAAAGGTAAAGGAAAAAGAGCGCAAAAACTGGAGATTTTAGAGATCACACCAAAGGAGCACTGCCAGTCCGAAGGTGGGGCTGAAACATGGGCTTTGACGTTTCAGTGTTCTATTGCTTCGGTGGAATCCACCAACTGACCTGTAGGCATGGTTCACAAAGTTGCCCGGTGGTGCCCCTTTTTCATTCCTTTTTTGGGATGGGGTCAACCAACCAAAAAGGATGCCTTGTTTCCCATGGCCACTGGGCATCTGAGGGATATCACTGGCCATGTTGACATTGCCAGTATGGTGGGCGCCCCAAATGTTGCAGGTAAGTCAACCATACTCAACCACAAAACCATGGTGAATTATGTTAAATTCGAGGGTGTCCTAATTCCCTGATCATGGAGTCTTTGGGATTTAGGGAGTCCACCGTACATCTTCGGCCCTCAGACGCGGGGCGCCTTGCCCACGTTTTGTTGAGTGGCGCTGTTGCATTCCTCACATGAGTTTCTGGGCTTTGGGAAGACCAATCTGGCTAACACATGGACATTGGCCACTCAGATTCTGTTGGTGTCGGTTGGCTTCCCGCAAGAGTCAACCCCAAGGGTCTCCTTTTGTTGCCGCAGGGTCACTGGACAACTGAGCTCTTTCATGAGCAAGATTGAAATCTCACTCGCCAGCCAGGGATTCAGTTTAAGCAAGCTCCAATTGAGTCGCTTGTGCTTCAGATTGACACCTCCGTGGTTTTTGAAAACCCGATGCTCTGTTTTGTTTTGCTCGCTTTGGAGTTTTCCCGGCGATCGTGGCACATGTTTGAGCCATTGCAACCTGCCAGCGCGCCCCCTGTCTTGGTTTACCCTGGAGGACCAACTTCCCGAAACACGGTGGCAACATCGCACGATGGACAACAACTACAACTAGGTCCCCCAGTAGTGCCCTTTTACCTTTTTTTTTTTGAGGATTCCCCTACTAAAACAGACTACAGAAAAAATGGGTACCCTTATTCTAACCTCAAACTACTGGAGGACCTAAACGAATTGGAACTGGGAAGCTTCGGTGGAAGCTGCGCATCGACTTTAGCGATGGCCCATGGCGGGGGGGGGGGGAATGGTACTCTGGTCACCTGGATGGCCCATTTGAAATATCAAGGCCTTTGGGGCCCAAAGCTCAGGGCAAGAGAAAATCGGTGGTAAGCCATGGAAAAAACCGGGAAGCTGTGGGGTCTGAAGGGGTGTTAGAGGGTTGTTTCAAGGTGTTTTCACTTGGAAACAAAAGCTTTTTGGCAAGAACTGTTCAACTTCCAATTGCAAAAACTGGCACAATCAACAATTCAGGCAAGAAACTCAAGGGGCTAGCTGCTATTAGTGGCAACCTTGAAGCGCTGGGTGGCTTCTCCATTTCTCGAATTCAGCTTTCGGCTGGCAACTGGTTGACTTGGCCCTGGGAGGCTTTTCTTTGGTGGAAACAGGGGGTGGGGGTTTGGAGGAAGGTTCGCATGCGTGTTCGGGCACATTTTTTACATGGGCAACTGGCCCACCCGTTTTCTGGCGTTCTGCTCTATCACCCCCCAAGTAGGGTTTCCTCGAATTCTCCTTTCGAACCAAACAAAAGTGGCGATCGGTTCAATGGAAACCACCCGTAAATTGCACATTGCCAAGGGGACGTCCAAATAATTATCCAGTAACCCCCCCGCCACAGAAATGGCCCCGTGCTGGTCGTGTTTTTTTTGTTTTCCATTCGCATTGGGCAAGCAGGTGGCTGGGAAAGTGAAGCTGGAGGCAGCCCAAACGGTGCAGACCAAGGAGAACGACTCGCTTGCGATCGCGTTCCTTTTGAGTCTGAGGCATACCCAAATGCGGGGTGGTCATTCAATTGGGGGCCTTCTTTTGATACTCCCGCTAGGTGGCGCAAGGCGGCACGGGTCAACACAGGAACCATTTGTTTTGACCACCTCCCAAGTCCACCTGTTGGGTGTATTGTTTGAGGGTACGCTTCTGAGAGCTTGAACATGACACCGGAATTTGAACACCTTTGCGGGAACCACTTACAAGCTGCCCCATGTCCCATGTCATCTTCAGGCAAAATCCCTTGAAAGTCGTAAACGTGGACGTTGGCTTTCTTAAGGATGTCTCTTGTGACTCGTTGCATCATTTCTGCTTGCTGGTTCCCAGCCATACCCTTTGGTTTTTTTTATGGGTTTTGTGGTAGTTTCCACTAAGCCACTAAACTTACACTTTTATCAGGGGATCTGGGAACGGCCGTTGGTGGAATTGCTTGCGAATCCTCTCGTTCTTTCCACTGGCGGTGCAATCGGAGCTTCGCCTGGAGTGACTCGCAGTCTTGGGGCGGTTTCCCTTTGAAACCAATCCACTTGCTTCGCAACGGGCTTGCGCAGTCGTCCAACACCGGCCTTTTGACCTTTTGGGTTTCCCAGGTTGGTCCATTTTCGGTCGCCCACAGGTTTACAGGTGATCTCACCTCATGTCTTGGCCCTGGCAACCGAGGGGGTTGGAAATCCACAGGGACCCTCAAAACTGCGCGCCTCACATTTTGACCCTTGGAGCATCCCTTTGTCCTGCTTCCATTTGCGGCAGTGAATATGTTGTGTTGCCCTTGTTGGTTTAAAAACTAGTTTCTCATGCAACAGGAGATTACAGAACATTGGCCAAACAGCCACCTAAAAACTTGGTGCCCCCCTTCGTTTGGGCTCATTGGCAGATGTCGCACAAGACTCTGCTACAACCCACAGTTGTTGCGCTCGGAGAATTGGGGACCCATTCCCAAAGAATGGGCATCTGGTTTCCCGATTTATAGCAGCAACAAACAATAACGGGTTCCTTCCAAAAGACAGATTTCCGTGGACGTGTTAATTTAGCGGGGATTTCCGCAAAAGTGACTGGTGGACATAAGTCAGCCAATGGTGTCCACCATGGGTCCAACCACATATTATATATATATATTAAAAAAAAACAAAAAAAACGCAGAGCTATATGAATCTTCAAACCACTTCAACCACCTCCAACCAAACAAAAGCAGAGCCATTTGAATCAGCGCCAACCGCTTCTCAAAAGAGAGGGAGATTCCGCGGACCTGGCCAGGAGCCTTTTCGTAAGCGGCCTTTTTACAGCTTCAAGAGGACGGCGACTCAGTCTGAGCTCAGCCAGGGTTTGGGCAAGTTGGGTTTTTACATATATATTTTTTCAGACCCTTGGTGACGTCAGGTATTATTTCGTGGGAACCGGATAATTATTTCAGGTAAACATGGAAAACACTGGCTGGGTATCAAACCACTATATGAAAGAGTGGTGGGATCGGCTGCAGGTCCAAAGTTCCTTTGTTGGGGTTGTGTTATCTCCGTTCTTTTTTGAGGCAGGGGTTGACCGTACGGGCCAAAGTAGTTTGAACGGGGAGCGATGACAAGCCGACTTACGGCATAGAAGGGGCAATATTGCCCAGTTTCCTGGGTACCTTGGAGAGGCCCGTAGGGCTTACAAAAGAAGGTGTATCCTTGAGGAGTACCGTTACCTGACTCCTTGCTTGTAAATGGACAAATTCCCCATGAATAGTGGTTGATAATTCATCTACCAACTGGTGGATGATTTGTCCATTCACAGAAGGAAAGGAATCCTCTCAACTGCCCAGTGAAGCTGGTAAGAAAATACATCCCTTCTTGGCGAAACCTCCCTTTTGTCGAGAAGCACTTGATATTAGAGGACATCAGGTACCCGAAGTCTTAGCCAAGCCTCCCCCCAACAATCGAGGAAGCGGACGATTGGTGGATTTTTGGAGACCACTTTCCTTTTGGGGAGGCTCCTAAACGTTCACTTCCATGACTCAAAACCTGAGTTCCTGGGCGTCATCCTTTTTCTTAACTGCTATTGGGTTGGATCTTCAGACTTTAAACTTTTTGGGGAATCGAGGGGTTTTCCACTAAACCTCCAAAAAGTTAAACTTTTTGCAGGCGGGCCATCAACAGCAACCAAGTTTTGGAAGAGTAAGCAGAAAGTTCAGACTGTTTCTGGCCCAGCCCCCCCCCCCCCAAGAAGTGAGATGATTGGTCTGCACATTTTTTTGGTTAAGCTGGCCGATTCAGGGGTACGAGCTCACCATGAAGGTCCGGTACTCGGGGATCCCTTAATTCAGCTTTTGGAGTTATAAGATGATATAAGTACAACAAATGACAAATGAGGCTGCCTCTTTTATATCGAGCTCACCGATTCGGGGGTATAACAAGCTCACCATCCAATTCCGGTACCCGAGCATCCCCTCTTTCAGCTGCTGGTTTTTTTAGTAAGCATGTGCAGACTTCTTTTGTTCGAAAAACGCGAGCTCACCGGGACGGCGCTTGTTGCGAGCTCCGGATGCTCACTTCACTTCGGCCGTGCCGAGTATCTGGAAGCTTCAGCCCTACCCTGCGGGGGGCACCCGGGTGACCCGGGTGGTGCGAGACTTCAAGCAGCCGGGGGGCCCGGGGTCCGGGCGGTCCGCGGTCCGCGGTCCGGGCGGTTTCTAGCGCGGGGAAAAAGGTGGATTTGGTGCAACCCATGGGATTTGAACTTACCCAAAAAGGGAACCCAAAAATGGATACTTTTTTCAGACCTAGGATTGGTGCTAAACAACCCACATGAGTTGGGTGCGGTTCCTGGTTCTTCTTGAGGGCACCCCACTCTAAGCTAAAGGAAGCCGACCCTGCTTGTAACCTCACTATGTTGAGTCACGCCCATCCAGTGTCTTGTTTTGAGGCTACCTTATTTCAGGAAGTCCTTGGTGCTTTGGATTTCGATTTGACCCCCGGTTGCAGGGGCTAGAAACCCGGGCCGAAAAGGCCGCGAGCGCGTTTGCCACCCGCACAAACCACGCCACCAATCCAAATCACCAATTGGAGGGCAGCACCTAACACCACACCAGACCCAGTTTTTGGATTCCACACCAATCCAATCAGCACACCAGACCCAGTTTTTGGGGTCAGCTTAAAGTGAGACCTAACGCTAGCGCCTAGGGTACACATTGGTACCCGAAGTGCCCAGGAAGGGCTCACTCTTTTTGGGACCGATTGACAACCCGGCCATTCGTGGTACCCTTTGGGCGCCTTCTTGAGTCTATTTCTGTTCGAAGCCCCATCGAGCGTCGCACAGTCCCAACAAAGGACCTGTTGCTCTCTCCAAAGTCGACCTGCCATGTTTTGGGTTCCGTATTTAATATAAGGTTCTCACCTTTTCTTTACCAGGTCCAAACGGGGCAAGTAGGTTTCTGACCTTCTGGTTCCCACAGTAGGTTCATGCGTTTGCGCACTTTGCCGCAAGCGATTCCACTTCGGAGGTAAGACGAGCTTACAGCTCTTTTACTAGGGGATCCGAGGCTTATTTCAGGTTTTGGACTTATGGCAAGATACGCAGAAGGATGTACTCAAGGGACATGGTCAAAGTACATGTGGCCTTTCGGGTTTCAGGTCTGTGTGCGTGTGTTTTGTATTTTTCGTTTGTCCGTCATTATTTTGGTGTTTTGTGTGCTTTGGCAGTCGTTGTTCTTTTTGTTTGTGCTGTTGTGTTTGTCCTTGTGTTGTGTTGTTTTGTTTCAGTGTGTTTTGCATTTGGTGTCGGTCTTATTTTCTCTCTATGTATTCCTGTGTTTGGCTTGTTACACTGTATTGTGTGCGGTTGTGTTGTGTATTTGTTTTGCTGGTGCTCAGCAGGGAATGGTTCTTATAAACCATCCCTTGTGGTTGACTTTATGGGGACCCCTGCGTTCATTCCCACATTCCCTACTTATCGCACCAGCCAAGTTGTGCTTCTTTGTGACTGTTTGGCAGTTTGGTGCAACCAGCGCGTGCTGTCGGATCCGCAGTCAAGGACCTGACACTTCGCTGGGATCTGCGGTTTTTGGTTGGCATGTGGTTGTGAACATCACCATTTGGGCCAATTTGAAGGAAGATCACCCAGAGAGTCCATGTGGTTGAGGGTCAACAGATGAAGTGCCTAGAGGTACCTCTCGGGAACGTTCGGGTCATGTTTGGTGAGTCCTGATCGACCAAAATCTCGGCTGCACGTGGCTGGTTCAGTGGCTCGTGGCTTGAAAAGTCCACCCAGTTCCACGGACATCAGCTTAGGGGCTCTGTTTTGGTGGGCCACTCTCTCTCCCTCTCTCCCTCCCTCTCTTCTTTTTCCTTCTTCTGATTATTGTTTCTTCGTTTTGTTTTTTGTGCTCGCTCTCTCTCTCTCTCTCTCTCTGTCTCTCATTTATCCCTCTCTCTCTCTCTCTCGTTTTTTTTCCCTCTCTCTCTCTCTCTCTTTCTCTCTTGTTTTAAGGTCACCCCCAACAAACATGGTTTCCACAGTTGAGCCCAAAACCAGCCGCTTCCTTCCGCCCGAGCCTCGGCCCGAGCCTCGCGGCGAGGTTCGAACTCTTCGAGTTCGACGCCTTGGATTCGGTCAGCAGATCCATCGAGGCGGTGCTCGCCATTCGAATTGGACGGTGGGGCCTGGAAGAATCGAGGAATCCCTAGGCTTACCTCTTAAAAACACGAGACTTGTCTCGACTTTTTGGGGGTAACGTGGGCTATATGTCTGTAAAAGATTAACTTTTTCAGGGCTTGGAGTTTTAAGGGGTATGTAGGTCCCTTCGGCAGAAAAGCTGGAGCTACGCAACGGGTCAAAGGTATCAAATGAAGTTGTGTCGTCAACACATACACTAGGCCCTGCCCTTTAACCGCTTCTTTTTTTGGGAAGGATTCCCCTGAAAATAGACTACAGAAAAGAGTTGGTACCTCTCTACTGGAGGACCTAGATAAACCAATCCTATTCATACTGTGGATGGACGAAATCCGTTCGCACAGCCTCAGAGACCCTGGAATGATTTGATTTCCTTGTAAATACCAACAAACAATGGTTGCCAAGTGGTGCAGGATTTCGTCCATCCACAGTAGGCTTTTCCCTTTTTTCTGGGGATGTAGGTCCGCACTTTTTTGAGGGTATGACAATGTCAACCCTGAAAGGAGGTCTTTGCCCTGAAAGACCAGCTTTTGTTCCCCAAAAACATGCCCTTAAACAAATTGGTATTTGGAGTAGGGCGTGTGGGTAATGTTGACCCCGGATGGAAGTAGAACCCTATGAACTTAAGGTTCCCCTCCAAGAGTTGTTTGATTCCCCACACCCGGGGCGGGTAAATATTGCACCTAGAGTCTCCATCACCATTTGAAAATGGGGTCATTGCCTAAAACATGTCATGGTAGGTTTCATTTCAACAAGAGTTAGTCCTTTAGCGGGGGATCTGAGGGTAGCCCAGAAAAGACAAAGAAAAGCGCGATTTTTGTCCTTCGGAGTTCGTTTTTGGCGGGGGATCGGAAATCGGGCAGCCGTTGCTTGTGGGGGGATCCGCGACGAAATTTGCTTCGATGCGGTCAGGTGGAGAACGAAGAGATCCGGCAATCCTGGACCTCGGCGCTGCGCGTGCAGTCCGAGAAGGCGAGGAAGTGCCAGACTGTTGATGGACGAAATCCTGCACCACTTGGAAACCATTGTTTGTTGGTATTTACAGGTCTCTGAGGTGGTGCAAGATTTCGTCCATCCACAGTATGTTGACTTTCATTTGTTGAAGAATATGTTGTTGTTTTTTTATATTGCCCCGCTGGTGTTAAAGGGAATCGATTTCAATATTGGACATATTTTTGTTTTTGTTTTTTTTTTTTCTCCAGGGGACTTAAGCACATGGAGGTTGAGGTGCTTCGGTGCTGCAGACTGGGAAAATTGGTTAACTAGGTGCCCCAGCTAGGTGCCCTGTCTCACCGTTTCTTTTTTGGTTGGGAGGGTTCCCCTACTAAAATAGACTACAGAAAAAAGTTGGTACCCTTATTCTAACCTCTCTACTGGAGGACCTAGATGTGTTGAGGTGCTTTGGTGCTTTGGACTGGGGAAAATTGATTTAAGGAACCAAGCCCTGGTCCCATGTAAAGCCATGTGCACTGAGGTTGGATGGAAAATGAACCAACGGCCCACGAAAAGATTGGCAAGCCCTGTTGTGCCATGCAGAAGCATGGTTATGGCTTACTAGGTGGGTTGAACATCCGTATCTTACTTTCCTGCAAGTTAGCATACACCCAAAAAGGCGGTCCCCCAAGAGAAATGTCCCCCTAAACGAGGGTTTTTGGGGTTCCGTGTTAGTTTGCAGGGGAGGTAAACAAAGTCACAGATACACACCGAAAAGCATTGGTCAAGCCTGGTGTACCGTTTATTACCATGGCCTGCTTGCGGGGGCTGAGCATCCAAGCGGAGGTATGAAAGTCAGAAACTTGAGTGTGAATTTATAGTGAATACATGGGATTTGAAATTTGATTTGAATCGTAGTATGTTTTTTTTGTCCTTCTTTTTACAACATGTACACTTTTAGCCAAAGGGGTTTACTGTTGAAATATGTAGCCCAATACGCATGTTGTCATATACAGTTGTACAGTTGAGACTACTGACATGTTTTGGCTCAAGAAAATAAGGCGCTCCGAAGCGGCCAAATAGATTTTCATGGTAGCGGGGAGCAGTAAAGGTTCAGAGGGACCTAAGCGCTCAATTTGGTACTACGCCAGCAGAGGGCGTGGATCAGTACCGCCTTGGAGGCGGGGAGGCCGCGGACGCGGCAGGAGCCCGGCGGCGGTAGAGCCGCCAGGCGAGGAGGGCGCTTCGGTCGTGCCAGAGACCGAGGAGCTGCCCGAAGAGGCCCCGGTGGAGGAGACCGGGCCTGAGCAGCTCGGAGGAGCTGAAGAAGAATTGGCCTCGGGACCGGATTGGCCCCCCAACGAGGAGAGCGTTGCCCAGCAGGCAGCTGAGACAGAGAGGATCTTAGCTAAGCTGCTGGAGGAGCCAGAGGAGCCAGAGGAGCCACCAAAGAAGAGAAAGAAGAGAGAGGATAAGCCCCCAGAGCCGAAGAAGCCGGCGCGCAAAGGGTGGATCGTCAATAGATCCACAGAGGCTTCAGCGTCGGACTCGGACGCCTGGGGCAACTGGCGATCTCCTTTGATCGCCCTGGCAGCCCCGTCCTCATCGCATCCGGAGGCTGCCAGCAGCACAGCGCCAGCACCAGCAGCAGCAGCAGCTGAGGAAGAGGAGGTCCAAGTAGAATCAGAGGAGGGGGCCCCTGCAGCAGCTGAGGAGAAGCCCGAAGAAGCAGGCAAGGGAAAGGGCAAAGGCAAGAAGGGCGAGAAGAAGAAGAAGAGCAAGGCGCCCTGGCCCCGCGTGAAGGAGAACTCAGCCGGTAAGTGGAAGGACGGACGCCGGTCCAAGGAGGCGAGGTCCTACCGGTTCTTGCGGGGCTTGGTCAAGTTGCACTTGAAGCGCAACAACCCGATCCCGCCTGCAGTCCAGGAAGCCCTTGATAAGTTCGAGGAAGAGTACGGCTACGAGGTGCCTGTCCCCAAAGGCTTTGGCAGGAACGTGCAGCCAAAGACCCCTCCAGGTGGTCCAAGGCAAAGGCCAAAGCGGGAGTTGACCCGCCGCAAGAGAAGGCCGACCAGTGGAAGCACCTCGGAGGAGGAGGAGGAGCCTACTGCCAAAGCAGCAGCAGCAGAGGAGGCAGCAGCACCGGGCGCTGAGCCAATTGCATTGCTGCCGGAGGTGGCAGCCGCGGCGAAGTCTGCAGGCCGCGTGATCAGTGTGGCGCTAGCCACGCAAGAGGCAGCACTGCGCAGAGTGCGTGCAGGCAAAGCCACCCCGGAGTCTGCATTGGCCAGCAACTACCGCCTGAGGAACGCGGCAATCGCTCAGGAACTTGCCGAGAGCAAAGCGCCGGCTCAGGGAACAGCCGGAGCTGCCGTAGAGGCAGCGATCAGGGCCCAGGTGTTGTCCCGTGACAGCCTAGCAAAGGCTTGCAGCTCGTGCGACGAGATGCACCGCGCCCAATACCCGTGGGTGTTGGAGCGTGCGGTGCGCATCGCGAGCCAAGGCAAGGGCGCGAAGGGCGCGACGCCTATCGCACCTGCTGCTGTCACCACTGCATCAAAGGCCCTTGCAGTGAACCCCAAGCCCGCGGCGAAGAAGCCGCCACCTGTGCCCAAGACTGCATCCGGAAAGCCTGCAGCAAAGGTCAAGTTGCAGCCCAAGCTCAAGCTGCAGCCCAAGGAGCAGCCCGAGGAAAAGCCGGGTGAGGAAGTGGCCAAAAGCAGCAAAGGCCCACCGGTGTTCCTCAAGCCCAAGCAGAAGCCACCGGGAGCTCCGCAGCCTAAGTGGTCCGGAGCCGCTTTCCGACTGAGCAGGAGTCCACAGACTCGGAAACCTACACTTCGGGGTCCGAGATCTTTGTGGAGGAACCCGCCGAGGATAGCGAGGCAGACGTATAGTCTGCCGAGGGACAATGGCAGAATTAGCTGCCATACAAGCGCAACTGCAGCAGATCCTTGAGGAAAATAGAGTGTTGCGCGAGCAGCAACAGAGGCAACAGGAACAAACTGCCCTGTTGACCCGGCTGGCCGAAAGCATGACAGAATTGGCCAGGAATACAAAAAGAGAGGAACCCAGGAAGGTGTTGGTTGACACAAAGGGGATTGGTAAGCCGGAACGGTTCAACAATGAAGAGCATACGTTCCGGAAGTGGGTGCGTTCAGTCACAAACCTTGTTGTCAGCATCTTTGGGAAGGAATTTGAGAAAGTATTGGATTGGTGCCTCGATCAGGATGGGCCCGACGACATCACTGTGGACGAAGTCGAGGCCGCGCATGGGGAGCCGGACGGGGTGTCCGGTGGTTTACCAGACATGGGGGACCAATTGTTTCGTTTGCTTTCTTCCTTAACCCATGGAGAGACTGAGGACTTGGTGATAGGCTGTTCTAATGGGTTCGAAGCGTGGAGAAGAATCCACCGCCGGTGGGATCCCCTAACCGCCGGACGGAAGAGAAACATACTCCGGGCGATATTGAACCCAGAACGTGTGAAACGGTGGAAAATGTGAGGCCCGCAATAGAGCAACTCGAGGACCTTTTCAGGCGATATGAAAATCGCAAGAACGAAGCTGGTGAGAGAGAACGCCTGTCAGAAGAAATAAAGGCGACCAGCTTGGAGTTGCTTGTACCCTCAGACATTGAACGCCACCTTTTGTTGAACAAAGGACGCCTCACAACCTACGCACAGATGAAATCAGAAATTGACCTTGTGATTGAATCCTCTTTGAGAAGTGAGGCACCGATTTCACGCCCTGGCGCAGCATCCTCATCGGACAGTGGTCCGGCGCCCATGGACGTGGACAGCCTCACAAAGGTCATCAACAGCTTGGTCAAAGGCAAGGGATCCGGTGGAAAGGGCAAAAGTAAGGGCAAAGGTCAAGACAAGGGCAGTGGGGGAAAAGGTTCAACTTCCAAGGACATAGTTTGCTTTAACTGCGGTAAAGCCGGGCATAAAGCTGCGGAGTGCTGGAGTAAAAAGAAGGATGGCTCAAACAAAGGCTCAAGCAAAGGCTCAAAAGGAGGTGGAAAGAAAGGCAAGAGCAAGGGTAAGCACAAAGGAGCGAACTCACTGGAAGAGGACACAGGTGAGGGAGCCCATGAGGAAGAACAACCCGAAGGAGAGCTCGATGTGGGTATGTTTGAACTGGGTGCACTTACAGCTGAAGAGGACCTCCAGGCTATGGAATGGGTCCGCTTCAATGGACACCGGTGCAGCTCAGACAGCAATCCCATCAGACTGTTCAAGACGGCCTCAGGTGAGCTGGTCCGTGGGACTGGTACGGGTGTGTTCAAAGGAACTGGAGAGTTTGGGCACTGCTGTAGTGTCACAGGCCCGTTGGCTCCGGTACACAAACCCTTGGTCTCGGCCTACAAATGCTTAAAGCACGGCAGAGTTGCGGTGGAGAAGAACAAGCACCATGCGAAGGCATGGATTCCGGTGTACCAGGAGAGGACATGGGAGCACCTGAGGGCCGACCTGAGGGTGTTAATGAGAGAGAGGAGGAGAGTGAGGAGATTGCACCGCCTGCGTTGGTGCACGCACCAGCGAACCCGACAAGGGCGGAGGTGGACGAGCATGAGTCCACAGGCCATGTTCAGTACAGGACTTGGTGCCGGCATTGCGTTGCCGGGAGAGGTCTGGGTCAGCAACACAGGTCTCGAGATGAGGAGAGTAAGAGAGATGACGGTTTACCCATCATCGCGAGCGACTACACCTTCATGACTACAGATGGCAAGGAAGATGGAAGAGCCAAGCCTTTCTTGGTGATCAAAGACAGCCGGACGTTGTCCGTGGCAGCCACTTTTGTGGATGCAAAGGGTCCTACACCCTATGCCGTGAAGTTCTTCGCTTTCTGAAGCACTTAGGCTATCGGAGAGCGATCATGATGAGTGATGGTGAGCATTCGATTGTTGCTCTTAAGGAGCAGGCAGCCCGTGAGGCTGGAGTGGAAAACGTTCCACAGCAGTCCCCGGTGGGTGACCACCGGAGCAACGGACTTGCGGAAAATGCAGTCCGTGAGGTCAAGAGGCAGGTAAGAGTCTTGAGGTCTTCTTTAGAAGAGATGATCGGCAAGGTTCTACGTGAGGACGACCCCGTCCTGGCATGGCTTCCGCGGCATGCGGCAGACCTGATGTGCCGGTGCCGCAAAGGACCGGACGGCCGCACGCCGCCTGAACACAGGCGTTGTGGTAAGAACTGGCGAAAGCCAGCGATCGCTATAGGCGAAAAGTTGTACTACCGTGAGGTAGGAGAAGGAGTACGACATCTTAAGGAAGGCCGGTACATCGGTCACCATGGTCGTACCGGATCACTTTTGGTGATCACAGCAGATGGTGTCAAGAGAGGCACTGGAGTCCGCAGACTGGCGGACTGTGACCGTTGGGTAGCCGACGGTTGGGACGCCCTACGAGGGCTTCCATGGGAGGTGACTGCACGGAGGTCACCGGGCACGCCACGTGCCGGAGCGGCTGGAGAAGCCGTTGTCTTGGTTGGAGAGCCAAGGATGGAGGTGCCACCAGCAGTTCATGTCATGGCGCCACCTATGCAGAAGAGGATCTACATCCGGAAGGCAGACGTTGAGAAGTACACGCCTACAGATGGGTGCCCAGGATGCACATGCATTTTGCTGGGCCAATCTACCGTGTTGCCACACACGGAGGCATGCAGAGCCAGGATTGTGACTCTGATGCAACAAGATGAGGAAGGCAGGAGCAGATTAGAAGAACACGAGAGGAAGAAGAGATCTAAAAGGGATGAGAAGAACGAGGCCCCTGAGAGGGATGTGACAGCTGATGACGCAGCTGGAGCGCCGGCCGACAAGGCCGTGCAAGCTAGTGAAGAACGCAGGGATGAAGGCATTTTGCCATACCCTGACAACCCAGATAAAAGTCAAGCCTGAAACGTGCACCTGCAGAGCCCAGCAGTAGCAGTACGCCTGCAGGGAGTAAGGCTAAAGCCTCACCGGTCAAGCCTCAGAAAAGACCGGGAGAACTCAGGATAGCCGCTGGACCTAAGCTGAAGGTCCAGCCACCCCAAGGAGAGAAGAGAGAACCTGAGGTATCAGTTGAAGATTTGAGAGATCAGACTGGAGAGCCACCTGCTGGAGCAACTACTCCAGGGCAGCCCCCGGACGCGGGAGGACTGTCTTTGAGCAGGGCAAAGGAGGTGGTGAAGAGGATGATCGAGAGGAGAATCAAGCAGGTCTATGAGCAGCAGGAGGTAGAGATCTCGTCAGTGGAAATTGAGACTCTAGCCAACATAAGCTGCGAGCTAAGCGCAGTACACATCATGGAAGTGTACAGTCCAGCAAGATTCTCTAAGGAGGCGAGCAGGTTTGGTTTAAAGCCTGGTTTCGCAATTGACCTTGAGGAGGCTAAACCTGACGCTTCGTTCTGGGACCTTAGCAGGCCAGAAGACGTCGAGGCCGTAAACCAACTGATTGATCGCGACGAACCAGTACTACTGACTGGGAGTCCGCCGTGTGATCAATTCAGCCACTTGCAGAACATCAACAAGTACAGGGTCAGCCCGGATCAACGTAAGATCCGTATGGATAAAGCACTGGAGCATTGGCACAACTCATGCAGCTTCTATAGGAAGCAGCTGGATGCAGGACGCCTGTTCTTGCACGAGGCGCCCTGGAGTGCCACTTCATGGAAAAATCCTGAAGTCAAGGAACTGACGGATCGCCCGGACACCTATTTGGTCCGAGGGCCGATGTGCCGATGGGAGATCCGTGGTCTTCAAGGCACAGGCTATGTGAGAAAGGAGACCGGTTGGCTCACTAACAGCCGGGAGCTTGCTGAGCTCTTGGGAGGTGAGTGCAGCAACGAGGCAGGGAAAGATCCCTGGCACAGGCATGTACACCTCGAATTGCCAAACAGGCCGCCAGGTACCCACCTGCGCTGGTCAAAGCTGTCCTTCGGACAGTCAAAGCTTATCTTGTACAGAAGGGTGAGCTTAACTCAATGGAGTCGAGGAACCTTTTGTTCCAGCAGACTACATTGAAGAGCACTGGGATGATGTGAATGGAGGACTTCTACCAGCGGAAGAAGTTAAGAAGAGTTTACCGGAAGGTGCCGGTAACACAATGCTACGCAGAGGGACTTCGTCCAACCACGGTAAGATGGCTAGACACGAACAAAGGAGATCCTGAAAAGCCCTAGATTAGTTGCCCGTGAAATTAAGGCAGCTAAGAAGCCGGAAGAACAGTTGCCGCAGAACCTCCTGTTCTCGTCAACGCCACCGTTGGAGGCAATGCGCTACTTGCTGAGTGCCTGGGCAACAGACCGGGTGTCAGCCAAGGGCCGGAGACTGAAGCTCGGTCTCTGGGACACAAGTCGAGCGCACTTTTATGGAGTTCCGAAGCGACGCATATATGTGGAGCTTCCACCAGAAGACGCAGAAGAAGGTTTCTGTGGTTTGTTGGAGAAGAGCATGTATGGTTGCCAAGACGCGCCAGCAAGACCATTATACCCAACTTCTTTTGAAGCATGGGTTTCAGCGTGGCCGCAGCAATGGTTCCTGCTTTTACAAGCCGAGCACAGGGCGCAGAGTGTTGGTTCATGGAGACGACTTTCTTGCACTTGGTGATCAAGAAGCTTTGGATGAGCTGGATTCCACTTTAAGGAGTGCTTACGAGCTGAAACGGCTCGGAATGCTGGGAGACGAAGATGGAGATGATCGCGCAGCACATTTCTTGAATCGTCTGATCCGCATTGGCATGCACGAAGGCCAATCAGCGGTTTTCTTGGAACCTGACCGCCGTCATGTGGAACTTTTGGTGAGACACCTGGGAATGGTGAACGCGAAGGACTGAGACCCCAGACATCAAGAAGTCCGTGGAGCAGCAGCTTTTGGAGACTAACAGCCCTCCGTTGGCACGAGAAGCAGCTTCACTTTATAGGTCGAGTGTGATGCGAGCAGCGTACCTCAGTCAAGATCGTCCTGATCTTTCGCACGCTGTGAAGAATCTTTCAAGGAAGATGGTCACCCCGACCGAGGCGGCGATGCAAGACCTGAAGAGACTGTGCAGGTATTTGCTGAAGTATCCTGATCTTTGTCAAGTGTTTGGGAGACAAGCCAAACCCTCGAAGGTCCGTATACAGGTTGATTCTGACCATGCAGGAGATGCTGTCACTAGGCGAAGCACTACAGGCATGGTTGCCCTCTATGGTAGCCATACGCTGAAGCAGTCAAGCAACGTCCAGTCGACGATAGCGTTGAGCACTGGAGAGAGTGAGTATTACGCTTTAGTGAAAGGCGGTTCTGTAGGATTAGGACTTCAATCCCTCCTTCAAGACTTTGGAGTTGAGGTAGAGGTTCTAGTAGAGTCTGATGCAACCGCAGCCAAAGGCACGGTTAATAGAGTAGGCCTGGGAAAGGCACGCCACATTCAAACTCGTTATCTGTGGTTACAGGAACGTGTGGCGATGAACCATTTAAAGGTAGAACACATACCAGGCAAGCGGAACAGGTCTGATGTGCTGACAAAGTCAGTACCCGGAGTCCAAATGAAGGACACAATGAATCGTTCCGGATTTGTGTTTCTTCAAAGCAAGAGTAAAGGCCAGATGAGTCTTCTAGATTCGTAAGGCCCTGGTCCAGGCTCCGACTACCGCACTGTATAGTTGCTGTGCGGGTGATCAAGCACCCTCCAGCAAGGAGGAGTGTTGAAACGTGTAGCCCAATACGCATGTTGTCATATACAGTTGTACAGTTGAGACTACTGACATGTTTTGGCTCAAGAAAATAAGGCGCTCCGAAGCGGCCAAATAGATTTTCATTTACAGTAGTTCAAAAAGAGCAGCTCTTTTTCGATTTACTACATTTTGGATAAAAGTATCATTGTTGACCAAATACACAGTGTCATTTTAACCTCCCACAGTATCGGGGTAAATTCACGGGGCCAGTAAAGTGACAGTCTCACGACCCTCTAAATTCCGGGAAGCCAGTCCCAAATTCAACGCAACTTTGAGAACTCAGGATGTTGACTCAGAGGGTTTGACATTGGGCGTTTGAAGCTGTCCTTTCAGGGTTTTAAGGGAATCGCCTGCAATAGGCCACTGGCTCTTAGTGACAAACAGCTCAGCAGAGAAGCATTGCATACCCCGTTCATAGTTAGACAAGGGCCTCAACATGGGGCGTCAAGATGACCAGTTCTGTCCATGGTGAAATCGGGGTCGGGACATGGGGGAGACTTTATAAATTCAAAGCGCAAAACTCACAGGAACGGCACCACTATATTAAATATTGTGCGTGGCTGTGCGTGAATGCTTTGTGTTTTTTGTTGGTTCTTTTCTTTTTTTCTTAAGGTTTTACGGGGAAGCGGTTTTGCCTTGGTGGTTGGGCGCAATCGCAAATGAAGGCCCAGCTTTAGCTTACGAACAAGTCAGCCTTGGTGTCCAACATAATGCACAGTGCGGAGCCACAGTGGTGGAGAAATGTGTCCCGCGTTTGTTTTTGTTGTTGGTTTGTGTTTGTTTGTTTTGTTTTTCTTTTCAACAGAATGTGATGGTTGTTTTGCTTGGTTGTTTTTCAAGCTCTTGTCGTGTTTGTCTTTTCATTTTTCTCCGGAGGGAGAAATGAGCCTTGGAGGGGATACCCCGCCCTGTCCTACAAACCAACCAAGCTGAGGGGAAGGCAAGCCGCTCCCCTGCAAAAAGTTTGACTTTTAGTGGTTTAATGGAAAACCCGACTCAAACTGCCACGTTTGAAGCTCCAAAAAGAGAGGCAATGGAGTCTGACAAAAAAGGGGAAAGGTTGACTCCGGATCTTTGCAAACCTCAGTTCATTCAGACAAAGTTAAGTTGAACCCTGACTGATTCTGATAGGGGGTGTTCCCTTTTGGGGATTCATCACTTGTGTGGGTAACACCCCCCTACTGATCGGACGGGTTCTTCGACTTCGATCCGGGTCAACATGACACAGAAACTGTCATCTTTTCAGATGCTTCCTATTTAGTCCACCCAAAAAAAGGATAAACCCTGGTGGCATCCCCTGGCCAGGGGGAAACAACTAAGGTGTCCCGCACAGGCCTCAGCCCTGGGATGTCGCAGCGACGGGCAAAAGGGGAAGCTTCTTGACAGAACATGTGGATACTTGTTGGCACATGGAAGCTTGCTATACGCCTATGGTAAGCCTCTGATGTTTCTTGCTCCGGGGTTCCGGTTTCAGAGGCGATCTGAAAAACCTCTGGCGCGCCCTGGAAGCATACCAACTATCAAATTTTGACCCCAGAGCACGGCAGAATCACCCGTCTCTTGCATCTCTTCATGTTTTCGCATCTCTTTCCCCACGCGAACTTCCCATACAAACCACGCAAAAAAGGGTACCTTTGTTTTCCTGTAGTCTAGTTTAGTAGGGAAACCCTCCCCCATTAAAAAACCAACACACCAACAAGAACAACAACACGCAAAAACAACACGACGAGAGACGATCGCCTCGATCCAGGCCCTGGCGAAGCATGACCTGCAGGCGGGCCAGGTCTGCCAGGCGCAAGCGGACGGCGTGCAAAACAAAAAATGGCGGCGCAAGGAGCCCCCCCGATGAGAGGAGCTCGCCTTTTTGTTTCTTCTTCTTTTCTTCTAAGGCTTAAAGCAATATGTCTTTTCCAGTGGTTGAATTAACTTTTTTTTGTCTAATGCTTCCCGGTTTTTCTGGTGGGTCACTGGATTCCTGGTTTGTTATTTCCAGTTGTTTTCCAGGATCAAATCATCTTTTTTCTGGATTCCTGGTTTTCCGGTGGTTGAATCCTGTCACTTGAGTCCTGGTTTGTTTTTCCAGTTTTGTTTTCCGGGATCTCACTGGTTCACCAGTGTCATTTTTTTTCTATTGGTTCCTTGGTTTGTCCAGTGGTTGAATCAATTCTTTGTGGTTTTGTTGTCTAAGGCTCCTGGTGTTTTCCAGTGGTTAAACCGAGATGTTTGGTTCTTAAAAGCAGAAAAATCTAAGGCGTCCTGGTTTCAAGTGGTTGATTCAAGCAAGGCTCAGGATTCCCTCCTTGAAGTTTCAGCGTTTCGGTGTAAAGTTCTGGATTGGATTGTCCAGTTGATTTGCGGGGTGACACGACAAGTAGTTATAGGTTTTGTTTTGCCCCCCAACTGCGGGCTGTTTTTGGGGCTAGCTTCTGAAGTTGGGAGGTTGTGGCCTTTTTTCCGAGAATTGCAGTCTTGACTCTCCATTTCTTTAAGCTCAATGTTGGGATTTCTTTTGCGTGGAGTTGCTTTTGGTTTCCATGTTGGTGTGTTTTTTTTTGGGAAGGGTGGTCCATGGGTTAATTTCAGGGATTTGATGAACTCAGGGAGCTGGCTGATTGTTATGATTCTTGGTTGACACGTTTTTCCCCATTTTTGCTTGTTCTGGTTGAGTGGTTGAAATCCAAATCCACCTAACTGCCAAAAATCCAAAAAAACTGCTCCCCTTGAAGCGTCAACCAAGTTTAGGTTTGACCAAAACGGCTCTGTCGCCTTGCAGAGCTGGCAGTGTGGGCTGAATTTGTCCGGTCCTGTCCGCTGGATTTGGACCCCCGCGGGTTTGCGCAGATTTGCCGGCCATGCTGAATGAAGATCACATGCGCCAGCAACGCCAGCTGAGGTTTGTTGATTCGTTTATCCTTGCGCGAGATGTTGATGGCCTGCCTTGTCGTAGCAATGTCCATTGACCGACCCATACTGACTTCCGCAGTTAACAAGTCATCCGAGTGGGCATTGTATGGTTAGCCGGCGGCCTACGTACTCAACACAAACCCCCACTAGCCATTGCAAATGAAGTTTCTTTGCCAAAGAGTCCCCTTCGCATGGGCGCTTGGGCACCCCTGGTATGAGTGCCCAGGGGTTTTCATAACATGGTGTAGGCAAGCCTATCGGTTCGATTCAACATCCACTGGGGCTAAGGGGCGTAAGTAATATGTACTGCCAACCACTGGTTTCACACATAGGGCACATCCCTGTTGCCACTTTTCTCAGCCCAAAGCGAATTGACTCCTTCTAACCTTTGGAAGTTTTCCTTTTTGGGATCCCATTCGTCAAGGGCCAAAAGTCAACAACCTTGTACTTTTAGGGTCAAAGTGGCGTGAGCTTCCTGCCAGGTCGAAGCCAACAGCAAGGAGATGTATAGCGCTTCTTTCTTGCTGGAGGCCGATGTGCGCCGATTGCCGACTTTTGACGCTGAGCGACGTTTATGCGAGCCAAGTGAAAACCCAGGTAGGAAATTCCTTGTCAATTGGAACTGGACTCAGCTTCTCTTTCCGGATCACGGAGTCATTTTGGAGTTTGCAGACGCTTTGAAGCTCAACAGTGGAGCTAACTGTTGCCTGAAACATGCACGAGCACCACACTGGTTGAACCAACAACAAGGCTAAGACCAGAAGTTGAAGCCTTGGGTCACCCAAGGGTTGAGGCCGCCAACCTGAGCAAAGGCGTTTTTTTAGTTGTGCCAGTCGGGGGTCAATTCCTGGATGACAAAAAAATCGGGTGGTACTTGAGGTCAAGGATCGAAATCAAAGCGACGGAGTTTCGGAGTTTCTCGGATGTTCGAGTCAGTTATTCATGGGCCACCTGGGTTGTTTCACCCACAAGTTACAGGGCCAGGTCCGCTTAGGGAGATTTAGCAGGGAGTTGCAACAAAGCCTGCCAACCACCTTCAAACTTGGCCGAAGACCCCGGTACCTTGCAACCAAGGTACCACGGTGCAAGCCACGGTTTTAAGTCTCAACCAGACACTGGAGGCCTGGAGGCAGCCAACTCGAGGGACAACTGGGGGCCTCCATGACGAGCTGGATACACAAGCTGCACACAAAGCAATGCCGCCCCATGTGTTTGGGGCAGTAACCCATGTGTTGTGGCAGGTTGAGGGTTTAGGTGCCTTCTTTCCTCCAAATGGAGAGGGTTTGCGTGGTTTGATGGTCGAAGCACAAAAGAAGATGTGGGATATGGAGACCGGTTAACAGAATAACACGGTCTTTACACCAATTTGGAGACAAACCCGAAGCGCGTTCCGCCAAAAGCGGGAATTGCGATTCAGGCTGATATATTTACTCCTTGGTGGTTCCCAGCCATCCGGTTCCTTAGCTTTTTGGCCTTTTAGTGTTTAGTGGGGGATCCGAGGGCAGCCCAGACTCAAGGTTCCAAAGACTTAGCCTTCTCTTTCCAGGCCCTTGGGGCCAGTGAGTCGTGGAATGACGAAAGTGGAATGGCAATTGTCAGCAGGGTCTAGGAGCCCCCTTGTTTTCCAACCAATTCTTGGAGAAGGGTTCTCCAAATAAAAGGCTTGTGATAAGTCAGGATTGCTTCGAATCTGAAAAGAGCAAATCGCAAAGGTAGAAGCATTGATTTCTGCTTAGTTTTATCCACCCCGCAGCTGTCGCAACAGGTATTGACTGCACATGTCATTCCCAAGCAGAACTGAACATGTTCTCTAAAAAGCCAACCCTCTTGTTCACCTTAACCTGGCTGTACCAACCTTGTTTGGGTATAGTAGGGGTATCATTTTGATTGTCGTACGTCTTGGGATGCACGAAATAGGGAGCACGGACTGTTCTTGTGCTTCAGTTGTTTCGTCTGGTTTCCTTCAGTGGGCGGATGCAAACAAGAAATGTTTGTTTTTCCCCGTCCACGCCAAGGTTTGGGAAGGCACATAGGGCAACTGCTTTGTTCCGGTTCGAGGCAGGGCTCTCATTCTAAACGATTCTTTTCAAGCATCGTTCTTGTCCAACAACCGGATCCGTTTTTTCTCGGGGTTTTGTGTGGTTAGAAAGAAGGATGCCTGGAAAGAATGGAAATGGAAGGTACCCCTAGGCTAATCTATTTCAACTTCTCGGGGCTACGCCAAGAAATGGAAGCTGACCGGATCCAAACATCTAGCCAAAATGTCCAACAGGTCCTTGGTTGCAGGGTCGGACAAGAGGGTGTCGGACGACTGCGGCCCAAAAACGGAATCCGGTTCCATGAGTGTTGGAAAGGGGGTTGCATGGCTGCTCCTCGCGAGCAAATCGCCCTGTCGGGATTTTTTTGCCCGGGGGGGGAGCAACCCAGTTGGTGGTGCAGCGGTGCATCCCAACATTAAACTCGGGTTTCCAACCCTCCGAACTGGTGCTGATCGGCCTGCGGAATTTGCCCCAATTGCACATATAAATTTTACAAGAGCAACCCAGAGAAGGGTAACATACGAGTCTTAGGCACCAATCGACTACTTATATTTCCATGGCTCGATGTGGCTTTACAGTGTCTCCAGAAGCCCGTAGAGGCCCCAGCAGCTTTGGTTTTAAAGTATCCCCAAAGCATTAATATGGCTGTGTTTCAAAAGCCCCAGCTGTTTCACTTTGAGTACATAGCCATGTGGTTTTATGAATTCCCCCAAAGGGTGCGCGGACCCAGGCGCCGACGCCGAAAGGAAAAACCACCAGACCCGTTGGATGTTATTGTTTGTTCTTTCTTTTTTTGTGGAAAGGCAAAACCACCAGACCCGTTGGACGGTTTTTCTGGTCAGACTCCATATGTCTCCTAAAAGCCTTTTTTGCTGGGCGCTCGCGATGGCGGAGTTGGGAATTTGAGGTGCCCGTGGAGCGCGCCTTCCGCGCGCTGGTCTCCCATGAGCTGCTCAGACTGTGACCTCTCCGAAACGCGTCGAGGGTGAGGGAACCATCAGTGCCAGCTAGGTCCTCCAGGTGCCAACTTTTACCCTTTCTTTTTTGGTGGGGAGGGTTCCCTTACTAGAATAGACTACAGAGAAGAAACAAAGTTGGTGCCCTTATTCTAACCTCTCTACTGGAGAACCTTAGTGGTGCAACTGGTTTGGTTTGCGTAACCATCCACAGTAGTACCTGTTTTAGCCCTTCATGCCTTACCCTTGCATATCCTACGGTGGCTTTCGACATCACATTTTGGGCCAAGGTAAAGTGTTTGCTTCCCCCAAAACCTTTTAGGGGTGATGTTTGAAGAGATAAATCGATAACCCTACAACGTCTTGTCTGTTTAGCTTTTTCTCTTGGGGGGGAGGGGTGATGTTTGAAAGAGAGAAATCGGTAAGGAAACGTATACTTTGGTGCATTTTGCTGTGATGATAGGACTTTAGCTGTTGCCAACTAATGGGGTTTTCCATCAAACAGTGATTCACTTTTAGCAGGGCGAGACGCAGATTTCGCCACCGAGACATACCTAAGTTCCCACTTCACGGGCCCGATCGATCTCTCCAGGTACCAGGGCCAGGTCTGCGCCGACTCCTTCCTGGGACTGGATGAGATGCCGGACGCACAGCACGGCCAACGACCCCCGTGCGTTGGGCTCGTTCAAGCCCCACGTGTCGGGCCCCTTGGGTTTTCTTTTTTGTCGAAGACCCAGTACCTCAAGATGCTGGACATTTATGGGATATTGGCGTCTTGAAAATTTTGTTGAAGCCACAAATGCCTAACTTGGAGTTGTGAAGGGACAGTTCGGTGTGCGTCCAGACCTGGTTCAGTTTTTGCGGGGTCCAATCGAAGACCACACAGTCGCTTCAGAAAATGTTGCTTCTTTGCACCCTGTTCGTTGCTGTTGCCTTTGTCAGTGGACTGATATACTCACATTGTGATTTGTTGGACTTGACAGTTATTTGGGAAGACCATTTCAGTGCAATAACATGGTTGTTGTTGGGAAACATTTTGCATTTTTGCTTATTGTGGTTTAGTGGGAAATCCCCACTGAACTACTTTTTTTGTGTTTGCTTCCCTGCCAACGAAACCAAGATAAACTGTTTAGACATTTCTTTGGCGAATCCACTCGTTCCGAAGTGAGTACAAGGAATTGGAGGAAACGTTAGATTCCTCAAAAAGCAATTCAGCATAATCCCTTGGGGGGTAGTTATAAGGGGTAGTTGAAAGCTCGTTTCGGGTTTTTTAGGGGGTTTTGCAAGGATCCTTACTTCAGCCAAAGGGAGACCCAACCCCCCCCTTGAACCACCCCCCTGAATGGGATTCCAGGCCATGCCTCTGGGGCGCTTCGAAAATGTTTGCTTTGATCGAAACCGTTGGTTTGGAGCCAACCTCAGTTTCCCATGTAGGTATCCAGGACCTTCCGAATGGCTGGCAAATGGTTTGTGGAATGACTTCCCAATGGCTGGCAAATGGGGTTATTTGCCAGCCATTGGGTCCTGGATATGGATCTGTCATTTATTGGAAGTGGTCCCCCCCAAAATGGATTTCAGTAATACTGGGAGCCTTCGACAAAAGACATACCTGTATTGCAGCATGTGACCCATTAGGAGAGATGTGGGTAAGTTGTTATGTTCATAGAGATTTTTAGTTGGCTGCAAGCAACAAGTGAGTCGCTTGCTCAAAACCCGGGTAGATGAAGGTTGGCAAGGGATATATATATATATATATATAGTCCCAACAATAAATAGGTGCAGCCGCCTTTTGAATTCTTTGCATGGTTCTAGGTAGATCATGTTGATGCCGGGTTTGATTATGACTCAAGTTTCATTTTCTACGGTACCAGGTTTCTATGCATGGGTCTCCTCCAATTGTTATAGGTATATATGTATATGTGTATGGAGATGATATGTTGGAGCGCACACGTTTTGGATGGTGAAGGGACGCCCTTCAAGGACACCAACCATTTTCAATGGATTCCCCTTGTCCAGCATTGAGAGTGGATGTCCAGAGTGTTTGGAAGACTGTCATTTTTTTGGTTGGGCCCCTACTTCATGATGCTTGGACAAAGGGCACCACTGATAGAGACGAATCCACCGGATGTTGTACATTTCCTTCTGCACATGGCTTGGAGGGTGGCCATGATACAGCAAGATAAGATAGAATCAGGCCACCCTACATTGACGGTTTGGATTGGTGGATTCGGCTTGGTCACCCCTGGTTCTTGTGGACGGTAAACGAGAGGCCTTCCCAATCCACACCACCAAACCATCGATTCGGCTCCAAGAGGGAAGCTGCATAGAACAAATCAAGTTGAGCCACAATCAAAACCCGGATAGATGAAGGTTGGTAAGGGACAATCCCAACCATAAAAAAGGCTGCGGATATCCGCCTTCTTAGTTCCTGAAGCATGGTTCTGGGTCGACCTTTTTAGTGCCGGGTTTTGAGCAAGTGACTCAGTTGCACATCTCTCTGGATCCCTGGGCAGCAGCCCACAGTCTCGAATTCTTCTGTTGACATGGGCCCAGGAACACCAGGTCTTGTCTGGAAAAAAACCAAGCGGCTACAAGTTGCTCACCTGTGCCATCAATACTCCTGGTGAACCCCAGAGATCAGTAACCTGACGAGAACCTCCCCAGAAGTGCAAAGCGACTTTGGGACCCAATTTGGAACGTTGGAAGATCTGAGTGTCATATTTTCAGTTGTTCAGTGGCACCATGTTTCCTTTTTTTGGTGGTTGCCCCACTAAAAATGGTCTTCCCCAAAAAGGGGACCTTTTTTTTCTCCAGGGTCACTGACTGTTCGTTCGACAAGTGGAGAAGTTGCCATGAGCTCAGCTGAGCTTCCCCATGAAGAGGCTTGAATCCTCTGGGGGTCTGGGGGGGGGGGCTTATTTGCGGCGCTGGAATGTTTCCGAGCATTTCCCTGTTGGAATCTCCAAAGGTTGCACTTCCGGAAACCCACTCGCAACTTGATCAACTTTCGGGGAGCTCCAGCGGCTGTTTGTACTGCAAGGCCGCCGCAGCTTTTGGGCGCAGTTTGGCGCAGTTTGGCGGAAGGGTTGGCCTGCACGAACAGCCTTCAAAGTCAGGCGCCATGGTTGACTGGACCCGCTTGGGCGGACTCCCAGGCTGGGAGATGTTTTTTTATTCCCACAGCTTTCCGGGAGGGTTCAAAGGAGATTCGGCTCCAGGCGTTCCTGAACCGTTGGGGATGCCACCTGGGGCTTATTTTCAACTTGTCATACTTAAAAATACAGAAGCAAATGGCTTAATTTGAACTTATCATACAAAAATAAAAAATAAAAACAGAAGCCCTGGGCTTATGTTGAACATAGTCCAAAAAAAAGCTTCCGCGTTTAGTTTTCATGTTGTTGTTTTTTTTTTTTTCTTGCGAAGTCCCAGCGGATTGGCTATCAGGTGGCCAGGTCTTCGGTGGCGTTGAGACCTGGGTGGACCGAAGCAAGCCAGCAGGCTGCACCAGCCAGGTGCAGCAGCTGGGGCTTGAAAACACCCTGAGGCAGATTGTGACCTTCAAGTACTTCTTCTATTCCCCCAACCTGGTCTGGTGCAGCTCGGAGATCAAACTGATTTTGACCTAATCTGATCTGGTCCCCCAGCTAGGTGCCCTTTCTCACCGTTGTTTTGTTTTGGTTGGGAGGGTTCCCCTAGTAAAATAGACTAGAGAAAAACCAGTTGCATAGTAATTTGATCTGATCTGGTTTTTGTTATTGCTATGTTTAGTCAGGGTCCCTGTGCTTCCCTTTGTGGTGGTTTTCAACGTTACCTCTTTGGCTTATGAAAGGGTATCCCTTGGGGGTGATGTTTCAAGCTGAGATCTGGACAGTTTCGGGCCGGATAAAAAGCGCCGGGTTCGGATCTTGGGGGCTATAGGTCTCTGGCGTTCTGGGTTCCCAGCTCTGGCAATTTCAGCTCTGGGTCCCCCGGCGATTGGTGCCAACTTTCTCACCCGTTTCTTTTTTGGTTGGCGGTTCCCCTAAAAAATAGACTACAGAAAAAAGTTGGTACCCCTATTTTTTCAACCTCTCTACTGGAGGACCTAGCAACTATGACGCCGTGTTTTCGTCGGGAACGGATCGGAACGGCATTCCGCTATGCTTCGTCGCCCTTCGAGTGGTTAGCCTCGGATTTCTTGGTCGCCTTGGAATTTTGCACATTTGACAACGCAGCAAATCAGGACCCAACAAAGTATTTGGGACCCAATCCCAAGAACTTTATTTGGGACCCATTGATCAATCAGTCCGGGGCCCCCAACAAACTTTATTTTGGGAACATTTATTAATCGTAGGTGGACATTAAGTGAGGCATCCTGGCCATGGCAGTGTATGTTGCGGCCCCCTACGACATTTCGGCCGCCACGAGTTGGTCGTGGAGTTGGGTCCTGCCTAGACTCTGCCTAAACTTTGCGGTCGCTCTGGCCTACTACGGCTTCTTCTACTTTGGCCTTTATGTCACTCACCTTAAATGAAACCTGTCGGTTTTCCCAGAGTTTGTGTTTATTGTTTTGTTGATTAGTTAGTTTTTTTTTTTTTTAATACATGTATATATACACACCTGTTTGGCCTTTTGGACCCGAAAGGGTGGTCACCTTCGGGCCCTTGCAACTGAGGTGAGTCACTGGTCCAGCAGAAAGTTTGCGCCCGACAGGTTCCCCACCAGCGGCAACATGGCCCACAACCTCTACTACTGGTCCTTAGGCATCTTGCAATGGACTCTGCTGGAGGCTCTGATGATGCGTTTCTTGGCGGCGAAGCCAGCCATCCGGTCCCTATGCCTTTTAATTTTTGTAGTGAGTGGTGGTTTCCAATTGACCCACGAAAAGTTGGTCACTCTTATCGGGGGATCGGAAATCGCTCGGGCTGAGGCTTGTGGGCCACCGGGAAAGTGCCTTACGTCACTGCCGCGGCTCTCCAAAGTCAGACCCGGCCTTTGTGTTTTCTGGAGACTGTTTTCCTGGCTGGCTTCGATTTGGGTGAGTCATTTTTTAGGTGACCCTGCGAAATGCTGGCGTTCCGGTTGTTTTCCCTAAGACCGGCAAAGAAACGGAGCCCTCAATCAAAGACACACTTTGGTTCCAAAAAGCGGTCACCTAGGTCCCCCAGCGATTGGCGCCAACTTTTACCGTTTCTTTTTTGGCGGAGGGTTCCCCTACTAAAATAGACGACAGACAAAGAAGTTGGTAGCCTTATTCTAACCTCTCTACTGGAGGACCTAGCCTTTTGTTTCTGGGCCCTTTGGTTGCAAGGCAGACATTATCTCCAAGCCTGTCCTCCTTTGCTTAAATGTATTCTGGGTGCTAGCCATGCCGGTCTGGCGGGACCTGCACTTCTACATCGCTCACCGCTTCATCCATATCCGGGCCGTCTATAAGTACGTGCACAGCCTTCACCACCGACACTTTGGGGCATTTTGCTTGGATGTTAGGACTTTAACTTTTTGCCAATTCATGGGTTTTCGGATTAAACCACTAAGAGTTATTCACTTTTCGCAGGGGTTTTCGGATTAAACCACTAAAAGTTATTCACTTTTAGCAGGGGAGCAGATTTCGCAACCGAGGAAACTCAGACCCCGAGCCATTCTCGGGGCTCACCATGCATCCCATTGAGCATTTGTACTACTACTCCAACGCCTTCTTCCCCGCGCTCTACTTGTCGGGGCTCAGCCCCTTCTTGTTCTACTGGTGCTTCTTCCACTTGGCCATTGCGCCTGCTTGCGGCCATTCTGGCTTTGAGGACCACTTCCAGTCCGATCAGTACCACTACTGTCATCATGCCAAGTTCGAGTGCAATTATGGCTCCCCGATGAGTGGTTTCATTGACCAGTGGTGCGGGACCTTCCGCGAAAAGCTGGGCGAATCAAAGGAGTACAAGGGAGAATTCAAGGAGGAGAGTAAAGGCAAAAGCAGCAAGATCTGGGCTCCAGAATCGTATTTAGGGATGCCCAAAGATATGTACCACGGCATTTACACTGTCTTTTGGGCCTCTATGGTGCCTTTAGTTGCTCTGGCCACCCAGCATTCTGGGCAACTCTTGGGCTTCTCTATAGCACAGCTGACGGCTGGCACAGTGGCCTTTGGACCGGTACTGCTGGCCCTGGCTCTCTGCCATCTTTCGGGGGACAAGTTGAGCTGGAGGTGGCCTTTTCAGAAGGAGCGGCTCCTGGGGCAGTTCGGACTCTTCCTGACTTTGGGCTACTTGGCCTGCCTGCTTCCCATCTACCATGCGGTGTCCTGGTCTGTTGCGGCCGGGCTTTGAGCCGGATTCCAAGCTCATTTTAGGAAAGCTGGCGTTTGGCTCGCTCCTGCTGCCGTATGGATAGGAAGTGTCGCAAGATGTCTTGCCCTCAGTGCGAAAGATATTCGGAAAACGGCGGCCAGTTGGCACTTATGGCATCTTTGCTTGATGGTTGAGTTAGATCCTGAACAACTGCCAAGGGCGAGGAACTGAACTTGCATGGTATGACACACCCCCGCTAATTAGGGGAAAGAAGTAATGGAGCCACAGTGCAGGCTATCTCCCCTCTGATTTGGATAATTACGTACTCTTAATTACTCTTCCAAACATGACTGAATTAGGTCGTACCCAACTGAATTGTAGTCACCTAGCCCCTATTCTACTGTAACCGTAGCTTCCATGTCCATTCTCAGGGATCCTTCCCTTGACATGGGCAGAACCCTGCAAATGCGTGGTTTTCGAAAAGGAGCGAAGAAACAGACTGGAGCCAAGCCTTCGTTGCGAAGCCCTTGGGAGCATCCCCCCAGTGGTGCAAAAGCCTCTTTCCGCTTTTGGTGGAGGGGGCGTGCCTTTCATCAACTACTCAAACGCTCCCGAGCCTTCAAGGTTGGTGTCTTGAAGCCCCGTTTCAACACTGCCGCCCATTCTTGCCGGGTAGGGAATGTGGTTGAATGAACCCAACCTTCGGACCCCTACAAAAAAACAGTTGGATGGTTTATAAGGTCATTCCATTTCTCACTCCCTGCATCTCTCGCACCGATCGCAAGTTGTCTCCAACCTCGGCCCCGAGTCCTTTTAGGCGGATGCTGATCCGACAAACCAACGGCCTGGTCTTGCTGGTGACCTCCAGAGCTCAGGCAGATCGCAGCGGCTTTTCCGAAGGAGAGAAATGGCTGTGGCTGTCAAAACCTCTGAGATCCCATTTTGGGGTAATTCGGTGCACCACCCATTTTAGAGCCTAGTTTAGTGGGGATTGAATCGGAAGTTCGCTGAGGGTACGGGATTTTGACCCACGGCCAAATGAGTAAGCTGTACGTTTCTGAGCCAATGTGGGCGTGTCTTAGAAGAGAAAACCCCCGAAAATGCATCGGTTCCCTCTTGTTTCGCTTGAAGACCAACCAAAGGGCAGTCCCCCCCAAAAAGGGCATCCCCCCCAAAAAAGACACGCCCAAACTTTTACTGTGCACCCCAATGACATTGGATTTGCGTGAGCAATCTCCATTGCTTAATGATTGACAATTTGGGTCTCGTATATCATTATTTTCTTTACTACAGTAGCTGGTGGTAAATATTGAGCCTTGCTCTTAGGTGGACACAAAACACCTCACCCTGGTCCAACACAAAACCGAGTGATTAACTTTGCTCATTTAAGGTGAGATTTCCTTGGTATGGGTGAAGTTTTGGACCCTCCGGGTTAGAGGGAACATAGGGTGTTGACCATGGCAAGTATGAGTACAGGCGGGTACGGAGTGACAGCATTTGCCAGGCAGACATGGGCACTTGGACGACCATGACAGTCGGCCCAGCTCCCAGTCACCTGCTAAAGGAGAACAAGTCCCGTCCAAGAAACACGCTTCTCACTGACATCACTGCGCGAGTTTTGGACTTTTTGCGCTTTTTGGGGGGGTTGCTCCCTGCCCCGTGATCGACCTTTGCGAGTCTTGCCAGGTGGGTGTGTCTTTTTGTCAAGGCATCTCTTTGGTGATTTGAAAGGAACACCAGCAGGAACCGTTGCCAATTTGGGGTTCCACCATTTTAGGACAATCCCCTGCGAGTGTTTCTGTTTTCTGGGTCCCGCGTTTCGGTTTTCCTTTTACCCACCAAACAAGGGAACCCCAAAAAAGGCCGAGCCACCCATGTGTTTCCAACAAATGGCCTGCGGTCCAGACCGATGGACCGGCGTTTGGACCATTTTGGTGGTGAAGAACTGGATGCATGTGTCAACGCACCCCCCAAGAAATGCTTGTTGTCTTTCGGGCTTCCCTTTAGACCTACCCCAAGCCAGACACGCCCAACTTTCGACTTGTTTGGGCCAATGCACTCGTACAGTGAGACATGGAACTTGACAAGAGGTAGACCAGGTTCCTCCTGCAACATTCTGGCAGGTTCCAAGTTGGCGGGAGGACACTATGGCAAGTTGGGGGTCTCCGAAAGTGTGTTATATCATTCTTACTTCCTGAGTTCATGATCTTTAAACTTTTTGGGAAGACCATTTTAGTGGTAAATATAAAGTTTGGTTACTTTTTTTTGGCCATCCACTCAGCCAGTGAGTATATCTTTAGATAGACCCAATCTGGAACAGAAGCTCAACAGACGTCGTAGTGTCTTGTCTGTACTGCGGGGTGGGGCCCCAATGGATTTGGAATGCAGGCTGAGTGAGCCACTCTGCGGGGATTTTTTGACTGTGTATCACTGGACCGCTTCCGGCCATTGAGATGCAATGGTTGACCAAGCATTCACCGGCATAGGTGTCCTTGTTGGTGGTTTTGGTGGAACAAAAATGCCATCGATTTGCCCTAAAGGACACCTATGTTCACTGGTCTTTGGGCTTTTTGAGGGTACCTGGACACCTTTCAGGAAGCGGCCCGATGTATGTGGCGACATGGTGGCTGCATGCTTCATTAAACCCCTGGGTCCTTGTGTAGCTTCGGTTTGGAAGGAAACCATCAAAGACGCTAGGTGTATATATATATATATAGTTATATATTCCTTGTAGGGTATGATTTTTTAGGCAGAAAGGCATGTCGACTCCCAAAGCACTAAAAATGAGAGGCCGTCGGGTCTGTGCTCGTCGGCTTTGCCTTTGCCGAAGCAAGTTTCCCTTCAGAAAAGCTGGAGCTGCGCAACGGGTCGAGGGTGTCAAATGAAGTTGTGTCGTCAACACATAAATATACATGTGTGCAGGCTTGTTATATTACATACATATGGCAGGAGTTGCAATTTCCCATTAAGAAACCAAGACGTGAACATCCGGATCTGGCGCTTACGAAATGTGAGAGCCCGAGCTCTGCGTGTGCGTGTGTGTGTGTGTGTGTGTGTGGTGTGTGTGTGTGTGGTGTGGGTGTGTGTGTGTGTGTGTGTGTGTGTGTGTGTGTGTGTGTGTGTGTGTGTGTGTGTGTGTGTGTGTGTGTGTGTGTGTGTGTGTGTGTGTGTGTGTGTGTGTGTGTGTGTGTGTGTGTGTGTGTGTGTGTGTGTGTGTGTGTGTGTGTGTGTGTGTGTGTGTGTGTGTGTGTGTGTGTGTGTGTGTGTGTGTGTGTGTGTGTGTGTGTGTGTGTGTGTGTGTGTGTGTGTGTGTGTGTGTGTGTGTGTGTGTGTGTGTGTGTGTGTGTGTGTGTGTGTGTGTGTGTGTGTGTTGTGTGTGTGTGTCGTGTGTGTGTGTGTGTGCGTGTGTGTGTGTGTGTGTGTGTGTGTGTGTGTGTGTGTGTGTGTGTGTGTGTGTGTGTGTGTGTGTGTGTGTGTGTGTGTGTGTGTGTGTGTGTGTGTGTGTGTGTGTGTGTGTGTGTGTGGGTGTGTGTGTGTGTGTGGGTGTGTGTTTGTGTGTTTGTGTGTAATTGTGTGTGTGTAATTGGGTGTGTGTGTAATTGTGTGTGTGTGTGTGTCTGTGTGTGTGCGTGTGCGCGTGCGTGTGCGTGTGCGTGTGCGTGTGGGTGTGTGTGTGTGTGGGTGTGTGTGTGTGTGTTTGTGTGTGTGTCTGTGTGTGTGTCTGTTTGTGTGTAATTGTGTGTGTGTGTGTGTTTGTTTGTTTGTTTGTTTGTTTGTCTGTTTGTCTGTTTTTGTTTGTCTGCGTTCGTGTGTGTGTGTTTTGTTTGTTGTTGTGCATGTGCGGTGTGTGCAGGGGAGGAGAGCCTCGGCTCATGAATGCAAAGATGAGGCCACAACGCAGGATCCCGGGAAGCGGCCCGGGGCCCCGAGCTGTTTGGGTTGTTTGCTTGATTTCTTGCTTGTTTGTAGCTAGAGTCTCCGTGACGCTTAAAAGATGCGGTCATTGCCCAATTGGATTGCTTTTGTTGCTTTGTTTGGTTTGTTTGCCTGCTTTCGCTGTTTGTTTGTTTGTTTGCTTGCTTTTGTTGTTTGCTTGCTTGCTTGCTTGCTTGCTTGCTTGCTTGCTTGCTTGCTTGCTTGCTTGCTTGCTTGATTGATTGATTGTTTGCTTATTCGGTTGGTTGCTGGTGGCCTAATGAGCATTGTCTTCACCCGGTCAAGTCACTTGGTTGGTAGGGTTGGACCCCTTACAATTGGACCAAAGTGAGTGGATTTCATCAGGTTGGAACCATGACCAGAGTTTTGACCACACAACTGCGCCGAATTCAAGTTGGTGCATGCCAGAAACCTTTTTGTGGGGAGGGTCCACTCAAGCGAAGCAAAGCGAGTAATTCATCCCTACTTTTTGTTGGTATGTCATTTCGTCTCAGCTGCCTATGTCCGCCTGATTCAAGCTCAGCATGTAGGTCCTCTGACATGAATCCCCACGAATCACCCATGCCCACCAATGGCTCGTGCCCGTGTCAAGCGTTGGATTTGCCAAATTTACGGATCCCACGACTTGCGGTTATTGCGGTCCTGGATCCCATGAGGATTGCGACCCTTGGAAGGATTCACCACGATCCAGATATGGCTGTGGGTCAAAATTACACCACCAGGGGACCGCAGGTTCTAGTCCGTGTCAGAATTCAGCTCACTTTCGAGGTCGTGCCAGGAGTGGCAGTTTTCTAGACTGGCTCGCAGGGGTTGTTGCAAATGATTGTCAGCTGTTCTTTCCCAATGAATTTAAAGGGCTGCCCAGCAGTTTGGGCCATCGTGTTCCAGACACTTGGAGGTTGCACTTCAAACAGGCGGGAGGGAATTTATTCTGCGTCCATGTCTTCGCCAAAAAAGCGCGCCTGCGAGGCTTTGTCTTGTTTGGTGTCAGCGACTTGTTTATTGTGCCCTGCATGTGAGTGTTTATCTTGTTGTGCCTTTGGTTTCACCTCATGATACGTTTCAGGTTTGCTTTCTGTTGTTCAGTCTATTTGTTGGTTCACGTTTGCGAATTGTGTTTGGGATTCATGGTGCATGATTTTATGTTCAATTTGTTCAACGGGTCTGAGTCAACTTATGTATTTGTGTGTTTTTCCTGTTTGGCTTAGGTGGAGGGCCATTCATATCCGCGACCTTCCAATGTCTCCATGTCATTGAACATGTTCGCCCGGCGTTGGGATCTTGGTTTGGTTTCTGTTTTGGAAAGCTAATTGGCCACATTAACAGAAGAGAGGCGTGATTTTTGCTTTACGATTGTGACTAAATATAGCTTTACCGTGCCCCTGACAAGCCCAGTTCTAATTGTTCAGGCCCTCATATTCCCATGGGAAATGGAGGGTTACTTACCAAATGTCCAGGTCGGATTGGGCAAGATGTCGCTGTATGTTGAATGTATTTTTTTCACGAGGTCAAAAGCAACATCAGGAAGAGCAACATCCATGGCTCCAAATCCTACCAGTTCCTCAAAGACACCCGTTCCGTTTGCTTTACTTGAGGCACTGCGGGTCACCTCGGAAGCGGAGGCCGGGCGACGAATCGAATCGAATAGCCAGGGCTTGGAAGAGGCAGGCGACCCTTCGTCGTTGTTAGATTTTGTTTGGTTGGACCAGCCTGTGGTGACAAGCACAAGGACAAGGGTTCCCAAAACCAACTAGTCAGGGCCCTTGCAGAGCGCCCTTAAGTTTTTCATTGGGTTTGCAAGCAATCCCAAGCAAGCTCATGATCATGGATTCTGAGCCACTTGGATTGTCGAAAAATGCCAAGGCCAAATGAAGCCCAAGCCAAAGTTGTGGGTGCTTTCGGTCCCTGCCTGAGGACCACCCCTGGCTCAGAAGCAGGTTTTCACTTTCCAAGTTTCTGAACCAAACATGCTTGTTGTGGTCATCTTGCTGGCAAACGAGTTTGCACTTTGACCGCTCCACTCCTTCACATCGGCAAGGGCCCGGGCCAGCCAGAAATGGGTTCGGCATGCCGACATTTGGATTTTGTTTGCGGTTTCTTGAGTGGACCCCTTTAAATTCAGTATGTGTGGCCTTTTTTTTTTTTTTTCGGGTGGTGTGGGATGGCCTCTCTTGAGACACATCCTACACCGCAATGACCAGGTTGACGGAAGCAAACGTGCATACGTTTTGGGCGCTTCTGATTTTCTGCCATGGCAACTCAAGGCAGCTCGGCTTTTTTTTGTTTCGGGCTCTTTGATTGCAAGTGAGACGTATTTCCAGGGTTTGACGCCATCATTTAGCATGCGAAGCTCCAAGACAAATGCGACTGACCACCAGAAAAAGAACAAACAAAAACATATCCAACAATTCAATGCCCCGGGTTTCGGGGAAGCTTTCGGTGCGGTTTCGAAAGCGGTAGAGGATTTCTCAACTTTCCACAGTGGCTTTCTGCTGGGCATTGGCCGAAGGTGCTGTCGAAGCCTCTGTACAGGGCTGGAGCCTCGCTTGACCTGTGCTTGAAGGGTTAAGCAGAACTTCTTTGAATTGGGTGTGGGTCAAAATTTAAACCACCAGGATAATTATGGACCGCAGGTTGTAGTTCAAGCTTCCATTTCTGCAGGGTTCCATGTTGGGTACATATTTTTGACCCATGGCCAAGTGTTACTTTTCTACCTGGTTCTCAGCTGGGAATGAGGGAATGACCCCTATAAAGCATTTTGTAAGGTTTATTTTAAGGGAGTCCACAGGTTCATTTCCAAAATCCTGGGTCATTGCCTACGGAGCACCAGCAAGTGTTCGGCCTTGCATGAAGCGGGTGCTGAGGAGTTAGACATTGCCTCTTGGATCTTGGGGACCAACACTTGTTCTCTTCCCTGGGTAAACAACAGAAATCGATAACTGGAGATATGAGTCTGTAGCTTCTTTTTCTTTCCAGGGGGCTTAAGGAGATGGATGATACGCCTTAAGGCTTTGTGGTGGGGTGGGGGGGGTGAAGACTTGGCCAATAGCACGATCGAGTCCACCCATTAAGGGTTGTTTAGTGGGAGGTGGCCGATTCTTTAGTGGGGGTCTTTAATTCCGATGTGGGAAGGAAGCTTTATGTTTGGGGAGATGGTTGTGGACAAATGGGTTTGTCGCAAGGGAAGGTCGTAGCCCTAAATGGTCCTTAATGATTTCCCACTAAGTATGCTTCACTGTTGGCACATGTTTAGTTTGTGCTGCTCTTGGTTATGTTCAATTTTCGTAGGGGCTACTTAAAATGGCTCTTGTTGCTACCATGCCGTGGGTTGGAACGAATGACTCACTGTGTCCAATGCAGCGCTCTCCGGGAAACTCAGCAGCTTCAGCACGGCGGCCCTGGGGCTCTGTGAGGGAGAGCCGAACCACACGGAGAGGGTGTGTGAGTGTGAGTGCTGGCGGGTTTCTTTTGGGTTGCTTTAAAACCAAACCCAGAGGGAAACGCCACATTGTGCGGGGCATCCACGTGAAAATCCAGCACCTCCGAGAAACGTCAGGGCCAAGTTTGGGCCACATGGGTTCCAATTGGGAGGATTTGAAGGTGTCGTGACATGTCACGCGCCAACGCCCATTCGGCTGACCCAAGACACCGAGGCCCCGATGCAAGCAACCAGGGAAACCATCTTGTGTTTGGGTGACCCCCGAAATGGCAGATGTTCCTTTTTGGTTTCTCTTTAAAACCCAAAGGTAGCCTCATAACAGGGCTCCCTATATTTCCCCTTTTGGTGGTTTTAGACATCGCCTTTTGGGTCAATTTAAACGGACCCTCCTTTTTGGTGGGGTGATGATTCAAGGGGAAGTATAGGGAGCCCTGTCATAAAGACACCCCCATGTAAGATTGCAAAACCTAGAGCTAGGCAGCCTGGTTACCTACTATGGTGATTGCAAAACCTAGAGCTAGGCAGCCTGGTTACCTACTATGGTCGCTAGAAGCACTCGCAAGAAGCTCAGGTCGTGAATGAGTGGAACTTCCGCAACGACAACGGCAAGACCTTGGTGCGGAGGAACTCGGATGATTCCACAAGCGTTTAGATGTTCAAAGTTTGGGGCAGGCTGATGAGCCAATGGGTCCCCTGTTGCCCAGAATATTTTTGGTGTTGGGTTTGGTTCGAGGGGAATCATCAGATTCCGAAAGAAGGAGGTACCAAGGACCGACCCTTTGGGTGGCTTTTCATTGAAGCTGCACACGGTTAGATCCCTTGCTCCGGTAGTGCCCTTTTGCCCCTTTTTTGGGGGAGGGCTCCCCTACTAAAAATAGACTACAGAGAAAAGTTGGTACCCTTATTCTAAGCTCTCAAATCTCGAGGACCTAGTCGGAAGAGATCGGCGGTTTACCTTTCCCAGTACTTCAATCCGGGGTTCATCCAAACCACGTCCGGTGCCTGGCGCGGATTTGCGCTCCACGGTGTCCAGCAACGTACTAACGGCAAAGTAGGATCACGTTGAATGGGCCGCAGCTGGGCAACCAGGCATAATTTGTTGAGATGCAACTGCATCCTGAACAATATATGTCCGAATAATAATGATAACACATCGGTGCTGATATTGCACCAATTTCATATAGTATACTATCCATTATTTTTTATAGTTCATGAATATCACATCAAGTACTCTTGCAATTGGTGTTGGTGTTGAACCAAAAAAAGCACTTGACGTTATTGTAAAAGGCTGGGGGGAAGGGAGCGCAACTAAGGTTTGATGAGAGCTAACTTGGGCGATAATGAGCGATAAAACTGCGAGGTGACTATGAAGCTCAAATTTACACAGACAACCATCGGGATCGGTATTTCCTTTGTGGCTATCCTTCTGGTGTTTCTTCTCTTACTTCGGTCCTGGGAGTTTGTCACTGGCCCTTAGCTTGTTTTTCTCTTCCAGTGGATTTTCAGGCATCCACTCTCCCAAATATGAGTTTCACCTGCTAGGTCGAGATTTCTCAGCTGCCATCCTCAAGCCGCTTGTACAAGCCGCCAATTTGCCTCAAGCCAGCTGCTTTTTCCACTAGGCCCGAGGCTTTGAATGGCTCCGGTTGGTTTGGGGCAGCTTACAGGGAGGGCTCAACAGATTCGGTTTCAGGAGGTTCCGGCTGTCGGGAATACCCGGGCTTATCCCGTTCCAGGTCCAAACAGATCAGACATGTTGAGGTAAAAAGGTACATGGATAGTTTGGGGATGTTGCAAAACACCACTGGAACCTCGGATCCCCCGAAAATAGGCTTGCTTGGGTGTTGACACCACGTCAGGCAAGTGAGTTGATAGCTATGGATATATGGGGGCGATCGCCCGAGTTACCAACCAGTTCCCATGGTTCTGCTTAAATTGGGTAGCAGCTGTGGCTCAAGAATGGTTACATATGGGTTGCCCTTCGATTGGGGATGGGATTTCCTCCCCCGGAGATTCCCGAGCCGAGCCAAAAAACGCCGGAGGACCATGCGGGACTTCGTTCAGCGCCAAGCTCAGAGCACTCGGGGGTTGGGAGGTGAGGCTCGACGCTCGACGCTGGAGGTGGGGATCTAAAAGGACCTTTTTGAACTGGCATGATGCTGACAAACAATTGGGTGGAAGGGGTGGAAGGGGTGGAAGGGGTGGAAGGGGTGGAAGTGGTTACAACCAGTTTCCAATATTGTACCGTATGTTGTTGAGGTTGAAGTTTTTTTTGGGGAGGGGGGGGGGGGGGTTAAAGGGAAACATCACCGACACCCAGTTGTTGAACTGGGTCAGCTGCAGTTTGTCCTTGAGACCAGGTGAAGCAACCTGCATTCATTCTGCGGGGAGGGACCAACGGCAGGTTGTTTACCCAGCCTAACGTTAGGTGTTATAGCGTGTCAGTCAGGAACTCTGCTGGGCTCAGTGAGGATGAGGCCTTGAGCCATACAACTTGGCTCCCAGCCATTCCCTTAGCTTTTCAGGGTTTGGGGGGGGGGGGCGTCCATTTAACCCACTAGCAGTTATTGTTGTTAGCAGAGGATCTGAGGACAGCCAAGAAAACTTGGATGGACTTCCCGTATTCTTTCTGAGGATGCTTCTTTTCAGTAAATTGCAAACAACATACAAATTTGGGCAAAGCCCTTGGCTGCTTGCTTGGATCTTTGGACTTCAACCTTTTTGGAAACAGTTGATTTTCACAAAACAGTGACACAAAAGGGGACTTCAACCGTTTTGGAAACCTTTTGGAGCCACAAAACAGTGAACACCTATTAGAGGGGTCGGCTGCAACCGACAGCCTGAATGGATGGTATCGCCCGCTGCCCGCTTCGTTGGTTTTTTGGGGGGGCGACCGCTTGTTCGGCGGTAAAGGAAACCAACAGGAGATTGAGCCCAGCCATTTTGGGTCCCTTTAAAAGAAACACCCAGGTTGGTTCCCTTGCAGTTGCATGCATTGCTGGCAGTTGAACCTGGGTTTACAATTCACTAATTGACCCCCTCCTTTTGATCAGTCGGGGAGAGGTCCCGTTTTAAAGATTCTTCGCTTGCCGGGGAGCTGGGTTTGTCCTGGACATGAAGACCGACCTCTCTGATTTTCTGCACCTCTGGATCTCTATGCACTTATGTCAAGTGTACCGATCCAGGAGCAAACGGAATTCCTGCATGAAGGTGCTTTACTGGGGGAGGAGTAGTACAGGGTCAAGTATGATTATTTTGGTGCATTTTGCTTGGATGTTAGGACTTTAACTTTTTGCCAACTAATGGGTTTTCCATTAAACCACTAAAGATAAACTTTTAGCAGGGGAGCAGAAAGCAACCGAGGATTGGTACCGCATCTATTGCTGTGACGCTCGCAAGCGGTAGTGTTCATGACTGGGTTTTAGTGCCGGCGAACGGCACTTTATTTTCTTGACAGCCCGTCACCAGTTTGGACTGTTCAGTTTCCTTGGGGAATGCGAACTGCAACAGTAACCGGAGTGAGGGTGTCTTCTGTTTCTGATACTAAACATGTGTTTACGTACACACCTCTACACATATACCTGCATACTTACACACATGCACACATTGATTTGCATAGCATGGCCAGTTTATGTCATAGGCCGGTGCTTTGGGCAAATTAAGGGGAATCTCTAATTAGGGCCGTACTTTGTTTTTTGTGGTCTCCATATATTTCACGGGGATTTAGAATTTGGCGCTTCCCCGTGGCCCGTGAGTTTTTGTTTTTGTTTTTTTGGCAGGATGGGAACGGAGATCCCGGACCTGCCGGCCGCCCTAACGGAGGCGAGATGGTCCGAGTCTTCCGGATTTGGAGTTTGGAAATGGCTCGTTTCCTTGCGATCGGTGCGAGTTGCAGGGAGTGAGAAATGGAATGACCCCTAGAAAACCACCCAACTTGTGGTTTCCTTTAAGGAGATCCCTGGGTTCATTCCCACGTTCCCTACTGAGCTCCAGCATTCCTTTTGATTCTCCTTTAGAACCAAACCAGGGGTACCTCAGACAGTTCATGTACTATACCGAGACTTGACTCATTTGGAGAGTGGGGAAACGTTGCATGGATTGTGGAGGTATATGCGGTCTGGTGAATTTGTGCAGTAGCCTATGGTGAACTTGGGGACATGACATGGTGGACTCACTAAATCTTCCGCGAAATCCAGGGGCTTCACTCATTTTCCCAGGCCCTAGAGGGCCTTCCGAGCCCTTGCGCTTGCGGCCTGCTTGTGGGTGGGTTGTGTGGGCAGAACATGCACATATTCTATTGCATACTGGTGTTGGTATGTCTTTTGTTTTGGCTAATCTTTGCTAGGTTCTGCTGCATATATAGATATGATATTATGATCAGAATACACATGCGTATACATATATATATATATATATATGTGTTTTGGTTCATTGGTTTCGTATATTTTCCGAATGGAGCTACAAACATCATTACATGTTTTTGGCAGGCAGCAGACGAGGAGAACCGGAAAATCATGAAGGCGCAGTCTGGGTGTTTGGGGTAGGCCGGCCAGGGCGGTTTGCGGTCTCAGGATGCACTTGTCACACTGCACTAGGGTGATTGTAGATGGCTCGGTTGTTTTGGACACCTTCACATGGACACCATAGGTGTCCTTCTTGGTTGGTTGAAACATGGCCCTGGTTGACCTGGTGCGTCAATAATATGCATCAGCTAGGCCATCTCTTGTCCTAAAAGGACACCTATGATCCTTATGTAAGCAAATCATAGCCCACCAACGAGTCTTCCTGCAAATGACGCTTTGCCGCGGTTTGAGAGAAGACGCCGGGTGAGAACCAGACCTTGATTTCGACAGGGGCTGGTTTTCAAATCCTAGGTCCCCCAGTGGTGCCCTTCTCTCCCCTTTTTTTGGTTGGGAGGATTCCCCTACTATTTTAGACTACAGAGAAAAAAATCGGATACCCTTATTCTAACCTCTCAAATCTGGAGGAACTAGAATCTGTTTCATGACCTCTTTTGGTCCAAAACGAATCGCTGGGATCTGACCACCTTTTTTGAGTTTTTCCTGGTTGGGTTCCCTCACTTAGTCATGGCCGCAAAAAGGTTAAGCTTTTTTGGTGGACAACTGAGTGACAATCACGAAGTCTTCTGTGGGACCTGTGCGTGAGAGTACTTGCAATCCTGGTCGCGGAACGTACTAAAGGACTGAATACTTGGTGGTTGCCAGCCATCCCCTTCGCCTTCTAGGTTTTAGGGTTTAGTGGGCTTCCACCATACCACGACAAGTTAAACTTGTAGTAGGGCATTTAAGAATGTTTCTTATGTGGGCGTGTCTTTTTAGAGCCCCTGTCCCCCCCCCCCCCCCCCCCCGCCCCCAAGTTGGCGGTTGTCCTTTTAGTTTTCCTGAACCACCAAAGCAGGGGTACCTTCCAAAAAGGACGAGCCACCCATGTAAGCATCCCTCCGTGCAGAAGCATGAACCTGTTCTGGTGTGCCTCTCTGACAAAAAGAGAGGCAGCAGCAAGGCCTCTTTGAGACTTCCTGGGCGAGTCTATGCTAAACTGCTATTGGGTTGGATCTTTCGACTAAGTTTTTGGGAAATCAAGTTGGGTTTTCCACTAACCCCCCCCCCACAAAGTTGTCCACTTTTTGCCGGGGGGGTCAACAGCAACCAAGTATATGGGGACGAAGTATGGAACATCTTGCTTCCCGCATTCCGGTTCCTCAGGCTTTTGTAGGTGTGGGTTAACCCACTAGAGTCAAGCCAGTGATAAGAATATCGTTGGCGTGGGTCGGGCCAAGTGAACAATATTCTTAAGCAAATGGAAGGATTTCAGTACATAACGGTCCTGTACTGAAATCCTTCCACTTGTTCAAGAACCACTGTTGGTGTTTTCCCCTTCCCGGTTTTAAAGAGAATCTGCTGGAAATATGCTGCTTGCTCCAGTGGTCGAAAAGGCTGGAAGAATCTCATTGGCTCCCGGACCCGAAGGGACCAGAAGCTTTGGATCCCACCGTGAGGCTTTGGGCAAAGAGGACCGAACGACGGGCACCGGGGGACCGGGGGACCCATGTGGTTGGGTCTGTCGAAAATGGGGACGAGATGGGTGGTGTTCTTTTCGGTTCCCTTAAAAAACAAAAAGAGAAAGGGCTTGCTTGGCTTGTTTGATGATGATTTAGTTTTATAGTATGGTTCTGTTGATTGTTGGTAGGCTGCGAACACAAAGTTCGCTACCATACATATCAATACCTTTCCCGACTTAGCTTCCCTTGTGAGCCTTTGCCTTTGCCGTTTCTTCATGTACCAGGTCAATCAGCAGAAGGGCAAATGTGTTTTGATCAAAGTTAGAAACTTGTGCACATGGCCGGTTTTATTTCCGATTCAGGGTCGTCCTTTGTAGACTGCCTGAATTTGGCAAGATGTTTGAGCTTTGATCTAAAAGTGGTAACCATCCCTATTGGAGGCATTGCGCGCAAACTTGTCAGAGGCAATGACCACCCTAAACCCTGTACTGCTGGTTGCATGTCTAGATAGTGCACTGATGATTGACGGGGACCCCCTCAACAGTGGTTGGTGCTACATCCCTACCTAAATGATGACAAAAGGGTCCCAGATAGAAACTAAATCCCACGGATTGTGTTTATTGCTTCAGTTGGTGGGTTCAGTGGGAACCAACCCCAAGAATCATGTTCTGACCTGGTTGGTTGGCTTTTGAGAATCCCTTTTTGAGGCAGCGCAAGATATCGGGGCCCCAAAGCCCCTCTATTTGGGGGTCTCCTCCAAATCTATTTTATTTGTATAGATTAAGCATGAAACAGAATCGGAACAAGCATTTTCTGTGTACCTAGTCTTGGGTCGCCAAGTCATGCGAGATTCAATCACCGATGCCTTTCGTGACGCTTTTAGGTTCCGTTCGCTTCCTACCTGGTGTGGGCCTGTAGAAAGGCTTATGGACCTGTGCGCCATGCGTCCCGATTATCAAGCTGGTTGCATACCACATGTTGTCTACATTACCTTCGCCCCCCCCCCCCCCCCCCCCGCCCCGCGCCAATGCCCCAACGCCCCTGATACAAGAACGGCCCTGTATCCCGAATTGGTTTGAGCGGCTTGCCGCATCGATGTTCCGATTGCCCGCAGCTGCTGATCCTCAAAAGACAGCGACGATTGTGCTCGACTTGTCTTCGCCATGTCTCTCATGTCTCGCCGGCATGCTTTTCACCAGGGGCACGCGAACACACACACACACACACTCACAACACAAACACACAACCACACAAACACAAACACAACCACAAACACAAACACAAACACAAGCACAAACACAAACACACACACACACACACACACACACACACACACGAACACAAACAGAAACACAAACATACAAAAACACATACATACACACACACAAACACACAAATGCACAAATGCACACGTGCATAAATGCACAAACACATGAACACTCGAAGCACCCCAAGGCCCCAGGCAACGGTTGGGGGCTCATGATCAAAGCGTTGAGGGAGGGGTCAAATGGAAGCGCGCGCACAGGAAGCCACATTGTGTGCGTTTTGTTGAGGGTATTCCTTTGTTGGCGGTTTCAAAAGGGAAGCCACGCGGCAAGCTGCTATTTATTTATTTTGGGAGGGGGGTGCCCTAAAAAAAGACACACACCCACACGGTTTTGCGGTCCAGCACCTTTTGGGAAGCATTGAGTTGGAGCAAAACGATTTCCAGCACCCCAGTTGCTAGCCCCAAAGTGGCAAGTGATTCACAGCGGCTTCAGGTTCCGACCATGGCTGGGTAACCAGGCGAAACCATCATGTAAAGCCGAAGCACTGCCTGGATCGCCGGTTGCTGCCTGCTTTTTTCCATGAGCTTTTCCCCAAAAACCGGCAACAGTGACTGAACAAAGCAGCAACTTGGCTATCTAGGTGGGTGTTTGTCACCTGGCATGATTGAATGTTCAAAGTCATGCGGCATGTCCAAGGAGCAGACCAGGAAGTCTACAGACCCCCGCTGTGTGGACGCAAACCCTTCAAGACCTCAGCTTGTGCTGGTGTTAGGGGGACGGCCCCATTGTGGGATTGCCACTCTGCATGTGCAGAGATATGCATTTCAGCGCCTTGTTTTGACTGGATCATCGGATTTGGGCCGGGTGGTCAAGTTGCCAAGTGACCAAAGGCGTGAGACACAGTCGCCTTGAACCCAGTTTCCTGATTTTGACAAAAGCCTGAGCCCAACATAGGCACATGTGCATGCAATTCTGTGCACAATCAATTGTCACATGGACACATATTTGCAATTGTTTTTTCCACTGAATACCATCATCTGCATAGATCATACATAGACATCAATCATTTGCATTCCTAAAAATGTTATAATTGAATACATCTCAATTTTGATCATATACAATGAGAGAGCGAGAGAGAAAGATGGAGGCAAAGATTGTTGCTTGCTGTGTGGTTATGTGGAGTTGCACACCGCAACTTTTTTATGGACCAGCTTGTGTGGCCTAGCAAGGCATTTTTTCGCAGAGTGGCCCCAGGCTCCGAAGTTTTGGTCCCAGGCTGCGCCGTGGTGTGGTGGTGACCCGAAGCCTGGCCCCGGCCGCCGTGTTCCGCCGAGGCGGATCGGATCGGGCGGGCGGATCGGATCGGGCGGATGGGACCTTCCGGTGCCGAGCTCGTGTTTCTGTTGTTGTGTTTTCTTGTCTTTTTCGTTTTGCGGTGCCGAGCTGGTGGTTTTCTGTTTTTCTTGTCCCCTCACAGTCATACCCCCTCCAATCCTCCAACGCAGCCCCGGACACCCGGAGGTTTCTGGACGGGAGAACCCCGACCAATTCCTCAGCTCTTCAAAAACAGTTTGGGCCCAACAACAATCGAGACCCTTGGGGTCCGGGAGAAAACAAAAGGGGTCGACATTCCCACAACCCTGATCGGATGTGCTAAAATTGGAAAATGAAACTTGAGATAAGAATATTTGATCCATGAACCCTCGTGGACTTTCGCGACTTTATCTCCAGGATTGCGCAAGCTTGGCCAGACTTCGACCAGGCGTTCTGCAAGAAATTATCATGTTGCAGTTGCGGGTTTGGAGAAATAAGCAAACGCACAAGGGCAAGCAGAGGTGTCCTTTTTTGTTTGATTGAACATCGATGGCCCTGCTTTACCTGGTGGTCTGTTGCAAGCAAACCAACAAGCACACCTACTGTGGGAGGACGAAGCCACTTCGCACCACTTGGGAGAGATGAAACCCTATAAATACAATGGGATAATCCACCTACCAACTGACTGCTCAAGGGTTTCGTGCATGGCAAGCACATGCCATCCGTTCGAGTTACCCTGGGGGTACTTCAAAGCCAATTTCATGACGGGAGTAAATTTAATGAACAAGCACACACGTCCCCACATGCAAGTTGCGCACGGGTCCGTGTCATTCACCAAAATGGAAAGCCAAGCTGAAGAGCAATGCCCTGCTTGAACAGTTGGTCTGGTACCTATACATAGATTGTTAGGGAAGGGGGGCAACTGGCATATGCCCGATCTCAAAACTGCCGCGTGCATGCCTGGCCACTTTGCGACTGACGTCCTCGCGGATACGCACACGCGTCAAATGACCTTCCTCTTCGGTCGGGTTGCCATGTGGAAGTTTCACTGTTGCAAGTTGGAATTCATGTTCCTGGCTTGGGGCAGTGGCTATGCAAAGGCCTCCCCATCTTTGGATCCATTGTGGGAATGGCTCACTCCAGTGATACCAAAGCCGTCCAAGTACCAGAACTTTTCGAATCCCCATCACGGAGGGAGGCTGGCGTTGTCTCACTAGGATCCGCCCACACTTTTCAGACTTAGCCTCCCACCGACTATACAACACGCAGATGGACAGACCCCTGTCGAAAGACAACTTGCCTCTTGGAAAAGGGCCTTTGTGCACTTTCATGTTAGTCTCAGTTGTCCAAAGCCAACCTTTTGACCTTTCGGTTTTCCCAGTTTGGTCCAGTTTTAGTCATGGCCCAAAAGGTTAACCTTTTATTTCTAGGTCCTTTGGGCAAGTGAGTAGTTGGTGGGCGCCTTTGACAATGCAGCCACCATGGCCACCATACGCGGGTATATATCCCGCTTGTCCCGAGAGTGGTTTGGGAGCAACCATCGAGACATGGGGCACCTTCAAAATGTGGGTCCAGGAAAGCAATAGTAATATAGAATCCAGGGGCTGATCAATTATATATATATATATTTGTATATGTATGTATACTTGACTGCTATTGGGTTGGATCTTTAGACTTTAACTTTTTGGAAAATGATGGTGTTTTCCGCCAAACCCCGAAAAAGTTGAACTTTGTGCAGGGGGGTGACAGCAACCAAGTACATATTTATATAGTTATGTATACTTGACTGCTATTGGGTTGGATCTTTAGACTTCAACTTTTTGGGAAATAAAGGTGTTTTCCGCTAAACCCCGAAAAAGTTGAACTTTGTGCAGGGGGGTTGACAGCAACCAAGTATATAGATATATATTTATATGTACACACTTGACTGAAAGCTAGCAGGGGCTTGAAGCTACCTTGGAACGCCAATTGTTGGACAATATATTAGTAGTCAGAGATCTCCCAAAATGGCACCTATTCTAACTCAACAGGAAACAGGCCCTGATGGGCATCACGCGGAATCCAAAGTTCAGAGGGGACAGGTCGCACCCAGATGTATTCTTTACCATGAGCTCTTGCTTCTCGTTTGGGGTAGACTGGTACGTTGATTACTCGCATTTATTCGCATTTGCGAGTTCCGGGCAGTGGGTCTACTTTAAACGAGGCGTCCGAAAGCTTCGGGGTAGCACTCTACAAGAACTAACAGGTAGGTCGAAGGGAGGCGAAAACTTCTGACTTAGCCCCAAGAAATTGTAAAAGCCATGCATCCCGGAGCCAAAAGGATTTTTTTTGCAGGTTTTTCTTTTTGCGAAGCGCAAGCCCGTTTTCAGCGGGTTTTTAGTGGGCTTCGCAGGCTACCACGAGGCGGTCCATGACCACTTCAACAACCCTCGCAACGTGGGAAGCCTGGACAAGGAGGACCCACCAGCTCGAGTTGGGTCTGTCTTCTTTTAGGGGAAACCCCTTTCTGCTTGGCTAGGTCCCCCAGTAGTGCCCTGTTACGCTTTTTTGAGGGGGTTCCCCCATTAAAATAGACTACAGAAAAGGGTACCCTTATTCTATCTACTGGAGGACCAAGTTGGGTAAGGGAATACCACGGTGAAAACGACCATGGCATTTGACAGCCGCCCTGGACCCAGTCTCGCTCTGATTTGTCGGGACGAGGTCTTCAGGCCTCAGTCCCCGTCCAAGTCTGGGGGTCAATTCCTCTGGGTCCCCTTGGCAGTGGGCTCGTGACAAAGGCAGATAAGTCAACCAGGTTTGTTGATATGGGTTCCCCCATTGGGTATCCTTTTGGTTGCCTTTCAAAACCATCCAAGAAGGGGCTGCGTGTCCTATGAGAGACACCCCTCTTGGCGGATGCGTTAGGACAAGAACGTGGGCTCAGCGCTGGTGGGCAAGGCATCCTGCGGAGATGTCATCAAGCTGCAGGCGTCCAACCGCTCGAGCGCCTGGGGGCGCTCTGGAACCACATACTAGGTCCCCCAGCCAGGTGCCATTTATTTTACCGTTTTTTTTTTGAGGGCGGAGGGTTCCCCTACTAAAATAGACAGAAGAAAAAATGGGTACCCTTATTCTAACCTCTCAAATCTGGAGGGCCTAGCAGGCTTATTTGGAATCTCCTGAAGCAAAGCGGATGTGAAAAGAGGTCCCGGTTGACTCTTGCAAGAATCCATGGCTGAAGCCAAACAAGCCTCCATCCATGGCTCACCAGAAAGAAAGCAAGTTCCCACTTGCCAGGGAAATCCTCCGGATCCCAAAAGGTGATCACCTTTTCTGTGTGGTTTTTTGAGAAAAAGGCACCGATTCGTGGAGGGGGGGGGGATCTTGGTGTTTTGTTTTTGAGATCAAGCAAGCACCGATTCGGCGGGACCTGTGTCAGCTTCGGCTGCTTCGAGCTCAAAGAGGGTTGCCTATGTCCAGGTCCTTTGGGCGAGTGAGAAAAGCCCCATGGGCCAAATGTTCCTTGAACTGAGCCTAACTTTCGTTTCGTGCTGCGAATGAGCGTTTCCCAAACCGATGGTTTGGAATGTGTTTTTCAAGAAAAAAAGCAGCCAGTGGAACTCCCGGCCCTGTTTCCTTGGTGGCTAAGCCGGCCATCCGGTTCCTTAGCCATTTAGCTTCTTAGTGTTTAGCGGTAGTTTCCATTTACTCCACTCAAAGTTCATCACTTTTAGCGGGGCATCGGAAATCGGGCCGCCCTGTTTCGGGACGGATTGTTGCAATGCGGCTCCGGTCTTGGCAGGTCAAGGTCGGCAAGGATGGCGTTATCCAGGACTCGGGGTTGAGGCCTTTCGCGCCAATGACGCCAGAGCCTCTGGCCGATGTTGCGGAGGTGGCATCCGTGTTGGCAGGTTTTTGTTAGTTTGTCTTTGGTGAAAACTTTGCCAAGGGATGTTAGGACTTTAACTTTTGGCCAACGAAAATGGTTTTTCCCATGTGTTCCCATCAACAGCCACAAAAAGTTATTCACTTTTAGCAGAAGCAACCGAGTTGTTGTGGGTCTTTCAGTTTTGGTAGGGGGGCTCAAACGTTTTTGCCGACATACCAAGGGTTGGAAGGTCTTTGGAAGGATATCCCCAGCCCATTGAGTAGCGGGACTCATACCCTTCGGGGTAAGAAAACCGTCAGGAAGTTGTCCATAGCCATCCCCGGCTTTGAGTAGGTCTTCGAGGCCTTTGAGGTCCAACACCAAATCCGGTGCTTCCGGTCACCCCTTTGAACCTGAAATTTCGGTGGGGGGAGTCATGTCCACTCACGGTTCCGACTCTAAAAGTTCATTCCCCATACTGTGGATGCACGAAATCCTGTTGCGCATCCGAAGAAACTCTGACAAGATTCGATTCCGCTGTAAAATACCAACTAATTTAATGATTCGATTCCACCTGTCAAATACCAACTACCAATGGTTTCAACCATGGGGTTACTTATGATTCCCCAAAACATGGTTAGATTCCCTTGTAAATAAAAAAAAAAAACTCATGGCTTCAACCATGTCCACGTTGTTTGTTTTTGTTTTTGTTTTTTGCCACATTTTTTTGTTTCTTTTCCCCGTTCTGCGCGCTAGACGATCGAGTCGCGGAGAGAGATCTCCGCTTCGGCAAAGATCGGGAAGACGAGCGCAGGACGCCAAGTTCAAGACCTTTGGCTGCGGCTCCGCCATCGCCAGCTCCTCCTACGCCCGGGACGCCCAGTCAGCCAGCGAGCGGAGCGGAGCGGAGCCATTCGAGTGGAGTCGAGGGAGCGGGAGTCGGTGCTCAGATGGTTCCGCTTTTTGTTTTGTTTTCTTCTTTTTCTCGGTTTTGCCAGATGGGGGTGTGGATTTGTGGATTTGTTTTGTGGGTGTTGTCGATTTGTTGAGGACACCCGCTTTTGAGAGACAAACAGATGGCACACATAGGATCTTCAACCTCAGACACACAGCCTTGCCCCCCCGTTCCTTGTTTTGAGGGGTTTTCCCTTACAATCGACCATCAAAGACCTAGCCGCGAAATCGGTTCCCCATTGAAATCCACGTGTTGAACCGACTCCATGGTTGGTTGCCAGGTTTGTTGCAACCATACCCCGGCGGTTCGTTGAGGGAAGGCTCACTGGTGTTGCGGAAACCCACAAGCTGCCAAAAGAGCAAGCCGCTTTCCCCCCTTGGACAGCCCTTGGGTCTGATTATTTAAGACAGAAGGAACATGCCCTTGATTAGTCTTTTAGTGACTGAGATGCTCTTGGGCAGAGCAGGCTTGATAACAAGTGCCTTGTGGAGATCTTAGATATATTGGTTCTCAATTATCCTGATTTCTTCCACTTTATCAAGCACTGTTTATTCTTCGCGACAGCACCAAGAACAATTCATGTTATTGTTGTTTTACTAACATACTCTTTAATAACCTTCTCTTCCAATCGTGGGCTTTTGGGCTTTTGGGGTTTTGGGGTTTTGGGGTCTTGCCCAAACCCAGCCATGTGTTCTTGAGGGCATTTCGTTTTATGATAAGCAAACCTAGGCAACCACTGCAAGCAGAAGTTCAATCAAAAGTACAGTAACAAAAAAGTACACCATGAGACGCAATCCAGAAATACACCCAGAGAAACATCCCGGAATCCAACGTACAAACTAAACACACCTCGCTGTACAACTTTCACCCCGCCAACCGACTTTCACCCCGCCCCGACGCATACCGAGAGGGAGTCCAACACACACACACACACACACAGGGATCCATACGCGCATGCATATGTGACTTCCTGCCTTGGGATTTTGCGACAAGTGCCAAGACAAGTTTTGGGTCACAACCTTTCCCAGTACTAGCGCTAGGTAACTGGAGGTGGAGTCAAACATTTTCGTTTGTTTCCACTGCATGTTGACATTTGGGCTCCTGAACAACGACAGGTTTTGCTACTTATGTCACTGGCCTGTGTATCAATTGTTAAAATTGGAGGCTGCTGCCGTATGTCTTGCTTCAGCTTCAACTTGCAATCAATAGGGTTCCTTGGCATCTATGGGGCTCTGGGAAAAGAATTGGTGCCCTTGTTTCCCAACTCTGAGGGTTGCGGGGTTGGGCAGTTCGTGCCACAACTTCACATCGGGCCCCGTGTTTTTTGGTCTCATGAATCGAGGCCACAGAGATGATTATTGGACAGAACATCGATGAGGTGCGACGAGTTCGCAAGTCGCAAGCTCCGGAAAGCGGACTTCCACTTGTCGGGTTTGGAACATGCTGTGGTTGGACGAAACTCGTTCGCACCACCAAAATGTCTCGCTTCCCTTGTAAATACCACGCAGCAATGGTTTCAACCATGGTTTCTTAGGTGGTGCGAGCGGTTTTCGTGCACCCACAGGGCTTCCAATCCACTCCGGAGTGGCTTGGTTCAACGAGTCCAGGCATTCCGCAGGTTCAACTTGGGCCCTGGATGCCTTACCGTTTGGCTGAAAAGGTTGTATGTTCCCCTGACTCTGAAGGGAATCTAGTAATTACACAAGACAAGACCTGGCTTGGAAGACTCTGTTTTGGGGCTTCGTATCGATGTTCACAGGGTGTAGGGAATTGGTTTGTTTTCCACCGCGGCTTACAAAGTGCAGACACTTGCGCAGATAACTTGCTTGGATCATGCTGAAAGCGCAACGCACGTGGCCATTTCAGTATTAGGTTGGATAATGAAGGTGCTTTACTTGGGGAGTACTTGTTTTTTGACTTCAGAAGTACCTGAGCGTTCCTTGGCACCTTGTGCGGATGTACACTGACCACTTGTTGAAACCCTCTGGGTACGATACAAATTGAGGGCTCGAATCGACGAAACTGCGGTGGTGCCAGATTGGGGGTTGGGATGGATGCCCCGCTTGAACACTACCTTAAGCGGGTCCTTACAAAGGCCAGTGAGGTGGTTGAAAAACCCATAAACCACCAGTCAGTACAGGTTTTGTGTGAAAGGGCCCGAGCGCGACATGCTTACGCTGGACAGGAGAGACACCATGCTCTCAGGGAATTTGTGCTGTCTTTTTGAGGGGGCCCTCTAAAAATGGTGGTTTTCCTGTTTAAACCAACACTATCCTTTAAACAGACAGGCACACATATGGGGACTTTCAATGCCAAAGCAACCCAGTGGGTCGCTTGACTTGTGAGGGTGTACTTTATCCCTGTGCTTGGCATTTGTTGAACATACTTTTAGTTTGCCGTTTGTTGGCTTTAGTTCTTGCCGTGTTTTATGAGTTCAAAAACATAGCACGAAATGCTTTCATATGTTGTTCGGTGGTTCTGTTCATTCTATCTGAGTGTTGGCTGCTACGAACACCATGTTCATTTACATGGCAAGGGTTGGAAACCAAGGCTAAACAAAGTCCTGGTTGAATTTTGACCGCGGGACCAATGTCCCAGTGCAGAGGGAATCATCACCGGCCCTGTTCAGCTGTCAGGTGTTTATTTCGGGGTCCGATTCGGGTTCGGCATTGAAGACTGGTTGGGTGGTTTATCCTTCCTAATCCTTGGTGGTTAAACAGTTTGGGTTCCAACAACCTGTACTTTCGTTTCTTCCTCTTTGAGGGACAAAAGAAAGACGTACCTTCCTACGCTGGCCCCAAGGCTAAGCTGAAATTGGCAGATCACTGGAGGTGATTGCTCCCAGATACAGTGGACGAAATCCGTTCGCACCTCGGCGAAGAAACCCTGGAATGCTTCGCTTCCACGTAAATGTCAACCATGGCGCTTCTTAGGCGGCGCGAAATGGATCTCGCTTTTCCATCTACAGTGCCTAGAGGCTCCAATTCGATGGTTTCTTGGGCCCTCAAGCAGCCCGGTTTTGAGAACCCCAAACACCGAAGCGGGGTGTCTCATGGAGGGGTCGGGTCTTCCATTGAAAGCCACAAAAAAGAAACTCTAGGTAGTGACATAAACCAAGACGCAACTGCCCATGAATCATCGGAAAGTGCCAGATCGCCAGGCATCCAAGAGCCGACCTCAGCGCCGGGTGGGGGGGACGGGGGTTGGAGGTCTGTCTGGGCCTTCAGGCCCCAAACTCCAGCGACCGATGGATCGATGCCTGGAGTTGCCATGGGCATTGGTCCGTTTTCGAAGGAGCGAGGAAATCACCTGTGAGTTTCCCTTCTAAAGGGTCCCGTCCAATGAGTCATTGGCAAGCCTGATTGACACTCGGACATTTGTTCATATTGAACGAGCCCTAAACATACTTGAACCCGTTGGGCGTTTGGATGGCTAGATGGAGCTTCCAAGCTTTTAGGTTGGTTTGACCCTCACGTCGGGAGAACTGCCTTGGCAAACGGAAGGTCAAGAGCTCGCCCATGAAATGGTTACAAGCTCCAGCGTTGCGCCCGTTGACTTTGGTCAGAGGAATGGTTGACAAGCCACCGTCCCAACTACTAGCCTGGAACCGCTTGAAGTTGGATGTTGCAGATCCCTTTCTGGAGGAGAAATGAGCATTTCCTCATTCGCTTTCAGACTCTGGGCTTGTTTTGGACAGGGCCGCCTTTGTTCGTTGAGAGGACGTGAGGTGGCTTAAGGATCAGGCATCTTCCACCTCTTTGGCAGCCCTTGTAGCCTTTTCTGTTTTTAGGGCCACCCAGAGGCCCCACTTCTAAAAGCAGGCGGTTTTCGGGCGGAGCCCTCATTGATCCTCCAACATCTTCCCCCCCCCCCCGCTTCCCTCCATTTTGTTGCCTGACAAACCAAAGTTGCAAGGGGTATGAATTGGCCCCCCCCGCCCCGCCCCCCTCCCCCCCAAGTTTAGGCAGCCTATGGCCTGAGGATCACGAACTCAGACATCTCCTCTCACCTGAAGCTCCCGCCCGTGAAGATCCACTGCTCCGTGCTCGCCGAGGAGGCCATCCAGGCGATTCCGGCGCTAGATGCGGGCGGGTGGTCATCGAGTCATGTGGATGGACGGAATCCGTTTTCGCACCGTTCAGAAACCCATGGGAATGAGTCGATTCCCCGAGGTAACTACAAATGGTATGGTTTCAACCATGGTTTCTTAGGTGCGAAATGGATTTCGCAACCATCCACAGTAGGGAATCGCTGGGCTGGCAGGCGGCAAGTAAATCCTTAGCGGTTCTCTACCGGCACCTGTCCTCAACTTCCAATGGTCCCGAAAACCCCCTTCAATGGAGTGACGGGTCCTCTGATGCTTTGGGTAATGACAAATCAGATCCAACCTTCCGAATCTGGATCGGCCCGAATCAATGAAAAGGGAAAGCCCATCCATTCGGAAAGGCACTTTCAACCCTCCACCGGTCCACTGAAGCTGACATGGGAGGCTACTACTGCCACTACTAGTACTACTTCTCCTACTCCTACTCCTGGTCCTGGTCCTATTCCTAGTCCTAGTCCTATAGTCCTACTACTACTACCACCACCACCACCACCACCACTACTACTACTACCAGTTGTTCTTTTCCTGAATTAGTTTGCTTTTGATTCCTCAGTCAGCTCCCCCTCAATGGTTGAGATTGTCTTCCTGCGTCGAGGCAAGCCCCTTTCGGTCGAACACGGTAAGGTGGCTTTGAAGGGAGCGGTTCCCACCGGTTGCTGGGTCCTCCAACGGGAAGCCCCCGCCCCCCCAGCATCAGATATTCGGTCCCTCCATAGGCTTGCTGGTGCGAGCAGGGAAGGTAAGGGAACCCAGGGGTCCGCTTAAAGGAAAGCACCAGTTGGATGGTGGGGTCATTCAGGGTCAGATATTCGAATCTCCGACCTGCAGCTGATTCGCAAGTGAATTCTTCCTAAGCTGCCACAAAAATATATGGCAAGCTGAGTTGGCTGTGGGCCAACAAATAGGGACCTCGATAGCAAAGTTGCTGCTTTTTCAAGTCACTGTTGCTGGTTTTGGGGATAACGTGCATGGAAAAAAGCGATCGCAACTGGCGATCCAGGGAAACCCCCAAATGATGGTGTTTTTGGGGACCCACACCTGATTGGCTTAAGAAAGATACCCTTCATCAGACATCCAGCGAGCTCCTTGTCTCCTCTTGGTGCGCGGGGATGTCCCTTTCAAATCGACTGCCAAGAAAGAGAGTGCTCTTCTTCTTCCAGGGCCACTGGCTGTGGGGTTAGATACCTTTTCATTGCAGACACTGGGCAAGAAAAAGCATGGGGCAGTGGCCCTTGAAAACAACACAACATATGGCTGTGGGCCAAAACCAATGGGATCCCATTTTGGGATAGGCGCAGTCCCATTTTAGAACCTATTTTAGTGGTTGGATTGGGATGTTCACTGGGGGTAACCGGGCTTTTCACCCATGGCCATATCCCCAACAGCCCCAATGCCGCTCAGAAACCTCTTCGCGGCGGAACCCGCGAAGCGTCGCCGTGCTTGTGCTGGCAAGTCCTTTGAAAGCTTCTGGTACGTGTTGCCCTCTTCGAGTTCCTGGACTTTAGTGGTAAATAGAAAGTTGATCGTGACTTTTTGGACTTTCGATCTTCTGGACTTGATCGTCACTTTTTTGGGGTTTGACAATTTTATTTGCAAATATCAAGTTTCCAGACCTTTCGTTGGCCAGTCCACTCCTTCGGAAGTGAGTCGTTCGGAATCCCCCAAAAATAGTGGTACCTGCAATGGGACAATGCTGTTCGTGGGCTTGGGCTTGGCTGTGGGGTGCTTTGTAAAACTCCAAGTTTATTTGATGAGAAGAGGAAGTATCCCCCGGAAAGATGGCTTTCCTGTTTGTGTCGTCTTAAACAAACAAAGGGTAGAGTACCCTCATAAAAAGAACCCACACCAAAATGATGTCGATTTCGCAGGCGGCCATCGAAGATTACAAGGGCAAGCAGAGCCAGAGTGCAGCTGAGTGAGCTCGTAAGCCTCGGTCACGGGTCCTCCAAAAGGACTAGCAATGAGTTTTCGAGCCTTCTGGAGGCCCACCCAATGGGACTGAAATCTGAGACTGGTGGAATTTCCGCTGTGGGGAAAGTTCCCTTTTCCCCCCACTTGCTCGGGATTTTGATTCTCGGGCTCTGTACAGAGACCCTTTGGCAACAGACCGCCATGCAAAATCGGCGCTGCGGCAGGCCGGTTTCCCTATGCGAAAGCGACCTGCAAGACTCGGTCCCCCAGCTGGGTGCCCTTTTGCCAACTTTTTTTGGGGAGGCTACTAAAATAGACAAAAAACGAAAAGAAAAACAAACTGGTAGCAACTTATTCTAACCTCTGAAATCTGGAGGACCTAGACAAGTTGATCAACCCCCCCATGTTCCTTTTTAAGGATCCCCGATTTTGCGATTAGCCAAATCCTGCAAATGTGTTCCGGGGGTGGTGTATCGCACGGCAGGGTTTCATCCGAGTGGTTCAAAGTCAAGTTGAACAGCCAGGAGGCGAAGAGTTACCCCGCGGCGGCGCGGGACCTTGGACACGACCAGGTACAAGAAATCGCAGTTTTTGGGGTCGGCTCGGTCCCCTTTCAGATGGGTTTAAACGGAAAGCAAGAGGAACCAATTCGTGGGGTGGTTTTTTTGACATGCCCAGATAGGTGTTTCTTCGACGTGTTGTTGTTTCCGTCACTTGTGGGGGTTCTGGGCGGGTTGGACCAGTCACCATGCCTGTCACCAGGCATCGCCTTCCGTTGGTTGGACAAGGAAGGGCTCAAGCGGGGATACCTAATGGACAACATCCACCTGGGATGGATGAAACACGGTTTGACAACAGGTTGAGAAAGCACCCAATCCCAGAGGCTCATGAACCCTCCCCCAAAGTCTGGCCTTTTGAAGGATTTTGGGAAGGCTATGGCCCTCAAGTCGGGAGCCTTTGGGAAGCAGCAGACTGGTTCCGATCGATTCCCATGTCATGGATAAAAGTAACCATCCACAGCAGTCGTTTCGACTGGAACGTTGGGGTGGAAATCGCAACATGGAGGCTTGCCTGTTTGATTTTTTTGGGGTGGGGGGGTGGGGGTACCTTTTTTTTTATTGAGTTTATATAATTGGAAACCAACAGGAACACCATAAAATGGCGGGTCTGTGGAAAAACCAACAAGCCCCCCCACCCTCATCATTTTTTTGTTCCCGCCCCGGTGTTGAATTCTTTGGTTTTTTGGGTCCTCGAGCCTCACATTTTGTTGGGACGCTAACTCGGTCCTCGTCTCGTTGCCGAGGCCATCTCGGTTCGCGCCAACTACGCCATGCGCCAGATGCCGGCGATCTTGGACCACGCCTGCTGCCCAGAGCGCGGAGCGCGTGCGGTTGCTCGGTGGCTACCTGAGGTTCACTAGGCCGCAGATGGCTTTTTGTTTCATGAGGCGAACACATAAAAGTGGAGCTTTTTAAGTGTCTTTTTGGCAAAATTCACATTTGACATGGACCCCCGAAAAGGGGTCCCCCAAAAAGAGATTCCTCTAAAGATGTTCGGGTTTTGGGTTCCATGTTTAGCTGGGGAGTAAATGCAGTTGTAACAGCAGAGCCAAAGTCCCAACCATCAAGACATGGCCGGCCTTTCAATTCTGTTAGTACCAGGTTTTGATTGTGACTCACCTCCCACAAGTGCAGATGCACGCGTGACAGTCTCAACCGTCCCAACCCAATCCTCATGCGGGCCGGATTGAAACCACCACTGATACGGGTCCATAGAACCGCCGTTGACCTGAGGAGTGTCATCGTCTAAATCCGGCCAACCGTTCTTTGGGTTGAGCCCTAGGGATGCATACTTGACCCCAGCAACTTTAAACTTGAGAGTACGTAGAATGCACGGCGGATTGATGCCCAGAAAGACGTGACTCATCTCTTTACTTCTTGGGCAGAAGGTTTCCGGCCGTACCAAAATGTGGATCAATATTTGGAGGGAGGTCTAAGACCAACGCAGCTGGTCCTCTGCTTCCGGAAGCAAAGATTCCCCCGCGTTGCCACGGAACCTGGCCGGGGGTTCTTGGAGGTCAAGTTTCTGCTAGAAGGACCTTGGTAGGTTCCAGGCTTGGGCAAATTCTCAGGAAGTTGCATTCCCTCAAACTTCCAACGCACCTTCCTTGAGATGCAGCCGCAACTTCGACCGTGGAGAAGCCAACAAGCAAAGATTCGGTTGAAAAGTCAAAGTTGCATGTGCAACGACCTGGTAGAACACTGGACCCTCACCCCACCCACAACCTCACTCCACCCCACCCACCCGCACCCCACCCCCTCCTTCCTCTCCCCGTTTTCACAAAACCGGAGGCGGCGAAGAACCACGTGCTCGAGGTAGGGGGTCGCTGGGAGTCACTGGGAGTCCGCGGTGGCTTGTGCATGTTCACTTTCTTTCCCAGGTGTCACGGACGGCTTTGTAGGTCAAACACACCACAACAAAGGCGAAAAGGTGAGAGGGAGGTGTGCAAAGCGAAGATACTTCACTGTCAGCATTGAAGCTAAAGTTGGTTGTTGGCATTTCTTGAAATGTCTGGTCTTCGGCATTTCAGTTAAAGTTTGTTGTTGGCATTTCTTGAATTTCTGGTATTCGGCATTTAAGTGAAAGTTGGTTGTTGGCATGTCTTGAAATGTCAGGTCTTCGGATGTCTTCGGCATTTAAGTTAAAGTTGGTTGTTGGCATTTCCTGAAATTTCAGGTCTTCGGCATTTAAGTTAAAGTTGGTTGTTGGCGTTTCCTAAAATTGTCTGGTCTTCGACATCTAAGTTAAAGTTGGTTGTTGGCATTTCCTAAAATTGTCTGGTCTTTGATGGTTCCCCGGTCCTTTCAGTGGGGGGCCTACAAAGGACCAACTGATGGCAAAGAATTCGACGCCTCGAGGTGAGAGAGATGCTGCAGGCCCCGCCGGTTTGAGAGCGAGCGACATCCACGTCAACCGCGCGAGAGCGCGGTGGCGAGACTTTGGTCTCTTTGGTCATTGGTGAAATCCATTTTACGTGTTTCAGGCGAATTATTGGAAAGGTCCGAAAGGTGAATTGGTTTGATTTACGTGTTTCAGGCGAATCTTTGGAAAGGTCCAAAAGGTGAATTGGTTTGATTTACATGTTTCAGGCAAATCTTTGGAAAGGTCCAAAACGTGAATTGGTTTGATTTACGTGTTTCAGGCGAATCTTTGGAGGTCCCAAAAGGTGAATTGGTTTGATTTACGTGTTCCAGACGAATCTTTGGAAAGGTCCAAAAGGTGAATTGGTTTGATTTACGTGTTTCAGGCGAATCTTTGGAGGTCCCAACAAAGCTGAGCACTTTGGACACACAGACCCTAGATGTAGGTGAGGTAGGTGGTGTTGGTCACGTACCACAAGCCAATCCAATCGCCCGCTGACGGGTGAAGCTTTTGAAAAAGCCCAAAGGGGGCCATTGAGCACCAGACCCCAAAGTTGGCCCGTTGAACCAACAGTGAACCGGGTTAGGCACACCTCCCGATGCGGATTTCGTGATGGTCTGTTTTTCTCTCGGTAGGGACTGTGGGAATGAATTCAAGGGGCCCCTTAAAGCAAAAAGGGATGGTGTCCAAGAAAAAGGGATGGTTTCTGAGCCTCATTCTCATTCTTTGCCTACTGCATCAGCAAGAGTTGGAATCTCCAAAGTGGCTAGGACATGAATCCAGCAGATCGCTTCAGCCCGGCTTCTCTCCTAGGTCCCCCGGTCGTGCCCTTTGATTTTTTTTTATTTTTTTTCAGGAGAGGGGTTCCCCTACCAAAATAGACAAACAAGAAACATGTTGGTACCCTTATTCTATCCTTTCAAATCTGGAGGACCTAATCTCTCATTTAATCATTTGCCGCGACGTCCACCAAAAACACGAAACGGGGAGTGTATGAAGGCCTCGAGAGGCATGCTCAGTTTGAAGCCAAAGAGGGTCCCTTTTTATCCGTTTCTCTCTTGGGATGGCTCCTTTTATTCCCCTTTGAAAAAAAACAAAAACATCACAACACATTGCTCCCTTATTCCCGCTCTTTGCAAGACTTCAGCTGCTTGGGAAAAGACATCGCCATGGCCGTTAGGAAAGCCGCAGAGCTTGCCTCCTTGTATTTTTTTTCCGAGTGGTCATCATTATCTTTGATTGTTTCGTGTCAGCACACAAGTTGACATTGGCTTTTTTTTTACCGGGTCACTGGGCTGGGGGATCGCTCCACAAAACAGTACCCACATGTTTGTCTCCAAACCAGTCGAATTGCTCCAAAACGCAGTATGCTGAGCGACACCAAATCTCTGGACCAAGGGATCCTCGGTTAGCAACTATCTATGCGTGCAGTGGACACCTGGTGTGGAGGTGCATTCACAGTATATCCTGCAACTTGGATGCTCCATTGTTTTTTGAGTGCCGTTGGATGCTCGTTTTGAGCGGTTTCGCCTGCGGCTCCACTCCCTTGGTTCCATGACTTATTGGTGTGTGTTGAAAATAGAGGATTCCAGGCGCACCTTCCCCATGCTTCCCAGGCGTCCTTCTTTCCAGAAAACCTCGGGAAACGCAGGGAAATCGGCGGTTTTCCGAAAAGAACGATGGTTGAAAAGACTGCGGAATCAACCCGAAGGATCCCCCCCCAAGCCAAGGACCCCATCTTTGGATTCCCTCCGTCCCACCAGCATGACACCTGAGAACTTGGTCCCTTGAGAGAATTGATCTTCCAGGCACTTTGTGACAGATGCCACGGTGGATGCACCCTATAGAAACCCTTTGATTTCATAAATTTGTGGTGTATTTTTGGTTTACTCGGAATATGTTTGGCATCCGCATGTTAGCGGGATGGAAAGTACGGAGAACTCCACGTGGGTCTATCTCGTGCTTCTCCTTCTAAAGGCCTCAATATGTGCGTTTCAGATGTTTTTTGTTTTTTTTCTCTGCTGGCTTCAACGAAACCCTATCACCAGTACTGGAAATATGTTCTCTTGTTTGTTTCTTGTTTCGTTTTTGTTTTTGTTTTTTTTCTTCAAGCTTCAAATATATTCTAGCACCAGTACTTTTTGTTTCTTCAAGCTTCAATTGGAATCTATCACCAGTACTGGAAATAGGTTATATTTTTCCAGATGAAAACGCGCGAATGGAGCAAGGCCCCAAAAGGGTACCCTCAAAGAAGAGACATTGGGGGGCCCACATGTCGAACCCGCGACTTCGATGCAAATTCGGAGGTGAAGGGTGCAGACCCCAACTACATCCACGCAAGGGGTGCCCAGAGGGGATGGATGTGAGGCCTAGGGTGTTCTAGGAGTACCTTCCATGTCCATTCTTTCCAGGTATCCTTCTTTTTAGAAATTGTTTAGAAGCCCAGGGAAAACGGCGATCGGTTTTTGACAAGAACAATGGCTGAACAAAATGGGGAATCAACCCCTAGAGTATTCTGGCATCTGGTTTGTCTTGTTTGTTTACCACAAAGGGTCACGAGGTACAATAGATGTTTACAATTTCTAGGATCTGGCTTGGAAGTAAAGCTGGGCTCGGCTAGTTCGGGCTGCTGATTTTTGCAGGATCTTGTTTGGATGAGTTTTCCTGTTGAGGTTTGCTAAGTTATCGTTTGAAATCACTATGTATGTTTTGTTTTGTTTCTTTTCGGTTTACTCAGCATGTAACAGTATGCACCGTTCGATTTGTTCTTCACGTTACGGCTCTCCAAGTATGGACCGCTGGGAGTTCTGTTTTGTGAGGGGAAGAGCTGAGCTAACTCGATCTTGCTTGGGATCAATGTCAGAAACTTGGGCTAGCTCTACTTCAGTGGAACCACGGGAATGAAGCTTGCTTGTAGTGGTTTAAGATGTTTAAGCATGGTCCCTTCTCCTTTGGATGTTGTGATGACGGATCGCACATGATCAGGGGGTATCGTTGTTTTCGTGCTTTATCTTTTTTAATACCACGCATATAAGGAGCAGCAGGCAAACAAAGGGTTGAGGCTTCCATGCACTCGCCAGTTCTGAGCGGCTTGCTAAGCAGAGCAACTTGGTGTGGGACAGGTTTGTTGAAAGCCATTTCGAATGAGGTCTCTTTAGATCCGGTCTCTGGGTGAAGATGTCTTTTGTTTCTCCATTCCCCATGAGCGGCCAAAGTCAATAAGTGGCGCGACACAGCCGGCACCCGTGGGATGTTTTCAAGCTGGAGCTGGTATCTTCCTTGTTTGTGGCCTTTGAAGGGAAGCCACAAGGAACAACTTCATGGCATTTTGCGGGGTGTGACCTTAAAACGGACAGACTCAAGCCCTCATTTTCCCTTCTGAAGGTGAGGTCGCCTTTTGGGCAGCACCCTTGCCATGGGCATGGTTTTGCATCTTGCGGTTGAAGTTTGGCGGCTTTCCAACCAGTACTCAAGCGGGTGTGTCTTTTTGTTTAATTCTGGATTTCTCATAGTGGTTTTGTTTTCCTAGTGGCATTCCTTTGAAACCAGAAACAGGGGACCCCTCAGCAAAAAGAACACCCAAATTGGGTTTCATCCGTCCCAACTATCCCAAGTGCACGGATCTCGTGGATTTGGGCTACAAGAGGGGACGCCCTGGCAGTACTTGGCGGATTCCTCGCAAGGAGGGCACTCGGAAGTTGAGTGCTGTCCACTTGGGACAAACAAAGTTGCTCTCATACCAAGGGGCATATCAAGACCGGGATGGCATTCGGGGGTCTGGAACCTGCTGGAATGTTTGCTGATTTTCCTGCACTCAACAAGATCTGGCTTCAGAGACCCGAAAGCGGTGCCCAAGCAAGTTGCCAGGGGTAGCCTCCAATCCGCATGGAAATACTGACTCGGTTCCAGACCGATGCGGATGGTTGCGAAATCCATTTCGCACCACTTGGAAACCACGTGAACGTTGGCATTTCCCGGGGAAATTGACTCCAAAACCAGGGTCTCTGAGGTGCGAAATGGATTTCGCCACCATCCATGGGTTCTGCACCCCATGGCCATTTGGCTATGGGTCAAAAATAGGGTAACCCCGGTAACCCCCAAATGGAACCCTAGTAATTAGAGGCTTTTGGGGCTTTCAATGGAAGACTCGATTCCTCCATTGGTTACCCCGCTTCGGTGTTTGGGGTTCTCAAAACTGGGGTGTTTGAGGGCCCAAAAAACCATCGAATTGGAGCCTCTGGGTACTGTAGATGGTTGCGAAATCCATTTCGCCCCACCTAAGAAACCATGGTTGACATTTACGTCGGGGAAGCAAATGGAGGAATACCTAAATGGAACCCCAAGTGGACACATGGCCCGCCCATCAGTGCTCCATGCCGAGGTTCGGACGGACTCGTGGGCCATCTCCGACACGAGGCGAGCTGAGGTCGCGGAGCCAAGGTCGTCCCGGACTGAGCCCCAGAGGTACCTGGAGGTACCTCGAGTTTTGTTTCTGACCCAAGATCATGGGGCCGTTGACCCGTTGACCCATTTCTAAAGGGTCATGGAGCCTCCAGGTACCTGTTTTTACCCAACAACTTGCTCCGGAAACCCGGGTTTTGGATGATTCTCCTGTTAATACCCACAAAGAATGGTTTCAACCATGGGTGCAGGATTTCGTCCATCCACAGTAGGTACCAGTTTACCAACAATTTGCTCCATTTGGAGGGTTTGTCTGTAGGTATATCTCATGGATTTTGAGGGGTTTGTTTGTAGGTATATTGCATAGGTACCTGTTTACCAACACTTTGGTGCATTTTGCCAAGGGATGTTAGGACTGAACATGTTTTTGCCAACTCATGGGTTTTACCATCAAAAACCACTAAAAGTTATTCTCTTTTAGCAGGGGAGCAGAAAGCAACCGAGAACATTTGCTCCGGGTTTGTTTGTATAGCTATATTGCATGGATGGTGGGGGCATTGCCGGACTCAACTCTTCTCTTGATCTCCCCGCCCCCGCAAAAAAAGACACGCCTCTGATTTGTTTGTCCAAGTCCTGAAAGCTTTGTGGAATTTTGACAGTCGCCCAGTCAAAACGGGGTTCTTCAACCCGAAGCTCGGTCTAGGGCAGGTATGAGAATCCTTATCGTCCTGCTCGCCGGTAGGATACCATACGGCACTTGTAACTGTAGGCAACCGCAAATTGAGAATCCGATTGGATCAGGCCCTTCCCGTCGCAAAAACAGCGACCCGGGACTCGTTGTGATTGCCACAGGATTCAGTTTGTGCGCATTTGTCGAACGCCTTTTTGCGATCGGTCAGTGGGGAGGAACTTGGCCAAGTGAGAAGTTGGAAGTTGGAAGCAGGCCTCCGGACAGCTCAAGAGGTGTTTGCTTCACAACCACGCGACCCGGGGACCGGGGGACCCCATGGCGTTGGGAGAGCTGAACGTGGCGATTCGGCCGAGCCGTGACCAAATCCACCGAGTTGTTGGACAAACACACATACACACCGCTTTTCGGAATTTGCTGTTGGTCAAAACCAAGGGTACCAGCACCACCCATTTTTTTTAGTCTATTTTGGTGGGGATTGTTCACTGGGGGCGCCCAGGGCAAAAAAATAAACCTTTTGCTCAGGGGGCAACCCAGAAGTTCCAAAAAGGAGGAAGCTGGGTTCAGCTGGCACACACGGAGCAAAGTCCAGCTTTCTAGAGCTTTTGGTCCAAAGCTGGGCATTGCTTGGCAAAGTTGCCCCGAGCGAATCGACCGTTTGATCTTTTGGTTTTGCAATGTTGAGCCATATTTGGTCATCGCCCCAAAAGGTTAACCTTTAGTTCCAGGTCCTTTGGGCAACCGAGTCGGTCAAGCCCTCTACTCCAAGAAGAGTTAATTTACAGGTTCTCGAAGATACCCGGGAAATCCTGGTTATTTGTTGTAAGGGTGTTGTATGGTTTTTGTACGGCTTTTCAAAAGTAAAGCCAGGCTTTTGATTGGACAACATGTTTTTGGTAAGCAGCAGGTTCAAAACCAGTTTTGTTTTGTTTTCCGCCCTGCAGCACAGCCCGGTTTTTCGTTTGCGCCCTGTATTTTGTTAAAGGTTCTTGGAGAGGGAAGCTCTTGGCAGGCTGGAGTTCTACGAAGAGATCACTCCCCTAGTGGTCGCGGCCGAGTACGGTGCCTGTGAGGTGATTAAGGCCGGGACCAGCAGGATGGCTGTTGCTTGGGCTGAATGTAACTTGCATAGGTTTCCTTGTTGGTTGTTTGGCTAGAAAAATAGAGGGCCCTGGTTTACCTGGTGGTTTAATTATCTACCAGGGCCATCTATTTTTTGTAAAAGGACACCTATGCTAACTTAGTTGTCCAATCTTGGTGGCTTCCAGCCATCCGGTTCCTTAGCCTTTTAGCCTTTTAGCTTTTTAGTGTTTAGTGGTAGTTTCCATTTAACCCACTAAAAGTTAAACTTTTAGCGGGGGATCTGAGGGCAGCCCAGCAAAGCAGATTGACCTTTTGACCGTTTGGTTTTCCAATTTTGGTCCATGTTTACTCATGGTCTCAAGCTCACAGTTGTCCAAAGCCGACCTTGTGACCTCGTGGTTTTCCAATTTTGGCCCATGTTTAGTCATGGATCCAAAGGTGAACCTTTTATGCCTGGGTCCTTTGGGCAACTGAGCAAAAGGTGAGCGGCGTTTCCCTAGTAAAATAGACTACAGAAAAAGGGTACCCTTATTCTAGCCTCTCTACTGAAGGACCTAGAAAAGGTATTTTGCTTGAAGCCGGGGGAAGACAAAATAATATGAGAGGCATATGGCCATGGTTCAAAACCAATGGGATCCCATTTTGGGGTTTTCGGTGCACCACCCTTTTCTAGAACCTAATTTGAGTGGTTAAATTGGGATGTTCAGGGGTACGATTTGGGTTTTGACCCACGGCCATATAGGTCCATGTGTCTCAAGATGAAGGACCCCAGTCGCGCCATCCTTGTTTGGCTAGGCGGGTGGGTGGAAGGGTTTGCCTGGTTGCCTTGTGCAGACCTGTGCAATATTGTTGGAATGACCCCATGGCGTGGTTGTTGTTGGGAAGCATTTTGCAGTTTTACATTTTCGCTTATTGTGGCTTGGTTGAATTCCAAATCCACTTGACTGCTAACATTTCAATTTGTGCTCCCCTTCCAACGTCAACCAAGATGGTGCTTCCCTCCCAAAAAATTGGGTCATCCTCTGTTTGCTCAGACTGTGTCCCAATGCCCCAGGTCCAAACAGGTCCAAACCTGACGAAGGCAAGAGCTGGGTATGTGAGAAATGGGGACCCCCAAAATGGCGGCTGCGCCTTCGGTTTCCCTACCCCCTCAATTTGTCAAAGGGTACCCACATAGAAACTCCCATATCAAGCAACCGGTGTTGCCAAACTTGCAACTATGTTTGCACCCTGATTACCATTGAACATGCTAGGATTTTCTTTGACATGAGAAAGGGAGCGCGAAACGGCACCATCCATTTGCTGCATGGGGATTTTGTATGGGCTCGGAATTTGGGAGGCGGGTTCGGATGGGATCAAAAGGACTCCTTCAGATCTCGCAGGAGCTCTTCAATCACCCCCAGATCGATGTGAACCTGTGCTGCTGCGCCTTCAATGATAGCGCCCAACCTCAGCCGAGTTACCCAGCCTGGTCCAAACGGGGCCCATTTGGAACATGCGGGTTGCTTTTTGGCAGATTTTGGCAGGCCCCCATGTGCCAACTTGGTTCTGCTTTTGTTTGGGACCCTTCAACTTCCAAAGTCTGGTTTCCCCAGAAACCAACGTAGTTCGGGGGAACATGGACCACTCAGGTCAGCACAACGATACAAGCCACCCAGTTGACGCTGGCGGGGCATCAAACTGCAACTGCCCAGGTGAGATCTACAACTACTACACTGCGTGCGCAGGGTACATGAGGGGAGATCTTGCTCGGGGCGATTCAACCACTCGCGATTCCCTGAGGGCAAGGTAAAGTGGTCCGTCATTCTCGCAAAGCCCGCTTCAAAATGGAAGGGAGACTTCAGTTGGTTTCGACGTGTCATTGACTTCTACCTGTGGAATGGATTTAAAAAAAAAGGCAGATCTATCTTTCCTTCCGCTTTTTCCCCGGCTGAGGGCGCCAGGCCACCGGGAACTTGCTTTGACGCACTATGCTTAACTGCCATCGGATCTTTAGACTTTAACTTTGGGGTTGAAATCAAGTTGGGTTTTCCACACTAAGGGTTTAAAGGGTGAGCAAAAACACTTTCTGCAGGGGCTATTTGCAGCAGCCTGTCAAGGTGCATGCCGCACTTCCCGAGGTGCTGGGCTTCACACTTGGGAGCCTGTCAAGGGTAAAGAAGCAGGATGGCCCCAAGCCTGCAAGATCACGAGCATGACCCGTGAGTGTGTCAGGTTAATTTCAGCTGGAGACTTAGGATACATTTTGCATTTTACCTGTGACTCAAAGTGAAGCAAACAATAAAAGATACACGTTAGGTAAATGATGCCCCAGGTAAATGTCAGGTACACTATGAGTGGCAGACGTCCCATTGTACCAGTGGCCATTCTAGAGCTGGTCCGCACTACTCATGTCAATGATCCAGCTCCAGTGCGGCCAGGTACGACGTGACCATCTCCAGAAAGCACCCCCATGCCGCGCGCACCTGAGCGACAGCCACACACCAAGACTCAGTTGTTCAAACCCGACCTGAAATGACCTTTTGGTTTTCCTAGTTTGATCCATTTTTAGTCATGGCACCAGAAGGCTAACCCTTTAGTTCCAGGTCCTTTGGGCAACTGAGAAGTAGTAGTGTTTTCTGGAGTCCCGGAGTACTAAACCCCTGGCTAAGTGGGACAGGCGTTTGGAATGCCTGCATCTTGAACAGGGCCTTGTGGGCAAGACGCCCGGAACACTTTGAAACCACGAATCCAGGCAAGAGGCAAGTTGAAACTTAGGGGTAGGGTGGGCCGCTTGGCCAAGCAAAGGGTGCTCTTTTTCGCGCCTGAACTTCCGGGCAGTCCCTCAATTTCCCCCCCTTTGGCCCTCCAAAAGCGGCGATCGTTTCAATGGATTTGGATTTGGGGACATCCGGCGACCCCTCTTTTTGCCCCCGGCCATGCGTTTTGGTCTTCAATGTGGTTCAATAGCAACGCTCACCCCATCTCATCCGGAGTTTGGGAGGCTGCTTTGCTTCGTGCGCGCGGGGTGCTTCCAGCCTCCAACGAGCACGGCGCCTCGTCGGAAAGGAAGAGCTCTTCCGAAAAAAATCCGCGGTGACACGTGAACTTCTGAGGGTACTTTTTCTGTGGCGGGACTGTGGTAGCGCACTCTTTTTCTTTTGGGGGGGGGGGTTCATATGGGTGTGGCTTAAAAAATTGGGGGTCCAGCATGGAACCCTGGTAAATGAAAAAGTAGACTCAAGCCCTGCGCAAATTCGGTTGTTTATTTTTGAGTCATATCTATATTTAGTTTGAAATCAGTAAGATAAGTAAGGAGAATGTTCAGTCCCTGAGCAAAGCCCAAACCTCGATTTTGGACGACTGAGTAGGTGGCTCTACCTGTTTCATGAAGGTAAGGCCCATACAAACCTTGGTGGCTCCCAGCCATCCGGTTCCTTAGGTTTTTTGACTCTTAATTAGTTGGCGTAGTGAGGCTTTTGAAGTTCATGGCCATAGCATGGTGAAAAAAACATCTGTTGGTGTGGCCGAATTGCCCAGTAGACCTTTTGGACACAAGTGCACCTCGTAGAAGGTTAGACCCTTTGCCCGGGGGGAGTAACCCAGATGTGATCATGGAAAAAAAACACCTCAATGGGGGTGGGGGATTGTCATGAGCCCTCAGAATTAAGGACGCCCAGTACTCGATGGAATTTTGACCGCCACACTTGAAGTCTCCTCGGATCCCCAGTAAACGGGTTTATTGGCGAACCCCGAACCAAACCTCACACGGATGGCGGCAACTAGCCATCCCCTTTGTCTTGGGGGTTGGGGTCTCCTCAAGACTATGTCATACAGGCTAGACTACGTATGAGGTTGTCTCAACATAGGGAATTTCCAAAATGTGCGATTTCTCTACAGTTTCCCTTCCAACTGATCTAACATGGATCCCCTGAAACAAAAGGACACACCCATATTGAACAGAACAAAAAAAAAGTAAACACAAATAAATAAAAAATAAAATACAAATAAAAGTGTTGGCTTGATCCAGGAAGCCAACCTGTGGGAAACGTGTTGGTCCTCTTCCTGGGCACCAGACCTGGTAAGAAACCTCAAGGCTGAGCCACTTACTAATACCTACTAGTTGTCCAAAGGGAGTCGACCTGAAATGATCTTTTGGTTTTCTAGTTTTGGTCCATTTTTGCTCATGGCACCAAAAGGTGAACCTTTAGTTCTGGCTCCTTTGGGCAGCTGAGCAATGGCTTGCCTGGAAGAACTGAATGTCATTTGGAGAGCCTTTGGGCAAGTGAAGGAATTGGAAGCGACGATGAAAGAGCTGCGACTCCCCTTGCAATTTGAGTGGTAGGCTCTGGGATGAGTGAAGTTTATCACAACTCTTTGAACGCTTGAGGTTCGGTTAGCAAAAGTACAACAGTAGGCTATCCATGCAGGAGGGATACCGGGGGGGGGGGACTGGACTCAGTGCATTTCTCCCTAACTGACAAATCTTAATATTGGGGACATGGTCCAAACCGAAAAAGTTTCAAGAAACTCGGGGGCAGCCCAATCTGACCCAATCTCCGGTTTATCAGACGGCTGGCCGACAGGTTCGATCAACACCCTCGCAGATGTTCGCGATTTCCCCCCTGACTAGCAACAAGTCTAGCTGTTGGCAGGGGGTTTAACACCAGCCCACTCACTTTCGCGCACATTTGTTCCATGTGACACGGACGGACATCTGTGGTGATAGTTTCCCTACCCTTGAGAGCCCCTCTCAGCAAAAAAAGCCCACCAGACGTTGGGAACCTGTTTGAACCCGTTTGGCAGGACCATGGGCGGACTCACGATGGTCCTTTTGTTTTACTCACTTTCTGAGTTCCTTGACTTTGAAGTGTTATTATTATTATTTGAGTGGCCTCGACAGGCTTGGTTACCGTTTTTTGGATAGCCACTCGTTCGGAATTCACTTTGCGAGCATCCGAGACTATGGCCCTGGTGCATTTTCCTGTGACCCCGCTGTATGCTGGCTTTCCCCAAGCTATGCATTCGCGGCAACCGCAAAAGGAGTTGTACATATGTTGTCACAACCGGCATTATCCATGCAGTATTTCCCCACATGTTACCCTGATGGGTCCTTCTGGTTGGTAAAAAGGTACCTGGATTGTCAGGGCAAGTTGTTGTCCCATTCAGGGTCTTGTCACCATTTGGGGTCTTTGCTTGATTTCAAAGACCGAACTAGTGTGGATTGTCACCCGAGTCATGTCCATCTCCAAATGGGTCCCTCTGGTAAAGAAAGGTTACCTGGAGTGTCTCGGCAAGTTGTCACCCGAATCATGTCCATCTTTCCCCTCCAAATGGGTCCCTCTGGTAAAGAAAGGTAGCTACCTGGTCCATCTCGGGTCTTTGAACACAGCTCTGGACCTCCTGGGGCCCCAGTCTACAAGCCGCCCTTCGATGCGGTGCACGGGCGGCCACTGCGCGAGACACTGAACCACACGCCAGGCTCTCAGGGAGCTTGTCTAGGTCCACCAGCAATTGGTACCCTTTCTCACCCACTTTTTGGGTTGGGAGGGGTCCCCTAAAATTGACGTATATAGATGTCCTGAAAAAAGATACCATACCATACCTCAAAGAAATGATACCATACTAGGTCCCCCAGTGGCCTGTCTCACCCCTTTTTTGGTTGGGAGGGTTCCCCTACTAAAATAGACTGCAGACAAAAACAAGTTGGTACCCTTATTCTAACCTCTCAAACCACTGGAGGACCTAGTTGTCTCAGATTCCAGGAGAGAAGCGCTGACAGATTCCCTTTGGTCGAAGCTCCCTTTACTTGGGATCTGTGGACGAACTCCTTCTCCAAAATTGAAACCACGGTTGAAACCAGTGTTTCTTGCTATTTAGGGGAATTGGAAATTCAGAAACCAGGGTTTCTGAACGGTGACGGATTTCCTCCACCCAGGTATGGTCGTTGACCATACTGTGGGTGGACGAAATCCTGCACCGCTTAAATCAACGAGTTAAACAAGGGTGTAGAAGGACCCCCCGCTCCCCATATTCAATGTTGCTTTGATGGGCTGTAAAGGCGGTGCAGGATTTCGTCCATTCAACTTCTTTTCCTTCTGCGTGCTTTCAGCTCCCAATATTAAAAAGGGAGCGCGAGGGCGTGCAACCCAATGCTGAGATGGTGGTGCAGGATTCTGTCCACCCACCGTAGGGATGCTAGACCACCATAAGGCCAGGGCCCCGCCGGCTCTGGCCCACATGACTGTTGGGGAGACTCTGAAAAAAACATGGCCAAGCTGCCCCAAGAGTGTGCCGGTATATTATGTACAAGCTTTACAAGCTTGTCAGCTTGTGTGCGGTGATTGTTTGATGTTGATTGAACTTGAATGTATCTTGAGTGATGTGTGTGTATGCATAGATAGAATTATGTTGATGTATCCTTGTTCTGTATTACGCGTGTTTCATGTTTGTTTTTTTGTGTGTGAGTTCGAGTTTCTGTCTTTTTGTATTCTTATTTGTACCTCTGTGGTTGTGTCTGGATTGTGCCCGTTGGTTGTTTCCGTGCGCGTGCTGCGCTGTGAATGGCTCCCAGTCAAGTGGACCTTGAAGAAATTGCATCATATCCACAACGGGCCGTTTTCGACGCTTTCAAGCAAAACCATCCCACATCTAAATGCAGCTTGAGAACTAGCACATCCAACTTGTTCCTTTGTGTTTCAGGGCTTCCGAACGCATGTGCAAATGGCCTTGTTGTTGCTTCCATTTGCTTAAGAACATGCTTGATTTTCCCCGGCTGGCTTGATTTGATTTGAGCAAATGGAGGCATAAATATGCAGTTTGACTTTGGTTCCCCTTACAACCCCCAAAAGGTATCCTCCAACGTATGCAGATGTATGTGTATAGAGCCAGTATAGACTTCGGATTTATCCGGAGGACTCCACTAGTCAGAGGAGCACCCCCAAATAGATCATTTCATTGCTAAGAGATGAGAACCACCCTTGATTAGTACGATCCTCCAGGTCAATCAATCCGAAGTTAACATTATGGCCGTGTGTGTTTTTTGGCGCGAACCCCCTCAAAGGGTGGGATGTAAAGGGACACCGGAAGGAAGCCCCTGCCATTTTTTGCAGATGAAGCCCTATGTTTACCTTAACGTATGGCACGCGGCATATAGGGGGTCGTCCGAAATGTCCTTATATTCATTTATGAAGGGCGATACCTTTTTATTTTGATGCTCCCCTCCGCGAAAGCTGCGCGATGGAGGTCGTGAAAGTTATGTTGTTCTCACGAAAGTTTTGTATAAGTGTGGTTTGCCAAAAGGAAGATGTAATATAAAGCATGTGTATTGCCGGCAGTGCGCGCACAATGCGCTAAGTTAGTTGGAGGAAAGCGCGGCCTGAGGATTGCCGCAGAAACATTCGTCGTTGCAAAAGCAACCCCCGCAGAAAGCAGCTTGTTGGAGTTGTCAAGCTTTCGTGTCCAATTGGGCGCAACTTCCCAGCTGGGTTTTGGGTGGTGTTTGGCAAAAAGTCCCAGTAAAAATACGTTTATATTTATTTATATATATGCGCATATTTTCTCATACACATATACATATGATGTGTAGGTACTTGGTTGTTTATCTAGTTAATACTTATACTACTCTTGCTAGTACTGCTTCCTACTACTACTACTACTACTACTACTACTACTACGACCAGCGAAGACGCCACCACCACCACCGCCACCAGCACCACCACCACCAGCACCACCACCACCACCACCGATCATGCTAATATACGACGTGCTGGTAGCACGCTCACCCGCCAGGTACGAAGAGGATAGCTTTGGCGAGGGCGAGATGCCTCGATGGGATACGGCGACGCCGGCCTTGTTCACTCAGGCCGTAAGTCTCCAGACTTCCGTATGGGTGTGTCTTCTTTTTAGGGTTTACTTGTTTTGGGCTTATGTTAAGGGGAAACAAAAGGACAGCCACTATTTGTGGGAGATTCCCTTTTGTTTGTTATCTTTGTTTCCGTATTCCGGAGGCCTTTTTGATATTAGATCTTCTACGTGCTAAACAGGGCTGCCCTCGTTTCACGTGTTGTTGAAAGGAGGTTCCCGTTAACATCAACAACACAAGGCAAGCTGCCATGTTCAACTCAAAATCCACGGGTCTAGGAAACGGGTCAGTCCGCCCTGTGATTTTCTTCTAGCTTTCAGTAGTGTCTTGGGTGAGGGGGCTACATCTCACGCGAATCGACCTTGGGCGGTTCCTGATTACCTTTTAGCTTTCTGGGTCCTGGTTGCACCTGAGATATTTACCAACCGTCCACTCATCACTTAGTTGAAATCGATAGTACCCATTTTGATCAACTGTCTATGGTTGTGTTGTGTATCCTTCACTCTGTAAATGCTACGGTGTTCAGCCAACGTGCTTTGGTTGTCTCATGTTGCCTCTCGGAAATAGTTTTTAGCTCCATGGAGGCCCAAGCAGACGTGGAAGGAGGATCTGGGTGTGCGATCTTGGTTTGGGGGAGGCGAAAGCTCTTGTGTTTGGTTTTAAATGTGGGAAACCAAGAGGAATCCAAGAGTGCTTGGTGGTTTTAAAGGGAAACCAAGAGGAAACAATTGCCATTTGGGGGTCCCCTTACTTTGAGACAAGCCCAACTGCGTTGTTGATGTGTGGCAGTGGTGCTGGAGGTTTTTTGAGACGTCACCCATCATCCCGTTCCATCCATCCATCCAGCCCCACATCCATTGAAAGGCTTTGGCCCTCAAGGGTCTTTTTGGCCCTTTCGATGCTTGAACCAAGACATTTGCATGTTGCCGCGAGCTCACTTGCAAACGAGGCAAAGCACATGATGGCCCCTTACTTGATTTTTCCAGAAAACGTAGATACATGGGTGCGGATATCTGCCCTTCGGCTTCGTTTCTCTATGGTCTTTGAATACACCCCCTTGTGGTAGGTATTGTGACTCGCTTGTTATGTTTGCGAATCCAACCGTGCTGCACATTTCAGCACCCATGTTCGCCTGACGAACCGAAGGCACGGCCTTTCCGGCTCAAGCCAGTGACGGTTGCGGCAACGTGAGCAGTTGTTTTTTTGTTTCTTTCTCGAAAGAAACATGGGTGGGGTCAACACTACGCTCTGTTTTGGCATCGTCTTTCTTTTTGATACTTTGACGGGAGGCAGTGCCAGGGTTCAGAAAGGGGGGCCATACATAGTGACAACCCTGGCGCGGACTGACCAAGCCACGAATAAAGCCCAGACTTCCCATGGGTTGCTCACGTTTTTCCCTGGGAGTTGTTTTTTTGTCAAAACAGCTGCCATATAAAAAGGGTCTGTTTTCCCAACGCGAGCAGTTTAGTGGTAAAACAAGAAGCCCAGACACTTTGGCCAAACCCGTCCGGAAGTTCACCGGCCAAGGGTGGCTACAGGACACTCTCCCGTAGGAATACACCCAGGCGCCCTCCTAGACAGGTCAAATGGTACCAGCCCTGCCAAAGGCCACAGGCCATGGGAATGGAATCGCGGCACTTCAGGGCGTCTCGCGACATGGAGGATGGAGGTGAAGGGGGGCAGAGCCTTTGGTTCTTTGGGTTTTGAGTAGACCATCCTACCAGGGTTTGAATGCCAGGGTTTGACTGGCTTTCAGCCACTCTACTGCAATTGTCAAATCGGGGACCCCCGAAATGGTTTCTTTTGTTTTCCCTTTGGTGTTTGGACCATGGCATGCGGTTCTCTCACAAAATCATGGACGACTTATCGGCGCTCTTGGAAGAAACAATTGGGAAGGGTACTCAATTCGTGAGCGGACTGGACATCAACTCAAAAGTTTTGCCTTGACATATGCGTGCATGTTTTGAGGGTAACTTACCCGTCTCAGTCGGGTTTGAAGGGAAACCTACAGGCAAACCAAGTCTATTTTGAAGTCTCCTAGTTTGACAAAAACCCACCTGCACATCTAGTGTTCCAGAACAAGCACAAACTCCAGAAACTCGGGAAGCCCGGCTCCGTTTTTTCTTCTTGTTCTTTTTTCTGACGGTGTCACACAACAAGCCGCAAAGAACATGGTACCCTCAACAGACAGACCCAAGTAGAGGATCCTTTGTGGATGGTTTGTGTGTTTGGATGGCTGATCTTGGGCGGAGCTAGCTCTTGTTGCCTATGAATGCACTAGCGTGTGCAAGACACGAACGACCAGTCGCCACCACTTTGGTTCAGTTTGAGGCGCATGCAAGCACAAGTGGATCCGAGCTCGATCACGTGTTTTTTGTTTTGTTTGTTTCACTTTCGGGAATGTTCCGGATTCCCATTGTGACCTCTCTCGACATCAGACATCTTAAGCCTTGCTGATGTTGGAACATAATCCTTGAGAACGAGTTGGAGGTGCAGGCTGAGAGTACGGGCTTTTCTTCGATGCATGGTTAGAAGAGTAGGCTCACTGTTTCGGAGAAAGGCACAGGTAAAGATTAGTTGTTTGGGCTGTTTCCCCGTTTTTTGCAATTCTTGTGAAGCCGCCCATGCCTTAAGTCGTAATTCTCACGGCCTCCGTCCGCATGCGGCTTCAACTTCCCGTTGGCTTCTGATGTCTTAGAGATTCGCACGTGGCACAGACCACGCTCAAAGAAGTGAACGAATCCTGGTTCGAAGCTCAAGACAGGGTTCCTTTGCTTACCCCTTTAGCACCCAAGGCAAACTCGCAAGGTCACCGCACATCGAAGAAGACACCGTCACACAAAGTCATCGCACATTGGCCACACAAGTCATTGCAACAAGAAACCCACAACCCACTTGATTTAAATTATTCTGGCAACTTGAGGGCAACTTAAGGGCTTAGGGCGGAGCAAACCTCCGGCAGCTCTCTGAAGACCAAAACATCTCTCCCTCATGGCGCACCTATGGGAGCCCTTGACGGAGGAGCCGGAGAGCGATCCGACAGCCTTTCTTCCGGGCCGGGCGGGCGTATGTTGACTAGGTCCCCCAGTACAGGGTAAGTGCTGTAAGTTGTCCCGGGTTGATCTAAGTCGTCCCGGGTGAGTGTGCCCGTTGTGTTTGTGGATGTAAGGATAGTTGTCTCAAGCATGTCATTTTCTGAAATCGCATAATTCTGTGCTGTGCGCATGCAAAATGTATGATGTTCTACTCGAGGTATCCTGACAGAAAGGTGCCCATGAGATCCCAGATTCATAACATCAACATTTGGTCGGCTTCCATGTGCCGTGTTCATGCGTGTATGTTCACTGCCACTGGGTGGTTCTCTCTTCTCGTGCCGCAGCACTTAAGTTGTGCCACAAGCAGAAGCAATCTTCATTGGGATGAGGGCACGGCTCACCCGGCACTCACGCGGCACTCGCGCCGGCAGCCCTTTTGTCGGGTGTTCCGGCCCGGAACCGGTTGTTTTTTACTAGCCCTGGCTTGGCTCAGCAAAAGGAATGCAGTTGAACGCTTGGCCTTGGGGGAGCCAACAGAAAACACTGTGCCCAATAGGGTTTTGCCCGGGAAAAGCATTCAACATGAACCCAAACCAGTGAGTTTTGAGCATGTGCGCGCAGTGTGCGGTGAATTGTTGGGGTTGGCAACATCGCCCTTCCAGTTCTGTGCCCAATGTGTCTTGCAAAAAATGGGGCGGCTTAAAACGCATGGGGTGACTTAAACGGATATGCGTAGTTTCAAGCGGCTGGGGATGGCTGGGGTGACTTAACGCGACGTGGGGTGACTTACGACGCCCGCTTGTACTGCCCTGTCTTATCCCTTTTTTTGGGGGAGGGTTCCCCTACTAAAATAGACTACAGAAAAAAGGTACCCGTATTCTAGCCTCTCTGGAGGACCTAGTTGAACAAGACAAATGATTGAGTATGTGGGGTTTGTGTTAGGCGATTTTTTCCGGGTTCCCATAGTAAATGCCTGCTTGAGTCGGGGGTCGACACAGCCTGCAGAAATAGGTGTTGGTCGGGCAAAAGTTCTACCAGCACCTAAGGCATACCCAAAGTGCCTTTCCCCAAGAGCTAAAAGCCATGAATGAGGTCTCTGCTCAATCGGCTCATGTTTGGGGGACCTTTTCAGGGGGTTCCGGGGCTGTTGGAGATAGCACCTGAGCATATTTTTGTTTGGTGTTTGTGTGCGTGTGAGTGACACTTCTTAATCCATGTTGAAATATACCTAAACGCTATTAAATCCAAAGACATTTGATTTACTACGCAAACTACTATTAAAACCAACTGTCCCCAACATACTGTGTAGAATATGTCTACAAGAGTTGTTACAACAAGAACGAAGTTAAGACTTTTGTTGGTATCCCATTTGGGCCAGGTGCCTTTGCCGTTCTAAAGTCTGTCAAAGGGCACTGGCCTTGACATTAATTTGACATGTTCCTTCTTCCATTTGAAGCTACACGGAAGTGCACCCTCTAAACAAGTCATCCATAAAAACCAAAAATGGCCCTGAACATGGGTTGGTTTCCTTTTGTTTCCCTTTGAAGCCACCCCAACAATGGTCATAAAAGAGCACACCCATATGTGACTCGACTCGCTGACATTTCCCGCTATCCTAACCTTTGACCCACTTGCAAGGCCGAGGTTTTGCATTGCGGTTGGCAAAAGACACTTGCTCAGGTCCTTCGCACGTGGGAACCCTTGGGCCCAATTCCGAGTAAGGAAGCCACTTGGCTCACAGATGTCAGAGGACTTGTGACCATGGCACATTTGTCCTCCTTGGAGCGACCCGTTCTGTGGTCTGCAAAGGAGACGGCGATTTCGGGGGCGGGAGGGCTGAATGTTTGATTATGCGGGGAGCCCAGTCGGTTCTTCCATAGCCCTGAATTCTCATTGTTTGGGTTTGGACAAGTTAAGTGGCAAACAATGTTCTTTTTTGCGGCCAGTCAGGAGCCTGAAAAATCACGACATGCATCAGACGTATGTGAGATTTCCAGGGCGCTTAAGACTTGGAGGTTTCCAGCCATCCCCTTACTGCCATTAAACGAATGGTTGACCCAGTCTGGATGATGAAATGTCTAAGGTACGTAATGGTGGTAAAACCCCCTTCGATTTAAGGGCGGTTCGAACCCCACACCTGGCTCTTTAGCCTTTTAAAGTGTGCGTTTTTTTTGGCGGATGGGTTTCCATTCGCCCGCAGGCGTTTGTCACTTCTAGCAGGCGATCAGAAAACAAACAGCCCAGAAGACATTCTCAGTTGCCCCAAGCGAATTGACCTTGTGACCTTTTGGCTTTCCAATTTTGGTCCATACTGTGGATGGACGAACTCCATTTCGCACCACCTAAGAATCCCTGGAATGATTCGATTCAACGTAAATACTAACAAACCATTGTGGTTTCAACCATGGTTTCAAAGTGGTGCGGGATGGATTTCGCAACCAGGGTCAGCCATCAATTGCCATCTATTTCCAAAACAGAAATGGCCCCAAAAGAGCAACACCTTTTAGTTCCCCTAGTCAAATAAGCCACAGAAAAAACTGGGTCGTCTTATTCTAGCCAGCTCCCCTACTCAAATAAGCCACAGACCAAAAACTGGGTCTATTCTAGCCTCTCTGGAGGCCTAGTATTTCGTTCCCTCGGATCTTGAGCCTCGGAGTTCCCTCGGAGAGGAGATGAAGCTCTGGCATTGGTGGACCAAGGCCAGCTCACAGCCGGGAGCCTGATCGGTTTCTGGGAAGCCGGACCCCCCAAAAAAAACAAAATGCTGAAGATATATATATATATATCTATCTAATGCTACAAAGCACTGGTATTTACCTTTGTTTTTGGCCTGAGGTAGATCTTGGGGGGGTGACCATATATATATACATATACATGTATGTATATATGTATATACTAGGTCCCCCAGCTAGGTGCCAACTTTTACCGATTCTTTTTCTTTTGGGAGGGTTCCCCTGTGCTGTGAAGTGAGACGCAGTTGTTGTGCTACAGGCAGTCGACTGCGAATGTACTAAGGCTCAAGGGCTTGATTGTACATGGCAGCATCCAGCATGTATTGGGGATGCATGTATCTAAAGGAACACACAAAATGCCGTTTTGGCATCCATTTTGGGGTTCCTACCGCTTTTGAACATGAGATGAACCCACAGGAGCTGAATCTACCGAGAGCTCTCTGAAAGCTGCCCCAAACCGCCAAGCAGAGCCGATTTCTGAGCAGCCCTATAGCTTTCAGCTCCTGCAAAACAAGGTCAGTGCGGTTTTGGGGGCATTTTCGCAGACCTCCAGTGGTGCCCAGGTTTCCCATTTGTTTCCCTTGAACATGGATTTGGGGCAAGACACAGTGAGAGGCGTCACAACCAAACCTGGGTAAGTCGAACCAGAAATTGGTGCGGATATCCAGGCCTTTGGTTCTTTACCCTGGGTTTTGGACACAGCCCCTCAGTGCAAGGTTTTTGATTCTGACTCCAATTGCGATTTTCTGTGGGGGCACTTTTTCGCAGGCTCTACGGTTTGTTCGGGGCCTCTGCGGGTACCGCTTTCTCAAAGTCAAAAACCGGAATTGGTTGTTTTCTCGTGGCTGTTTTATACATTAAACGTAATGTCCAGTCGGTGCCCTGCAACAACGGGAAACGATTTGCGCCCATGTGTTTTCCTCATCCGGGAATCCGCCAAACGGTTTGGGCCCTGACTTCATGACTTCACCCAAGGTGTAGCTCACCACGTGGTTCATGCGAATCGACCTTTTGATCTCAGCGTTCGGTGAATTCGTGTTGGTTGGTGAATTATTTGTCCTCCTGGCAACCCCAAAGGTGAGAGCAGCCGAGGTCTTTGGTGAGTTGGGACGAAGACATGTTTCCCTTTCAAGCATTTTGCTCGGCCTCCGGAGTGGCTCCAGAACTGTTCCCGCGAGGCTCTGTGAAGGGATGCAAAGTTGCAGGGGGTCAACAGCAACCAAGCAGCTAGGCCAAGAAGCTCCAGCAATTCATGCTGGAGGTGCTTGGGGAGGAGTTGACCACTGTGCAGGCGAGAGAGAGGGGCGAGAGGCAAAGCTGGGAGGAGGTGTCTCAACATTTTGGGTTTTCTCTTCAGCACGGGCGTTTACGTTTTTTTTTCCCAAACGGAAACCCAGCACGGGTGTTTAAGGGGATATGCCAAAACGGAAACCGGGTAAGTCTGCGGTGTGGGAGCAAGGTGTGTCGTTCTTCTGCGCGAAAAAAATCCGGAAATTCCTCGTTTGCAAGGCCTCCCATCATCACAGAAGTCTGCAATTGCCAGGCCCCCCTGCAAGTTTAAAGGGGCTACCCTCAAGGGTCGACTGAGGAAATTTGGGGCATCAACTCACCGCTTCAACCTTTTCTAGGTCCCCGAGTAGTGCCCTTTCTCACCGTTTCTTTTTTGGTTGGGAGGGTTCCCAAACTGAAGACGACAGAAAAGAAAAGTTGGTACCCTTGTTCTAACCTCAAACTACTGGAGGACCTAGTAACAGGTGGGTTTCTTTGCCGCGTTTTCTGGGTGGTCGATTTGAACCAGATGTGCCCTGTGGTCACGCTTTGGACTCCTCAACAATTTGCGGGGAGATCCTTCCCAAATTCTTTGACGGGCAAGGACGTTTCGTCCAACCCGTCGATTGCTGACGTGTCCAACACCTATTTGGTTGTCATTTTGAAGTCTCCATATGTTTGGGGCTGTTGCCTGGATGCCACTTCAGTACTTGAGGTTCAGTAAGGCCACCCAACAGCGTGTTTGTTTCAATAATATATATATATATATATGCATCATTAGGTACCCCAGCCCGCGCGTCAGCTACTATTTTCCTTCCGCGCGTCAGGTACCCCCCATCCCCATCCGCGCGTCTGCTACTATCCCCCTTCCGCGCGTCAGGTACCCCCCATCCCCATCCGCGCGTCAGCTACTATCCCCCTTCCGCGCGTCAGCTACCCCCCATCCCCATCCGCGCGTCAGCTACCTCCCTTCCGCGCGTCAGGTATGCGTCAGGCGCTCCCCACTCCCGGTCCGCGCGTCAGCCTTTTTCGAAGCTGCTATTCGCCCTGCCGCGCGTCAGGTACCTCCCCTCTTGCGCGCGTCAGTTCCACCCCTACTCCCATCCGCTCGTCAGCTACTATTTTCCTTCCGAGGGTTCCGCGCATCAGGTAACCCCCATCCTCATCCGCGCGTCAGCTACTTTTTTCCTTCCGCGCGTCAGGTACCCCCACCGTCAGGTACCCCCCATCCCCATCCGCGCGTCAGCTACTATCCTCCCTTCCGCGCGTCAGGTATGCGTCAGGCGCTCCCCACTGCCGGTCCGCGCGTCAGCCTTTTTCGAAGCTGCTATTCGCCCTGCCGCGCGTTAGGTACCTCCCCTCTTCCGCGCGTCAGTTCCGCCCCTATAGGATACTCCCATCCGCTCGTCAGCTACTATTTTCCTTCCGAGGATTCCGCGCATCAGGTAACCCCCATCCTCATCCGCGCGTCAGCTACTATTTTCCTTCCGCGCGTCAGGTACCCCACCCCCATCCGCGCGTCAGCTACTATCCTCCCTTCCGCGCGTCAGGTATGCGTCAGGCGCCTCCCCTCTTGCGCGCGTCAGTTCCACCCCTACGTCCATCCGCTCGTCAGCTACTATTTTCCTTCCGAGGGTTCCGCGCATCAGGTAATCCCCATCCTCATCCGCGCGTCAGC
>CAUJNA010002135.1:669115-714115 GCA_963377175.1 Effrenium voratum
GGCACCCGAAGAACAAACACCAAAACAAAAAACTGGCTTCCCGAGAAAATACAAATTTGAAGATTACGGGCTGAAAATGCCGAGTGGTGTAGAATAATTGGTTTATTTAATCATTGTTTATGATTAAATTAATCATTTTTTTAATAATTTTAATTCTAAATCGTTTCTCCATGTCTTGGAACATATTATATTATTTTGACTTGTCTTTTTTCTTTTTCTTTTTAAAAACTTCATTTTCCAAATACTCTACACGATCGATTAGTTTTGATAAAGCATCACAACTAATACAAGCCATACGATCATAACACATCGTTAAGTATTCTCCCGAATCATTTACAATATTATATTTCGGATTTGTGTATTGTTGAACATCTTGAGCAATCCATCCTAATTCCGTTTTTCTGGTTTTTTGATTCTTAACAAATGTTTTAATCTTAATTTTTTTTACCATATTTACAGTATCATCTTCTACATCTTCTATATTATCTTTCAGTCTCTTATCGCTACTTAAATTAAATCCGTTAAATGATGAAAATTGAGTATCATCCAATTGTAAATATTTAGTGCCATCAATATAACTAACAATAGTTGTTGATGCTTCTAATCTTAAAACAGCATCACTATTTAAATGTCTCAAATTGATTTTATGAGCAATTCCAAAAGTCATATCGCCGTCAATAGTCCAGTCGCCTCGCAATTCGCTATTGCTTCCACTATTCAAAATAATTTTATTATCAGCATATGTCGCAGATAATCCAACAACCAAATTAATAGAGTTTGAAGTGTTGCTATTCCTAATTATTAAATCATTTGTATCGACATACATTTCAGCATTATCAATTATTAGTTTTGATGTGTTGCCAAATTGAACATTGCCACTCGGTGAATTTTGCAATAATAAAGTATTTCCTGATACAGACTGAACTTGATTGACTTCAATCTTTTTACCAGAAACCATTGTTAAATCGCCATTTGTATATACATCACCTAATACATCAACTGGTTTATTGAATATGGTTTTTGATACAGCACCGTCGCACATAAAATATTGATTAGAAGAATTAGTAATATCGCCAACACTAACAGCAACAAAATTATTATGCGCCATATATAAACCTTCTGTAGTATCTGGTGTATATCTTCGTATTGAACCATTATTATTAAAATTTAAATATGAACCATTGTTAAGACTTATTGCACTGTCTGTTCCTATAAACTGGACAGCGCTTGTAAATCGAGCTTGCCCAGCACAATTTAAAACATAATTAACAACGCCAACCGCCCCTAAACCGAATCGATCTTTTATCCATACACGACCAACATTAGCATCTCCGATTTGTGTTTCCCAAACGCCTCCTGAGCTTGACATCCACATTCTACCATCTCTATTAATATTAAATTCACGATTAAACATTTGAAAAGTCATTTGTAGTCCTAAATTTGGTGAAGGGGTACAGCTAAACTTATTACATATTATAGAACCAGTAGTAAGCATGTTTAAATCACTGTGTAAAGTTGCATTATCGCTAAAATTAATAGCACCTGCTACTGATTGAGCGTTAGTATCTATTTTATCTAGCTTTTGTAAATCTGCTGATATTAAACTATTTATTGTGTTTGAATTTTGAGTTATTAATACATCTTGTATATTATTATCTGATATAATTGAAGAAAATGTATTACTGTAAGCAGTGTTAGTATTGAATAAATTAGTATCGTTTGTATATAATGTTGATACATCCGCTTGAATAGTTGTTTTTTCAGCTGTAGTCCAAGAAGCGCCCGCTCCTGCTTGTAAATCTGCTATATCTGTAAGAATGGTTGTTATTGTGTTTCCGTGTCCTGTTATGTTATTTATGTTTGTGTCAATTAATGATATATGCGATGTTATTGTAGCATTTAAATTACTGATTAAATGTGTATTTGAACTAATGTTATTAAAATTAGAATCAAGTTTAATTGTATTTGCTGATATAGTCGGTAGTATTGAAGTTATGGTTAATCCGTGTGCTGTTATATTATTAAAGTTGCTTGTGATTGTTGCGTTTTGATTTACTTGTTCATTAAACATAGTTGTTGATGTTGCGTTTAATTCAGTAATATCTAAAATATTGGCATCTATCTTAATTTTCTGTGCTAAAATAAGAGCATCAACTTCTTCAATTGTATAACCTCCACCTAATGATCCTGCTGTGTCTGCTAATTCTTGTTTTGTAGCATAAACACTACTTAATGTTGATGGTTCTGTTGAATTTATTAATACTAATTCACTTGCTACAATTCTACTTGAGCCGTCTAGTGATAATGTTGAAAACATAATTATTATATAGTAGGTTATATAATAATTATATTTTTATCTTTTCTTTCCTCTTGAACCAAATATATTCTTATTTAATGCATTATATTTTTCTTGCTTCTGTCTTAAATATTCATTTTGCAATAATTGGTAATGTTGCGCTATATTTTGTAGCGGGTTTGGAGGCGGTTGCGGTTGCGTTCTTCTTGGGGGTGGTGTGTTCGCTATTATATTATTTTGTTGCGGTTGTGGTTGTTGATTTTCTTCGTTGTATGCTACTTCATGATCTATCCTTTGAGGTTTTGCTATTGGAACTGCTTTTGGTTTAGGTTTTATAGGTTTAGTTTCTAATGGTCCTTGGCAATTGCGTTCGTGACTGTATCTATATGATTTTAATGTTAACGTTTTGGCACATTTTGGACAGGTTATTTTCTTTTCATTGCGTGCTTGAGTTTTTGAGTTGTTTATAAGAGGTTCTACAGGTTTTATTTCTTGTGTTGGTTCTGTTATTGGTTCTGCCTTTGGTGCTTCTTCTTCTTCAATTGGTGGTAATTCATTTACTGGTGCGTCTGCTTCAATTGTATTAGTAATTCCAGGTTCGACTTCTGACATATATAATATGTTATATATTTTGTCTATATTTTTTATATATTTTGTCTATATGGACAAATTGAGAAATATTAATATTAATAATTTAATATTCATATTAATAATTAGGTTGTTTATTCAATTATCTAGTTGAAAGAGAATGCTAAAAGAAATGGGTACGCCGTGAAAATCAATTAATTCGTTTCTTGAAGTTGTTATTCTAAAGTGTAGTCTCTTAATATTTTTACCGCCTACATCAATAAAATCTGCATATATGGGCGCTGTGAAATCTGTTATAACTCCGCCAAGTTGTTGATTAATTTGAACTTTTTTAATTACTGAACTGCTGAAATTATTAGGTGCTGAATATTTATAATCGCTTAATTGAGGACAATTTATGTATATATTCTGAAAAGGAACTAAATTAAAGTATCCACTTAACCAAGATGACGCAGGATCATAGACAATATAATTACTTAATAAATAGTTAATAGATTTTGGTCTCAGGTTGTCATATTCAAACTGTCCTCTGTTCCATTCGCCATTTACATAAGTTTCTAATTCTTCATCTGTAGGTATTTTGATTTTGTAATTTAGAGGGTCATTTAATTTAAGTTCCATTTTGCGTTCGCTTTGTCCATATACTGTTAAGAATAAGTCAGGTACAATATCATTAAATGCCGCGTTTAATTCTGATTGTATTTTAAATGATAATTGATTGGCATAATAAATTTCACCGGATACATCAACGGCAGTGCTTCTCAATAATACATTGGAACTATTATACAACATAATATAGAATCTTTCATAAAAACCTTTCTCTGTTGTATAAAACGGAGTGCTGAATGAACACTCCGTCACGAACATTTTTGTTCTTGGCGGAATTTCAAAGTTTTGGTCAAGTTCTATAATAAAGTCGCTGGTAGAATTGCTTTCTGATAATCTGTAAGCACTATCAACATAGATTTTTTTATATGTTAATCTATCACTCATAAATATAATATACAATAGAAATTATAATATAATTATTATTGATAATTACTTTGTAATTATTATTATTAATAGATATTTTAATAAAATATCTATTATTAATATATGATTGGACGACAACTATTATTAGGTGCTATTGAAGGCAGGACGCCTACACAAATGATGGCAGGTGTAGCAAGTGATAAGGCATATACGGCAGGTAAGGATTTAATAGAAGATGTATTTTTTAACCATAAAAAGAAATTGGAAGACAAAGTAGGAGGTTTCAATAAACATTTTGATAAGCAAATAATGAAACATAAAACACGTTATGCTGAAGAAATCAATGTTCAAAATAAAAATAAGATTGATGATGTTAAGGGTTTAGACGCCGCGTATTCAAATGTAAATGGAATAACAAGAATAGGCAACACTTTATATATTGGCGGCACTGGCGCTAAAACGGGACTAAATCACAAAGTCAATGATGTAATCGCAGATCTGTTTTTTATTCCTACTCATAATGTTCAATTAAGCGAAAGGTATAAAGACGCAATGGAAGAATTAAGGAAAAATCCAGATGTTGATAGACTGGTCGGCCATTCCCTCGGTTCATCCGTTGTTCAAGAAATCAACAACAGACACGGAAACAAATATGCTACTACTGTTTATTCATCACCTTTTGTATCAGGAAGTAATCAACAGAAAAACCCGCGACACTTACGATTTAGAAATCGTGGAGATCCTATAGCAATGTTCGATGACGCGGCAATAACTGGAGAAATAGAAAGCAATAATTTATTAGATAAACACAGTTTCAATAATTGGACAGGACAAGGTATGACTGAAATTAATCCTACTACGGCAGTTTCAATCGGGTTTAATCCTAATTCAACACCAGAACAATAAATAAATAAATATATATATATAAGTTATATATGAGTATTGATGCTGAGAAATGGGACAACGATATTGAATATGCTTATAAGAAAATGATAGAGCGAGAGAAAAAGAAAGAATACAACATATCAAATAGTAAATATTAATGTAATTGTGGCAAAGAAGTATTGAATAAGGATAAAGAAGAGCACGAAAGCAATGATTTAAATCATTTATACTACAGAAAAGGTAATATTGAAGGACTTATAATAGGCACGTATAGTGAAATTATTAATTATGAAAATGATTATTTAAAATTACATCCAGAAAATAACAAGATAAATTATACAGATTATAGTAGAATTGATTATACCGACTTTTTAAAAGAACAAGAAGAAAATAAAATTCCATTAGATGAAGATGATTTAAGTTATTTGTATAAGTATAGAGAAGAATTAGAAGATTGTATAAAGCGTATAACTGAACTAACATTATCTCAATAATATTAATAATAATGTTTAGAAATAAAGACAAGCAAAACAAAATTCCATTAGAGAAGAAACTGACAAAAGAACCTACAAAATACGATAAACAATATAAGAATTTAGATTATGATACTATAAAAGATATAGTTGATACAAAAAATAATTATCTAATAAATACTATAAAAAATACAACTTCAAATAATTCTACTACAATGCTTCCACATAAGAAAAATATAAAAATAAAAAAAATAAAATCTAAGTTTATCATATATAAGTAATGGATAATATAATTGCAGAAAGTGAAACTACAATGATTAACTCGTTAAATTTTGGACTTCCAGAAACAGCACAATACATCACAGACAGAAGACACGTTAATTATTTTCCGTCAGGCAGTAATGTTTATAATCCAAATGCAGGAAACAAAAATATTAGATTTCATATATCAGGAGAAGACAACACATATATTGATTTATCAAGTATTCGTTTATTTGCAAATCTTCAAAACACTGACGGAACACGAAGTCATTTTTTACGACCGTTAGGAAATTTATCATCCTTCTTCAGTCGTTATAGATGCACTGTTGGAGGTCAGCAAGTTCAGGATATTATTGAATATAATAGACATTGCGAATTGTATAATTCTTTTAAAAGTCAAGATGCCAGAGATATGGACGAGTTAGAAGGTGGCGCTAATCCTCGTTGGGATGATGACTGGCGACACACATATGCTACTGGATTGGCAGAATTTATTGATGTCAATACACGAACCAATCCCACTGCCGACCCTGAGGCAGTTGCAATTTCAACTACAAAAGACCATAACAATTGGGGAGACTTAACATCGCGATATACTCGCCATTCAGTTGCAGGAATTCCCGGCGCTAATGGTTATATGCGATTAGGACATAAACCAGTATGCGGACTGTTAGAAAGCAATTATTATTTACCTCTTCGTTATGCTCCCCTTGAATTGGAATTTACAATTGTATCAGACGAACATATACCAGTAGTTACGCCTTTTACAGTAACTGATGTCAACACTCAAAATGATGCCAAAGGCTATTATTTCACAACAGGAGACACCAGCACCTCGTGGGAATTAAATAATGTAATCCTACGAGCAGAGGTAATACAATTGGACAACACGGTCAACAATAATATAGTGAAACATTTGTTAGAGGGTCAAAGTTTGAAATTAGTATTTCCAATGTATCACACTATGACACAATCATTCAGCGCAGGAGGAGGAGGCGAAATTAATATGAACATTGTTAAATCCGCTTCTAAATTAAATGGTTGTTTCATTACATTGTATCGTGCGCCAAGAGCAGGTGTAGATGCTGATAATGCCAACTATTACAGACACGATAATTATATTTACAAGCGATGGAATTACTTTTACAATCCTATGATTAATTCTCGTATTTTTGATGGTCCTGATCCAGATGGCGCTGATCGTGGGCGTTTCCAAGGTAAAGGCTTTCAAGATAAAGATTTAAATTTAACGTGGCAATTACAAATCAACAACAAGAAATATCCAGAGTTTGAATGTCAATCAATGGCAGAAACTGCATATTATTTAAGACGAACATTACACTATTTGAACCCTGACCAAGACGCATTTAGCATTTCGTATAAACGCTACAGAGAAGACAAGTTCGTTATTGGGATTTCATTTGAGAAAATGGCAGACACTAATTTTACTGGACAGAATACTAAAATGGGTGGTCTGTTAGTATTCAAACTGAAAGGGTCTAACAGAGCACTGACAACTGATGAAGATGTGCGAGAATTATTTGTGCATATGATTTCGGAGTCTGTTCTGGAATTACGCGAAAGTGGGAGCGTGCTTTACGATTAAAATTAAAATCTATGATAAATATATAAATGTATCGTCATCACAAGAAGAATGCGAAGAAAAATAAAGGTAAGATATTTTTACAATCCTCACAAATTAAATATAGTCCATTTGATGTAAAAGATAATGAATATCTAAAACATCTACGCGAACAAATGAAGTTAAGAGACTCACAGGAAGCATCAGTAGCATTTAGAAAACACATTCAAGAAGGACACGCCAGAGCAAATTATCAAAATGAATTAGACAGATTAACAATGGAACTACACCGCCCAAATCTACCACATAGCACATTAGAGCACCTACAAAAAAGAATTGAAGAGTTGAAAAAAATAACATTTACTTAAAATATATTGATATAATATTTTCTAATTAATATTATATTGATATGACAACAACCCAAAGTCTAGAATTAATAAATCCATATGCAAAATTTGGATTGAAACGACGACCTACTTATGAAAAAATCGCTAACCTAATAGGCGAGAACGAACAATTAACAGGAAAACTGCCTAACCGAGATGCTACATTCTTCAAAGCAAGTCCTCAAGGAAGTTTTTTTGATGGAAGCGACCACTGAGAATTATTGAAAGACCAACAGATGAGAATATTAGACAGGCAGATGAGAGAGATAATGATGAAACAGGAAGCGCGCAGAAACGGGCACACTTATGCAGTGCATAGGATGAATGCTGACACACCATTAACCAGAAACGCAGAAGCAATAGAAGATGAATATGATTTTTCCACACCACAACAAACGGCAAGACAACACGAGGCAATGGTAGATACACAATTACAAGATATAGCAACTGCAACAAAGCGGAAAGCGGAAGAAGTAGGCAGAGCGATGGCATCAAATTTAAGAGAGATGGGCGGAACATTATTTCATAGAATGGTGGCAAACAGACAATCAGCACCAACAGAACCACGACAAGCGCCAGCAGGTAGAGCAGTAGCAGACGACCAGCAAACAACGCGCGTAGAAGATGTTGAACTATCACCTCAAGCAGTAGATGACAATTTTTACGCGACACCAGTTCAACAAGCAACAGGAGCATCAAGTTCAACAGCCCAACAACCACCACCATTGCCAATGACGCCATTATTTAAAACAACAATAGATAATAATATTAGTCCTGCTTACTGGAAAGAAAACCCTAATTTAACAGTAAATGATATTAAATTTCAATTTTATTTAAGAGGAATTCAAGTGCCAGAAGAAAGCGAAATACAGGAAGAATTGAAACACAAAGGCAGAGGCAAGGCGAGAACATACAAAGAATATTTAGTAGATATGATTTTAGATACTATTGATAATGGCGGGTGGATAGTAAATTTAGGCAAAAGTAGAATAGAAGAACTCAAGGCAAGTTTTAAAAGTAAAGGAAAGAAATAATATATAAATAATTATAATGATAATATTAACTAAAAACATACTGAAAAGAAAGAAGCAAAAGTTCAATGATAAATATGATCACGACAGTTTTTCAATACATAACCTAACAAAACCAAACACACCAACAACAATACAACCACCGAAAATGATGAAAAAAGGCATACCGAGAGAATTTATTGACATTGCAACCAATACAGATACAATCGCCACAGAAACCAGAGAGACTCAAGAAAAGTTATATAATGATGCAAATCAACAATTAAATATGACATTTGAAGCGTTTAAGGTAAAGGAAAACCAAGATAATATGTTTAAAATAATGCTTAAAAACTTTTGGCACAACACATACAAAAGACATGAACCAACAAGAACGCAAGCAACACAAACACTGAAAAACCAACGCGACGCAATGGTGTCAGCCTTTACTAAAATGCTCGACAACAACAAACCGCCAGAACCACCGCCAAAGAAACCACCAGACGAGGATGACAGCGATGAAGAAGAAAAGAAGTTCAAACTGACAAAAATGATAGAAATAATGCTACACAACGGCGCTACAGTAGCAGATATCATTTTAAACTTATCGCACAGCGCAATTGCAACAACTATAAATATCGCAGATTTAGTCAATCAAATAACAGCAGGAAATGCACAAGCTAGCAGTAGTTCTTCTAATGAAATTATTAGTGTTCATAGTTCTCCACCTGTTACTGTCCATAGTTCTTCATCTGAAAGTCCAACAGAAATACCAGCACCAACTGAAGACGAAGAAGAAGAAAACCAACATTTCAATTTTGAAAAATTAAAATCTAAATAATATTATATATAATGGGTATTGGTCAAAGTAAAAATAATGAAAATAACAGTATGGAAGACATTAAGAATTTAAGAGTAGATGAAAAAACAAGAGCAGATACTTTAATCATTAAATCTATTCAAGAATGTGTGACACGAATTGAAAAACTGGAGAAAGAAAAATCTGACAAATTAATATATAAACTTCCTGCCTTACAATTTTGCAATGCTTCGTTAATTTAAATTAATAATATTAACATATAGTAATATTATTAATTGCTATCATAATCTGTCATTTTATCCTCTGGTATTGTTGTTGAAGTAGTACTACTTATATCATCTATTAAATCTTCTTCATCAACAAAATTATTTTGAAATCTTAATAATTCCTCGTCTGTTGGTCGTCTTTTCAATGCCTTATAAAGTTTATGTATCCAAGAATTAGTATGAAAATTATAATTACCTCTACGATAAAATCCACCACATCTACATAGTTTCATTAGCATATTATTATATTATATTTAATTAGAATATCTTTATTCATCATTTGTAATTTGAAATGCCTGTTCAAAATTGATATGAAACATGTTGTTAATGTCTTTTGAATTCATATTCACGTAGAAAAAAGAATATGGAGCAAAATTAACGGCTTGATGATACATATCTAATAATTGCTGTTTGTCAACAATGGCGCTATTTTCTTCAATAAAACTCATTAATTCACTGGCATTTTTCAACCTAAAAATATATAATGAACTGGCATTTAAACGAATGATAGGCGCCAACACATTATATTTCTGTGTTGAACAAATTACGCTTACTGCATCGTGCCTACCTCTTGTAAATAATCCATGTAATAATTTACTATATCTAACAAATTTAGGATCGTCGGCATGATCGTCTATAACGATTAATATTGAATGTAGTTTCTTTATCTTTTTAGATTTCATATAATTAATTATTTTCTTCTGTCTTTCAATTACATTTTCTAAATCACTTGGATTATAATTATCAAAATAAATTTGTTCTTTTTCATCATCCACGTGCAATTCATCCCTGATATATTTTTTAACTTCTGTAAAGGTTGGGTCATTATGAACGCTGGGGGAAAATATAAATATTCTTGCAAATGAATTTCTATAAACATTTAAGATAAGGTTCTGAACCAAGACTGTTTTGCCACCTGTCGAACTCGCAACTATAATACTTCTAAATGGTAATTTTGGCACGTGCTCATATTTAGATTGTTTGAATTCATATTCAGTTATGTTTATTGGCTTTATTATTGGAACATCTGACATAATAAAATAATATTAAAGTTATTTAGAAAATATTTTATATTGATTATTTTATATGAATAGAAGCTATTCAGATTATATAAATATAATAGATGAAGTAGAGAATATAGAACAAGTTGTTATAACTGATAATAGATGTAAAAAAATATGTTATTTTATTTTAGAATTAATTAAGTTTGTGATACAATATATCAAAAATAAAAATGTAAATCTTAATATAAATGGGAAGAAAGAAAAAGAATAAGACTGAACCAGTTGTTTCTTCAACTGATGAAGAAAAAGAAGAAATTGTTAAAGAAACATCAGTTATTGAGTTTGCTTGTCCAATGTGTAAAAGAATATTAGAAATGAAAAATGAATTAGAAATTCAAAAGAAAGGAAACTGTAAATGTTCGTGTATTCCGACAAGTTTCAAACTAAGTAAGAATGATAAGAAAATGAATATTGATAAAACTAAAGACAGTATCAACTTAGAAACAGATGTTCATAATATTGCTATACGCTTTGGGAGGGGAGTTACTCCATCCGATAATGGCGATAAGGAAACTCAGGAAACTATTAAACAAATGATGAAAAATTAGTATTTAAAGAGTAGATTTAACATAATTTAAACATTTAGTTTTAAAAGTTTTATTTTATAATATAATATATATATTTACATGGATGAAGGATTAGAAAAGATGGTTAAAAAACTGAACAAGGTTTTAGAACAGAATAAGAATATTTTAGAAATCTTGCAAGAAATGGAAAAGAAGAAACCGCTAACAAACAGTTATCAAAGTAAAGAAGTAGATCGAACCAATGGTGAATATAAAAATAAAAGAAATATTTATTTAAACAAACTTAATAACAAAGAAATTAAAGAACCGAAGGCTTCAACTATGACATTTTATCAAATTGACTATGATGAAGATACAGGGGTTTATTCTTGATTAAAAACATGTTTCTCTGAAAATCCGTTTAAAGACATATTGGCATAACTAATATTATGAGTTCTACAGATGATGAAGAAGAAACAGGATGCACAATGGTTTATCCTTGCAGTAAATGCGACGAAGCAAAGCCAAGAAAGGACTTTCACAAAATGTATGACAGAATTAAAATGGAAGAGATATTTTACAAAACATGTAAGGAATGCAGAGACAAAGTAAAAGCAACAAAAGAGTTAAGGAAGGAACAGAAGAAACGAATACAACCCCTGGAAATACATAGATTAAAGCCTTTGATACCATAGTTTTGCTATACTTACAACATGTAAGATCTTATATGTTGTAATTATAATTCGCTTGATTTAAAAGTTTCCCTGAAAATGTATTTAAAGAAATATTACCTTAATATAATAAGAGGAAAATGAACGATGATGAAATCAATAATTATATCAATAAAAAATGCTATGATTGTTGTCACTTCAAAAAAGAAAATATGGAATTGTATAAATTAAATTTACCTAATGAAATAGTGAATAATATTATTAATTATTCAATGGATGAAGAAGATTTATGTAAAATTTGTAGAAATTGGAGATATTATCAAGAATTAAGCAGATGTCTGTTGGGAATAAAAAGAATTCGACATAGAAATGTAGAAGATGATATTTTAATATTTCTAACTGTAAATAAAATACCACCTTATGATTATGTTAAACAGTTTCTTAAAATTAGTAAGAAAAATATGAAATGATGGATGATATATTATGGGTGTTGTGTTATAGTCAAGATAAAGGAGAAGATGTTAAAGAAAATATCAAATTATTTATTGAAAGTAAAAAGTTTAATATTCAAAATACATTGAGAGATATTAATATTATTTTTAAAATGATGTATGAAAGAAGAAAGATTTGTCAATTAAATTATTATCCTGTACTGAAATTATAATCATACTATAATAATAACATGTAAAATCTTATATGTTATAATTATAGTGGTAAAAATATTTCTATAAATATATAGTTTCTCTGAAAAAGCGCTTAAAGAAATATTACCTTAATATATTAAGTAAAGTATGCGCGACATTAATAATCTACCATTGGAAATTAGATTGAATATTATGTCATATCACTGTTATGATATATGTCCTTACAGGTTTAATGATATTCTTAAAAACCATTTTCCAACTTGGGAAAGAGTAAAAAGAAACCCATTCTGGGCAATGACTTTTCCTGAAGCATTGGATGATACCAAATCTGACTATGAAATATATTTAGAATTGAAAGCGTTCTATAATTATTCCTACATATATGATATTGAAAATAAATTTAAACAGCTCTGGTTCATTGATAGTATTGATGACAAAAGAAAACACTTGAGAATTGGTTATTACGACGCAATGAGAGCACTGTTGGAAATGATGCCATTCAGAACAGAGGCAGCATGGCATATCCGATTTTATCATATGTTAAGCACGGAAGACTTCTATGACGAGGATGAAGAATTTAGCGATAATGAAAGCACGGCTAGCTATTATTGAGATGAATGTTTCAGTTCTTGATTATACTATACTTACAACATATAAGATCTTATATGTTGTAATTTTAGTTTAATTTTCCCGTATAAGCCGTGGAGGTGCTTTCCTACATAGGCCTTTCCCATCCGCATATTGCCATCCAATGTCACACAGATTATTTTCAAGATTTGGGTTAGCGGTTTTAATTCTCCCTTTTCCATTGGTTAACCTTTTTTCGGGGCGAACATAGCGTTCTTTTTTAGACTGTTCGTATTTGTTGGAAATGGGAAAGGGTCTCAGGTTGGATCAAGGGAGAAATTATTGAGATCTTGGGGTTGCGATCTTGGGAATGGAAAAATGTTGGTATGTAGCTTGGATTTTTTTTGGTGGGATTTGTTGAGGTGGTATGTAGTTATGATTGTTGTTATTGAATGAGCATAAGGGTGATGTTGAGATGGGGTAAGAAATGAAGATGGGTGTGTGAATATGTGTTTTTTGGTGTTGGAGTGGGTGGGTGATTGAATTTGAATGTTGAAAATAGGCTGTTTTAGTGGGCGTATTTGAATTGTGCCCAAAAGTGTGGGGGGGACCCTAGGACCGGATGGCAAAATGCGGACGGGAGAGGCCTCCACTAACTCTAGCCAGCTTTGGGCCAAGCGTGAAGCAGGCGCAGAGGGCTTTGAAGGCCTGAGAACAAGGCGACTTGTCTTGAGCAAAGGTAAAGTGCCAAAACGTATCGACTCGTGCAATGAAACTGCTAAATGAAGTGCTTAGACATAGGCAAAGGCGACATAGACTTGCACGCAACTTAGGAGATGCGAGGCTTGCGTCGTTGCTGATGCTACTCAGGCGCAAGTGGCGTTTGGATGCGAGTCCTTCTGAATCCGAGGCCTGAAAACAATGCGGAGACCCCGAAGAAGTCTGAAGGGAGTGAAAGGAGTGAGCGGTGCAGGTGCTAAAAACGTGAAACTGAATCTGAACAGCCAAATGCAGTCTGAGCATAACTTGCGGGCGAAACGTACGGGGCCTGTGGGTGTCCTGGGGCCTGAAAGAGTTTTCCGTATGGGTGGCGTTGGCAGGAATCCGAAGGGCGACGAATCCCAGCCTGGCGCTCACAGTTGTGGGCATCGTTGTGGCACCCCAACTCGGGGTTGGCCTTGAGGCGTTAGAACTACTAGTTCTTGGGCGACCTAAGCCCCATGTTTCGTTTCTTGGGCCCCTGTTCGTTTGACTGCCATTCTTTGGTCGGCGTCTGATCCATGCTCTCCTCGCGCTCTCACGTCGCGAGAGGTCCGGTCCAGGACCGATGAGTGTTCATCGAAAACTGTTGGTTTCCCTTTGGCGGTACTTTTGAATCTTCAAGCCCAAGGGAACCGTTGACAGGCACATCATGCGAAAATTGGTCAGCCCAGTTCCCCCAATGCCGGGCCTTTGTCTTCTCAGCGTGCCCAAGGTAGATGATCATGAACATTGCCCACTCATATGCAAACTCAACAAACAACGCTACGCCGGTTGGATCATCAAAATGTTACCCCCCCGTCCTATGTTCTAACCAATTTGGCTAGATCCCGAAACAACTCAAACAGCGACACAGCCACTTGCCTCACTTGCCTGGCGCTTGCGGATGACTCCAACTTGTGAGGCCATTCATTTTCTTGGCTGTCCGTTTTCAGCCCTGGCACCCAACCACTGAACCAACTGACAACTAAGAAGCGGGTTAAATGGACACCCAACCACGAGCCAAACTAAACAGCAGGTGAAATGGACAGCCAGCCACTAAACAAACTGAGAAGTGGGATAAATGGACACCCAACCACTAACCCAAGTAAAACGCGAGTTAAATAGACACCCAACAACTGAACCAAGTAAAAAGCGGGTTAAAGGGACACCCAACCACTGAACCGACTACAAAGTGGGTGAGAGGGACACCCAACCACTAAACCAAGTACAAAGCGGGTTAAAGGGACACCCAACCACAAAACCAAGTAACAAGCGGGTTAAAGGGCCACCCGACCACGAAACCAACTACAAAGCGGGTTTAAAGGGACACCCAACCACAAATCCAGGTAAAAGCGGGTTAAAGGGACACCCAACCACTAAACCGAGTAAAAAAGGGTTAAAGGGACACCCAACCACTAACCCAGCTAGAAAGAGGGTTAATGGACAACCAACTGCTAAACGAGCTAAACAGCGGGTTTAAGGGACACCCAACCATCAAACCCAGGAAAAAGCGGGTTGAAGAGACACCCAACCACCAAACCCAGTAAAAAGCGGAATGCAAGGGACACCCAACCACTAAACCAAGTACAAAGGGGCTTTCAGGCCAACCACGAAACCGAGTCTTCAGCGGGTTGAAGGGACACCCCACAGCTAAACGAGCCAAAAAACGGATTCAAGGGGCACCCAACCACTAAGCCAGCTAAAAAGCGGGCCAACGGGACACCCAACCACCAAACCAAGTAAAAAGCGGGTTAAAGGCACACCCAACCACCAAAACAAGTCTGTATACACTAGTCTGTATAGGGACACCCGACCACTAAACCAGCTAAGAAACGGGTTAACGGGACACCCAACCACTAAAAAGCCCAGGAACCGGACCGCTGGGACCCACCGAGTTTCTCCACCCCTTTAAAAGCCGTTGCCAACGTCCGTCCGGGTCACCGTTGAGGCAGCGCCAGCAATCGCCGTCGGCGTGGTTTGGTCGCTGCCGGAGTCCAGATTGAGATTTTTCTCAGGGAAACGACGGCGGCCGACGACGGGCGTCGTTCGAGGTTTGCTTCAGGGTACCCTTTTTTCTGTAGTCTATTTTAGTAGGGGAACCCTCCCCCAAAAAAGGGTAAAAGGGCACTACTGGGAGACCTAGCCAAGAAACCACGAAAGGTACCCCCCCTGGGAGTTAGCAGAGCCTTTCCCGTCCGCATTTTGCCATCCAGTCATAGGGTCCCCCCTACACTTTTCAAATACACCCACTAAAACAACCCATTTTCTCAACATTCAAATCCAATCACCCAACCAATCCAACACCAAAAACACATATTCACATACCCATCTTCATTTCTTACCCCATCTCAACATCACCCCTATGTTCATTCAATAACAACAATCAGAACTACATACCACCTCAACAAATCCCACAAAAAAAGCCAAAGCTAGATACCAATTTTTTTTCATTCCCAAGATCGCAACCCTAAGATCTCAATAATTTCTCCCTTGATCCAACTTGACACCCTTTCCCATTTCCAACAAATACGAACAGTCTAAAAAAACAACCCAATGTTCGCCCCAAAAAGTGGTTAACCAATGGAAAAAGGAATATTCTAAGGGCTAACTCAAATCATGTCAACAATCCCAGTAAAATATGGATGGCAAAATGCGGATCGGGAGAAAGGCCATACTAGGCACTACCGTGGCTTATGCAGGAAATTACAGTATAATTATAAGTTGTAAAAAATGTATGTTATAATTTCACTATTAGTCTGAATCTAGTCTCTCAAAAAAATCTTCTTCAATTCTTTTCATTATTTTATCAGTCGTTTTTCAATTATAAATATTATTTCCTATTTCTTTTCTAAACCACCCCATTACTTCAATTGCGTGTATTACTGTATATCTAAGTTCGTGAGCTTTATACTCACAACTTAAAAAATCAAAGTCATTATCATTCAATGCTTCTTTTTTTAAACGCCTAATATTAAAAGACATACCATATAATCTTTTTACCAGATTATAGTACTTAAAAATAAAATCATTTTCATTTCCTTCCTCGTCGCCCTCATGTAATAAATTATCAAACTCTTCTTTGGTCAAGAACTTATTCATTTTAATAAACACAAATATTTCTAAATCTGCATCAAGATTTTTAACATTTCTAGTATTAAAATGTTTGCTATTCATATCATCAATTTTGTTTATCATTTTATTGCAATTATCACATATCATACATTGACAAATATTATCACAAACACCATTTAAAAAACCTTGTTTAATTGGTAATTTTAGCATCTCGCAGTCTCTACATTTATAACTCATAAACTTTTCTCTGAATATATTTTTAGCATCAATATCTTCACGGGCCGTATCACTATATTTACTATATTCACTGTCTGTATCACTATATTCACTATACACACTTTCTGTATCGCTCATTGTTTTAATATACATAGGTAATATGTCTTTAAATACGTTTTCAGAGAAATTATACATTTATAGAAAGATTCTTACCACTATAATTATAACATATAAGTTATTACATGTTATAAGTATCGTAAAACTATGGTATTAAAGGCTTTAACCTATGTATTTCCATGGGTTGTATTCGTTTCTTCTGTTCCTTCCTTAACTCTTTTGTTGCTTTTACTTTGTCTCTGCATTCCTTACATGTTTTGTAAAATATCTCTTCCGTTTTAATTCTATCATACATTTTGTGAAAATCCTTTCTTGGCTTTGCCTCATCGCATTTACTGCAATGATAAGCCATTGTGTATCCTGTTTCTTCTTCGTCATCTGTAGAACTCACAATATTAGTTATGCTAATATGTCTTTAAACGGATTTTCAAAGAAAAATGTTTTAAATCAAGAATAACCACCTGTCTCTTCATCATAATCAACTCGGTAATATTCCAGACTGCTGGGCTTAGGTTCTTTGATTTGTTTAGTATTCAACTTGCTCACATAAACCTGACGCTTGTTTTTATATTCACTACTGGTTCGATCTACTTCTTTACTTTGATAATTGTTTGTTAATGGTTTCTTCTTTTCCATTTCTTGCAATATTTCTAAAATATTCTTATTCTGTTCTAAAGCCTTTTTTAGTTGTTTAACAATCTTATCTAATCCTTCATCCATATATATATATACTATACTATAAAATAAAACTTTTAAAACTAACTGTTTAAATTATGTTAACTCTACCCTTTAGATACTAACTTATCTCCCGGTTAAAACTAACATTAATCAAATGTTCGTTAGTTTCTACCACTATATTCCCACCAGTTTTATTCTTAATATTCAAATCTTCATCTTTTTTTTACAAGAAAACATACATGGAACACAAATAACCTTAACACCATCTTTTTATCTACCGTCAATTCATTCTTACAAGTAAGGTCCGGCAGAGCCGGGGGGCGGAAGTTTCAAAGCAGTGAACAACTATAGTTTGGAGAACTGTCCTTGGCCCCTTGCTTCTCTCTCTCTCTCTCTCTCTCTCTCTCTCTCTTTTTCTCTCTTTCTCTCTTTCTCTCTTTCTCTCTTTCTCTTTCTCTTTCTCTTTCTCTCTTCTGTCTTCTCTGTCTCTCTCTCTCTCTCTCTTCTCTCTCTCTCTCTCTCTCTCTCTCTCTCTCTCTCTCTCTCTTTCTTCTCTTTCCCTTTCCAAAGCTCCCAACGAGCGCTTCAAGTTCAACTCTCCTCCAGCGCTCGCCTGCATGCATGTTCAAGTCGCCTGCGAAGATGCAAGCATCCACGTCCAGCGCTTCCAAGCCGGCCAAGCATGCTGACAGCTCGCGCTGGCGCGCGGCCGCGGCGGCTCTGGACGCGGTAAGGTGCGCTGTGGCAGCGCACAGCACAGCGCCGTTGGCCGCTAGCTGCACGAGCACGTGTAGCATGAACCTGCTGTTGGGCCCGGCGACGGGCGACACGCATGCCCGCATCACTCGGCCGAAGTCGAGGCGGCAGAGAACGCACACGTCGAACCCTTCCTCGCTGCAGCGACCCCTGTGCAACGGGCTGCTAACTGCGAAGCCGCTGGCCGCAGCTAAGGCATGCAGGCGCTCAAGCACGATGGAGTGACCTCCTGTAGACAAACAAGGTCCATCTCGGGCAACACGGCAGCAAATTCATCGTCAGGGCTATGCTGGTTCATGTTGAAAGTCGTAATGCGCACCTTGGCTGCCACGTCGACTTGCACGTCGACGACCGGACGGGTCGCGTCGCCCTCTGCCTCTGGCGGGCCCTGAGCCAGAAGCGGCGGCACTTCCACCGGCGGTCCGTCGTGACGGTCGTGCAGGTTGCACGCGTCCGTCAGCCGACGGTACCACTTTCTGCGCGCGGCGCGCACCAGCTGACAGTTGTTGGTCATCAGGAGCGCCTTGGCCGCCACGGCGATGGCACACGGATGCCACTTTTGGTCCACCAGGCAGGCGTCGAGCTCACACAAGATGGCCCTGTCCGCAGCCGTGAGCCGACAAACCAAGCGCTGTCCGGCGTCGTCCAGCTGATAACACAAAGTGCGGGGTGTGGGAAACAAAGAGACATAGTCCTCATCAGGCGCCAAACGCTGCTGCGCGGCCCGAAGCGGCACGCGCGTTTCTTTGGCTGGCTCCATGTCGGCGGAGCCGTCGGACTCTGAGTCAGTGTGCAGCGGAGAACCCACGGGTCCCCGGCGCGTCACTCGCGCCCGCTTGCGGTCCATTACCGCATGCTGCCACTTTTCAGCTTTGCCCAAGCTCCAATCAGTCAAGTGCTCCTCGTGTGCCCGCGCAAACTGGGCGGCAGTTTTCACGCCGTCTGCGTCCAAGTCTTGCGCGGAGAAGCGCGCTGGGTCCACGCGGGGCATCTTGCTGCCGAAGTTAATGGAGTGCAGATGCATGATGCCGCCTGCGCCCCACTCAAAAATGCCTTGGCCGTCCTCGTACTGAAGCACGTGCTGGTAAAAGAGCTCCATCTTGTACGCAGTGTACCACGCAACGACACCGGGATACTTCAAAACCAAGCGCTTGCTCTCAGGAAGCCGAGCCATGGCCGGCTCTACCGGGTCTGCGCGTCCTTGCCGACGCTGGGTGACCGCAGCGTCGTATTTCCTCAAGCACGCACGCAAGTCTTGCCAGTGATAGATGGCTGTCGTTAAGGTCGTAAAGTGACACGGAATCTCACCTCCGACCTTGCATCGCTGCAAAAGCACTTGCAGTCTTTCGGCCAGCTCTCTTACGTCGTGCGCAGGGCCGCCCGAAGCGGCAAGCCCCGTGTCCGCGCGGACGGCAGTTTGCTTGCGGTCGACGCCCTCCGAAGCGAGAAGCGGCGACTCCCCGAGGTCGCGCGCGGGGCCGCCCGAGGCGGCAAGCCCCGTGTCCTCGCGGCCGGCAGACAGCTGTCGGCCGACGCCCTCCGAAACGAGAAGCGGCGACGCGTCCGGCGCTGCGCTGGCTTGACCAGGCACTTTCATAGTATCAAGGAAGCGCTGGCAATCCAGCAAAGACTGCCTCAACTCGCCGGCGGCCGCGGTGTGGGGCTGGTCTCCGGCGCCACATGCCTGGGCAGCCGTCTGTGCTGTCTCTTCCAGCTCCTGCACTTGGAACTCGAACGTGTCTTGTTCGATCTGCTCCACCATGGCTTCCAAGTCGGAGCGCTGATGGATTTTCTCCTGCGCGGAGCACGGCAGCGAGTGCTCGAAGGCGGTCACGATCTTCGTGAACTGCGCCTTGCCCATCCTCAAGAGCTCCTCGTTGGTGTGCGGCACGTTGGCGTTCATGCCAGTCTGCCGCTTCACAAAGTAGCTGCGAGACCGCAGCGCCTTGCTGCGCAAGGCCGTATTCAGCGCAAAGAAGTAAAAGCGCGGGTGCGCTTGAAACCGGCCATCCGCATGCAGCAGCAAATGCTGCAGCCACTCCCAGAAAGACCGAGGGACGCCGGCCTGCTGCCTGGCCCGCACGTGGGCCCAGTAGTCCCCTTGTCCTAAGGGGAAAAGCTTAATGAAGCCGGCAGCAATGTAGTAAGGCTGATCTTCTCTGATCAGCTGGTTCCGGGACTGCACCGTCGGTGGGTCCAGGATCGGGAGCCCCGGGATGCGTGCGGCGCCAAAGCGAGCGGCCGTGCGCATCTGCGGCGCAGATGCATTCGCGCTTTCCAGCGCCTGCCACAGATCGTCCTTCATGGTCGTCTCGGTTTGCTGGCCTGCGAGATCTTCAGGAGACCAAAGGCCCACGGAGGTGAGTGGCTCCTGCCAACTGGCCAGCTCTTGCACCGCGGTGAGCTCATCAAGAAGCACTTCCTCCACGGAAAGCTCGCCGCTCCGCACCACGACGGACCTGAGGTACATTACCAAGTCCGCTATGAGTAAGTCTCTCCGTGGTGCTGCAGTCGGAAGGCCGCCCGCAGCGGCAAGCCCTCCGTCGCCAAGGCCGTCTGAGGCGACATTCCGCTCCTCTGAGTCCTGGCGCGGGGTTGCATCCGGCCGGCTGCCCGAAGCGGCAAGCCGTCGGTCGCCAGGGTCGCCCGTCTGGGGCGCCGCGGCCGCTGTCGGGGAGTCGAGCTCCTCGTCAAAAACGAAGCTGCGCACCGCGCGACGGAGCGCATTCCATGTCGCTTGCTGCCGCTGGAGCTGATCTTCCACGTCAGCCGGCTCGTGCAGCGCCCTCACTTGCGCGGCCAACTGCAGCTCCAGGGAAGAACTCAGCCACATGGCAAACAAGCTGTAACCCAAGCTGGTGACCTCCTGCTGCTCGACGACAGTCACCTGCAAGCCGACCGGCTCTGCGCCCTCCGGAGAGTCTTCGAATTGAGCCAGGTTCTCGCGGCTCACCAGGTCCACGTAGCCGCCTGGCGTGAGCGCGCCCGGCTGCAGCGCCAGCGATCCGCCTTCCGCGGCCGGCCGTGCGATGCGGTCCAGCGCCTGCTCAAGTCGCTGGCGGGACGCCAGGAAAGGCACACGCTGCTTGCGGGCCGGGTCTTTCGGGCAGCGCCGAACCAAAAGCATCTTCATGTCTCCGACCAGGGCCGGGATCTGCCGCACGTACTGCGGGCCATTCTGAAACAAGTTGCCGACATGGCCACGCAGTTCGCACTGCCCAGTAGCGTGCAGCGTGAAGATGCGCACGATGTGCTGTATCGGCGACAGCAGCTCTTCTTCGAAGAAGGTGAGCGCGTCGGTCTCTGCCAGAGACTCCCCCGGGTCTGCAAGGTTCTCCGCAGTGAAGCGGACGGGCGCTTTGGGGAGCCCTTCCTTGGCCCGTGCCACAGCCTCTGACAGGCAGTTGCGGCATATTGCTTTGCCGGGCTCCAGCCAGTCCTTCTCTGGCGCAAGGATAAAGTTGCTCTTCTTGAAGGTAGCGGTCTCGACCTGGCCCGGCAGGGCGTCGCGTGGCCGGGTGGTCCCGAACCACCCTTCCTTGCAGTACTCGCAGGCCGTAAACTCTTGCTCCTGCAAAAACGTGTCCACCTCGTGCACTCGGTGGAAGAAGGTTCGGACGCGGGTCTCCGCGTCCAAGCTGTCGCCGTATAGCTGGCGCAAGCACTTTGGCAGCCGCGGGCGAGGCAAGTCGTCGCCGAGCGCGCACTCCTCGACATGCAGCTTGGGCTCGTGCGGAGCCTTGCGCGCCGCCCTCTCTGCCGGGCATAGGCAAGAAGCTGCTGCCTGCTGCACCTGCGCCGCCATCTCTGCTGACAACTTCGGCAGCACGCGAGACACGAACTCGTGGCCGAACCTCCAGTCCTTGTCGCGGCCGCGACGGGCAGCGCGAAACAGCGCGCCAAGAGAAGATTCTTTCTCTTGCAGGAATTCTGCGCGGCGGCTCGCCAGCAGGGCAACAAATCGGTCCACTTGCCGCTGCAGCGCCGGCCGAAACGCCAAGCGCTCGCCCTCGCCGGGCTCGCAAAGCATGGCCTCCCACTCGGCCAGCTCGTCCTTCTGCCCCTGTGAAAGCTTTGGGTAACAGCGGCGCATGAAATTTTGACCGAACTTGAGGCCTTGATCATTTTTCACGGCGTGCACTTCAAACAAAGACTTAAGCGAAGGCTTCTGCAAGCTCTGGAAGTACTCGGCTCGATCTTCGAGCAGAGCGATAAACTTTTCCAGCTGTCGCTGCAGCGCCGGCCGAAATGCCAGGCGCTCGCCCTCGCCAGGCTCACAAAGCATGGCCTCCCACTCGGCCAGCTCGTTCTTTTGCTCCTGTAAAAGCTGTGGGTAGCAGCCAAGCATGAAATTTTGGCCGAACTTGAGTTCCTTATCATTTTTCACGGCGTGCGCTTCAAACAAAGCTTTAAGCGAAGGCTTCTGCAAGCTCTGCAAGTACTCAGCTCGATTTTCGAGCAGAGCGATAAACTTTTCCAGCTGTCGCTGCAGCGCCGGCCGAAAAGCCAAGCGCTCGCCCTCGCCAGCGTCACAAAGCATGGCCTCCCACTCGGCCAGCTCGTCCTTCTGCTCCTGCGAAAGCTGTGGGTAGCAGCGAAGCATGAAATTTTGGCCGAACTTGAGTTCCTTTCTTTTCACGGCGTGCGCTTCAAACAAAGCTTTAAGCGAAGGCTTCTGCAAGCTCTGCAAGTACTCAGCTCGATTTTCGAGCACGCGATAAACTTCGCCAGCTGTCGCTGCAGCGCCGGCCGAAAAGCCAAGCGCTCGCCCTCGCCAGCGTCACAAAGCATGGCCTCCCACTCGGCCAGCTCGTCCATCTGCTCCTGCGAAAGCTGTGGGTAGCAGCGAAGCATGAAATTTTGGCCGAACTTGAGTTCCTTATCATTTTTCACGGCGTGCGCTTCAAACAAAGCTTTAAGCGAAGGCTTCTGCAAGCTCTGCAAGTACTCAGCTCGATTTTCGAGCACCGCGATAAACTTCGCCAGCTGTCGCTGCAGCGCCGGCCGAAACGCCAAGCGCTCGCCCTCGCCAGCGTCACAAAGCATGGCCTCCCACTCGGCCAGCTCGTCCATCTGCTCCTGCGAAAGCTGTGGGTAGCAGCGAAGCATGAAATTTTGGCCGAACTTGAGTTCCTGATCATTTTTCACGGCGCTTCAAACAAAGCTTTAAGCGAAGGCTTCTGCAAGCTCTGCAAGTACTCAGCTCGATTTTCGAGCACCGCGATAAACTTTTCCAGCTGTCGCTGCAGCGCCGGCCGAAACGCCAGGCGCTCGCCCTCGCCAGGCTCACAAAGCATGGCCTCCCACTCGGCCAGCTCGTCCTTCTGCTCTTGTGAAAGCTGTGGGTAGCAGCGAAGCATGAAGTTTTTGCCGAACCGAAGCTCCTTGTCGGTCTTCGCTGCGTGGACTTCAAATAAAGCTTTCAAAGACACCTTGCGCAAGCTAATAAAAAAATCTGCTCGTTTCTCAAGCAGCGCGAGAAACCTTTCATACTGATCTTGGAGCTCCGGCTGCGCTTGCTTGGGCGACACGCACAGCCGAGCCTCCCATGCCCGGAGCTCCTCCCTCTGCCCCTCTGTAAAAGCGTGGCCCTGTCTCTGAAGGAACCGGTATAAGGCGGCCCTGTCTGGAATGGCCGGCTTGCCTCGCCTGGCCTCGCCAGTGCGCAAAAGCGAGGCCATGTCTTGGCACTGCAGCTGTCGCAGTTCTGCGGCGTTTGCCGCTAGGTAGGTCAACAGGACCTGAAAGCGGTCCTCACTAGTGTTGCTGTCATCGCGATCCATGGTGCGAGCAGCCGGCCGAAACGCCAAGCTGCCCTGAGTAGCGGGTGCGCAAGCGGCCGGCCGAAGCACCAACCTCTGAAAAAAAGTCGTATGCGTTGTTGGTTGTTGATTTTCTGAGTAGTCTGTAAAAAGTCCCCCTGAGGGGAAACACGGGCGCCACTAATACTGCTTACAGACTGTGACTCTCTGCACAAACAGAACAACACAAAACAACATCCCTTGGAGCGCTTGACTGACTGTGGGGTTGAGTAAAGTGTGACAAGTTGTGTGGTCAGGTGTGAGGTGTGCCAAATGCCCAAGTCACGAAAGTAACTACATTTGAGCCACGTAAAGTCTGCCAAAAGACAGTTACTCTTGCAGAGTGCCTTGGACTGAGCAATCAAAGACACCCGTGTCTTTCTGCGGCTTCTTGCACTTGTCGTGCTTCTCTCTTTCGCTGACTCTCTTTCTCTCAGTCTTTCTTTCCGTCCTTCCTGTCTTTCTGTCTTTAAGTCTTTCTTTCTTTAACATATCGATCTCTCCGTCTCTCTGCCGAGACCGTTCCGAGACCGCCCCGAACCCTCTGCCGAGCAGGCGTCGCAACGCCGAATTCACAAACGGGGCCAACGTTTTCTGCATCTTGCTATCCCCTAGCTCGCAGAGTGTGGATACAGCACCTTGCGAAAGTGCTGCGCCTGCCACGAAATCTATACTTGACCTTGCGAAAGTGCTGCGCCTGCCACGAAATCTGCACTTGGCCTTGGGAAAGTGCTGCGCCTGCCACGAAATCTACACTTGACCTTGCGAAAGTGCTGCGCCTGCCACGCAACTCAAACCTTGCGAAACCTTCGCGCGGCCGTGCCAATGGGCGTTCCGCACCCGCTCCGAGACCGTTCCGAACCCGCCTCCGTACAGGCGTCGCAGCCGAGGTGGTTTGCGCACTGTCCGAAAGCCCAAGTCACGCACAGCGCCAACGTTTTCTGCATCTTGCCATCCCCCAGCTCGCAGAGAGTGGACGCAGCACCTTGCGAAAGTGCTGCGCCTGCCACGAAATCGATACTTGACCTTGCGAAAGTGCTGCGCCTGCCACGAAATCGATACTTGACCTTGCGAAAGTGCTGCGGCTGCCACGAAATCTATACTTGACCTTGCGAAAGTGCTGCGCCTGCCACGCAATTCAAACCTTGCGAAACCTTCGCGCGGCCGTGCCAATGGGCCCGTCTCCGAGACCGTTCCGAGACCGCCTCCGTACAGGCGTCGCAGCCAAGGTGGTTTGCGCACAGTCCGGAAGCCCAATTCACGCACAGCGCCAACTTTTTCTGCATCTTGCCATCCCCCAGCTCGCAGAGAGTGGACGCAGCACCTTGCGAAAGTGCTGCGCCTGCCACGAAACCGATACTTGACCTTGCGAAAGTGCTGCGCCTGCCACGAAATCTATACTTGACCTTGCGAAAGTGCTGCACCTGCCACGCAATTCAAACCTCGCGAAACCTTCGCGCGGCCGTGCCAATGGTCCCGTCTCCGAGACCGTTCCGAGACCGTTCCGAGACCGTTCCGGGACCGTTCCGAGACCGCCTCCGTACAGGCGTCGCAGCCGAGGTGGTTTGCGCACAGTCCGGAAGCCCAATTCACGCACAGCGCCAACGTTTTCTGCATCTTGCCATCCCCCAGCTCGCAGAGAGTGGACGCAGCACCATGCGAAAGTGCTGCGCCTGCCACGAAATCGATACTTGACCTTGCGAAAGTGCTGCGCCTGCCACGAAATCTATACTTGACCTTGCGAAAGTGCTGCGCCTGCCACGCAATTCAAACCTTGCGAAACCTTCGCGCGGCCGTGCCAATGGGCCCGTCTCCGACCCCGTTCCGAGACCGTTCCGAGACCGTTCCGAGACCGTTCCGAGACCGTTCCGAGACCGCCTCCGTACAGGCGTCGCAGCCGAGGTGGTTTGCGCACAGTCCGGAAGCCCAATTCACGCACAGCGCCAACGTTTTCTGCATCTTGCCATCCCCCAGCTCGCAGAGAGTGACGCAGCTCCTGCGAAAGTGCTGCGCCTGCCACGAAATCGATACTTGACCTTGCGAAAGTGCTGCGCCTGCCACGAAATCGATACTTGACCTTGCGAAAGTGCTGCGCCTGCCACGCAATTCAAACCTTGCGAAACCTTCGCGCGGCCGTGCCAATGGGCCCGTCTCCGAACCCGTTCCGAACCCGTTCCGAGACCGTTCCGAGACCGTTCCGAGACCGCCTCCGTACAGGCGTCGCAGCCGAGGTGGTTTGCGCACAGTCCGGAAGCCCAATTCACGCACAGCGCCAACGTTTTCTGCATCTTGCCATCCCCCAGCTCGCAGAGAGTGCTTGCGAAAGTGCTGCGCCTGCCACGAAATCTATACTTGAGAAAGCTATCTACGTGTTAAGCTGGCTATTGTCAAAGCTATCTTCTGTCATAGCAAGCCTATTGGAAGCTATCTATCTGTCAAGCTAGCTATATGTCAAAGCTATCTATTTGTCATGCTAGCTACCTGTCATAGCTATATGTCAAAGCCCCAGCTCGCAGAGAGTGCTTGCGAAAGTGCTGCGCCTGCCACGAAATCGATACTTGACCTTGCGAAAGTGCTGCGCCTGCCACGAAATCTATACTTGACCTTGCGAAAGTGCTGCGCCTGCCACGCAATTCAAACCTTGCGAAACCTTCGCGCGGCCGTGCCAATGGGCCCGTTTCCGAGACCGTTCCGAGACCGCCGCCGTACAGGCGTCGCAGCCGAGGTGGTTTGCGCACAGTCCGGAAGCCCAATTCACGCACAGCGCCAACGTTTTCTGCATCTTGCCATCCCCCAGCTCGCAGAGAGTGCTTGCGAAAGTGCTGCGCCTGCCACGAAATCTATACTTGAGAAAGCTATCTACGTGTTAAGCTGGCTATATGTCAAAGCTATCTATCTGTCATGCAAGCCTATTGGAAAGCTATCTATCTGTCAAGCTAGCTATATGTCAAAGCTATCTATTTGTCATGCTAGCTACCTGTCATAGCTATATGTCAAAGCAGCTAGCTCATTTAGTTCCAGTACTACGGAAGTTTCTTGTTAAACTTCCTTTGATGATTAACGTGCAATGAGTTGTGTCCAGGTGCGTGGAACCATGCAGTATAGAGCCGAACTTCGCAACCATGAAGCTTGCACTTGGGCTGGACGTTCAGACCAATGCCAAGGGGGGAAAATTCATGTCCATAGAGCCATGTTTGCCCAGAGAAATGCAGCCTGGGATCTCTTTTGATCCAAGGCGCTGTGAAGTTCACTTGGGTGTGGGTCAAAATTAGACCACCAGGAATTGGACCGCAGGTTTTAGTCCAGCCACTTCGCCAGATTCCTCCAGTTTGGCTTGGGGCCTCTCACCACATCCGCATTGGAAAGGAATCTCATTGACGCACACTGCCAGAAGCCTCTGTGGTTTGTGAGGCCCTTTTCCTTTTTGGTGGGTTACCCGGTAAAGTCGCGTAGCATGGCCATCGGGGGTCTGGGTGGAGCTTGAGAAAGAAAGACGGTGTGCGTTTTTGTTGGAGGCACCCTCTCGCTTGAAAGGGAAGACAGCAGGACCACCGCGGACTACGGCAGTTTGGAGTCTTGCTTTGACACCCGCATAAGCAGCGCCCAAAGCCCTCCTTGGCCATGTTCGTATGTTAGTAGGTTCTGCTATTTGCTTGAACACAATTAGCAACCAACTTGTAGCCAGGGTAGAACCAAAAGTCCATAGGGGACCCCGAGCTTGATTTTGGTTCCCTTCGCCCCCGAAAAAAAGACCCTCACACATCCTCACACAGGTGGACAAAATCCACTTCGCGCCAGGGATAGGTGGTTTCTCCCCAGTCGTAGAGTATCCATGGTGTGCAGTAACTTGACTCGCCATCCGGTTCCTTCGGTTTGCGTTTCAAGATTTTGTTGGAATAGTGCTTGGATTCCCGAGAAATTTCCCCACTTTGGAGTCACTTTTAGCAGGATCTCAAAACAACCGGGTTCCCAGCCTTTGGCTGGCCTTTTAGGCATGGAAGAGTTCCGGCCGGGGGCCGAAAGAGCCGACTGCCGATCCGGGTGTCCGATTATTTGGGACGTACGAGCGGGTGGATCGGTTCCAGCTGTGCAGGTCTGTGAATGATGGGAGATGGACATTTGAGGGACATTCTAGGGGTCTTGGGCCTATTTCCAGGTATGCTTCTTGGAAAAAAGCGCGCACACCCGGGGAATCGGGGCAAGTTTTCGATTCGGAATGGGAAGTGACCTACAATCCCAGAATCCCAGGGGCCGAGACCCAGATTCGGGGATGCAGAGAGTCATGCCTGAGGCTTCCGGTTCCCTGTTGGGTGTTAAAGGGAATCTATCGTACTGAAGCATTTGTTGTTTTTTTTGTTGCTCCGGGGGACTTAGGCAAATGGAGTTGCTACTGTTCACGGCTCAACGTTTTTATGGCACCAAAGGGAAGCTCATCCATTTTACAGCTCACTTCTGTTCCGGAACCGGGACTTGAGTTCGTCACTTTTTGTGCATTTTAGAGGAGACCACTTCAGTGTGGTTCCCTTCTTTTGGCCAAGGCACTCGGTGAATTGTCCTCGGGTTTGAACTTCATTTGGCATTGCCCGCTGCATTTGCCAATCATGACCCTTGTCTTGCGACGAATGCTAGACGGACAGCACATTTGCCATAGATGGGTGGCAAGAACCACAGCTTGATGCTTTACCACGGGTTTGTTGTAGATTCCATCAACAGGTTTGATTCTTACTCACAGACGTTTATTTGTTTGCCACCCTGTAGCTGTAGCATCCAGTTCGCATCAATTCAAGCAATGCCCTTCATGCATAGATTGGTTTTGCGGAAAGGATATCAGAACCGATTCAAGTCTGCACCCCGCCACGCCAAGGCGCTTGGTGTCAGGTTTTGAACGCCCGAACTCTGCCAGTGGTGTTTCGAACGGGTTGCAAGAGCAGTTTTTTATGCAGAGCTTGTTTTGCACAACAAATACTGATCCCAATGGAAGACCCGACCCTCCATTACACACCCCGGAGGTGTTTGGGGTTCTCAAAACCTGGCTGTTTGAGGGCCCAAAAACCATCGAAACCTCTGGGATTTCAAAATCCACAGCACAGCTAGTGGGATGGATGGACCATGACTGATTGATGGATCAACCTCCAATCTAAATTGGTTGGGTTCGTGCATCCTTCCTCTAGCCATCCCAGATCGATCCCCGGGTTCGACATGGATCCATTCCTGCGGAGAAAGCGAGAGCGCCAAGTAGCATCAAGAGAGAATTTAGTATCTTCACAGTTCTTGTCTTTTACTTGTTCGATTCTTTTCATGTTTCGTGGCTGCAAAGAAAGAAGCCACGGTTTTGGGCTCATGTGCCAAGGAGTGGAAAGAGTATCAAAAGAGCACTGGGAACTTCAAGAGGAAACCATGAAGTATCATCAGGTCTTAGAAGAATGCCAGACTGTCAGAATCGCACAAATCGAGGGGTGGGGCGTGTTTTCGTTTGTGGGAACCGGGGAGGTTTTTGCGGGCACAATGGATCCCAGCTACCCTTTTTGGCAACCAGCTTGTGTTCCTTTTGGTTTTTATGCCGGGTGGTTTTTTGGTCATACAGGTACATGGATCCACTGAAGTGATTGAACTTTTGGCAACCCGGCAAGCTTTTTGGGGGCTCAGGCACTTCATGTCGACTTCGGAGCTGGATATGACAGATCCGGCCACCTTCCTGCCGGCGCGTCAGATGGGTTATTTTTCCAGTGCCTGTGCCAGAGGGAAACCAAAAGGGAAGCCGAAATCCATTTTGGGGGGGTCCCAAGTAGGCATGTCCAGATGGCAATTTGTTGTTCGAATCGATCCGAAAAAGAAAAAACCGATCTTCAGGTAGCCCCTAATTTGTTTCTCACTTCCCGAGTTCCTGGACTTGAAACATTTTGGGAAGACCATTTTAGTGGTAAAAACAAAGAGTTTGGACTGCTTTTAGGCAATCAACGGAAGTGAGGCAAAGTTTGGAGTGGTGGTTGGAGATTTGAACCCCTGGTTTATAGGAATTGGAAACGGGTAGTGTGAGCTCTTTTGGGTTCACAAAAGCTCATGGCTTTCCCAAGAACCTGAAGTGATCGACCTTTGCTTGGTCTTGGAGCACCTTCGGACATGTCCACTGCTGGTTCCAAAATAAGGTCCCCTCCCAAAATGACATGCCGTAGACATGGTGGCCATAGTGGCTATATATCCCATGAAACCCCAGTGTCGAGGGCCTAAATCATCGTAATTTGGGGGAGGGATTGGGAATACTTCGCAACCAAAGTCATGACGGGAGTAAATTTAGTAAACAAGCATCCACACATACGAGTTGCTCAAGGCTGTCCCTTTGAAGCTCCCTGTCATTCACCAAAATCAAGATGGAAAGCCAGCTGAAGAGCAATGCCCTGCTTGAACCCCCACAATCCATGTTTGCAATGTTTAGCCACATCCCTCCAAAGGGTTGTCAAAAGTTGGTATTGCCTACAACTTTCCGAGTTCTTGGACCTTAAACTTGCTGGGTTTGGGCCATGTTGGGAAAAACAAAAGAAGTTCGGCGACTTTGGCCAGTTCACTCCTTCGGATCCTTAATTTGGTTTAAAGCCGAAGCGGAAACGACGCCGAAGCGCGATCGCACGCGAGGTGGTCGCCCACCAGAAGCCTCCGGGAGCGCTTGGGCCTGCAGCGCGTCAACGACACAGGAGCGGATCGCTGCGAAGCGGATGCATCGGAGTGACCAAGGCGAATCAAACGGATGATCGTTTCTTGTGTTTCCTCGTGTTTTTTTTTTCAGTTTGGGGTTCAAAAGGGGACCTTTTGATGTAACCTTTTGAGGTGTTGTTTTTTTATATCCAGTATTGGCTTGAGTTTTCCTTTTGAGTGGCAACCCAAAAGCTGATCACCTTTTAGTTCCAGGTTCCTTCAGGGCACCTGAAGTCTTTGCAGTGACCGACTCATTTCGGGAACAGCGGTTGCGTTTACCCGCTACTTGGAAACCAATGCGATAGATGGACAAAAGTAACGTTGCACCAAATAGGGCTTGGTGGTGTATCCCATGAATTTAAGGTTTTATGCACCCCAAGAGTTGCAGGATTGTTCCCCCCACAGTATGTCCCCACCCTCGCCTTGTGAGTTGATGTTAGACGCTACATAAAAGGGGGGCCTGCAATTTCGAGAGCCCAACGATGGTTTCAAGGTGTATCAGTTGATTTTGGATCCTCAAAAGTGGACATGATTCCCCTAGTGTCCACAAAGTTGGCTATGCGCATTCATACCCATGGTAGATCTTTGCATAACAACAAAAACACAAATATGAGACAGTTGAGCATATTTTCTGGGTACCATACCCTGAGAGTAAGCCAAGGAGTCCAATTTTGGGGAGCCAGCTATCACTACGCATGCTGACATGTGATCATGTAGTGTGACTAGAGGTGGTAGAAGTACATGTACTGGGGTAAATCTTATGGAATACATGTGGCATACCCATATAGAAAGAGGTTGATGGACGAAATGTGTGGTTGTGTGTGTGTGTCTGTGTCTGTGTCATGTTTGTGTGTGTGTGTGTGTGTCAGGTTTGGTGCAATTGCCAAGGGTATAGAGGCAGCGACCTACGTGACGACGTTCTAGACTCCCGGCATCTGAAAGTAGTAGTTGGGAGGAACATCGTTCTCAAGACTTTGATGTTCACAGGCCGCGAAAGCGCCGCGCGAGGTTTGCGAAAGGGCCACAGTCTTCGTGTGTTTGTTGGCATGCATGACTGCAAATAGGACTCAGGCAGGTGTGGCAGGGAGCCAATCCAGGTGACAGAACTCACGAGCAAGCACTTGTGTCAAGCGAGGCATTTGATGAGGTGTGACATCCGATTGTATCAGCCCTTGCTTGCTCTATTAGAGCATCGACAATGATTTTTTGGGATGCCCTCTTTCTTGAAAAGCCGTGTGTTGTTTGCGAGACCCTTGCCAACACGCACAGTGATTGCAACTCTGGCCAAAAACGCAGGCGATTCCCTCATCGGCAGCCTCCAAAGAGCCATGGAAAAGGGCACAGAAGCCCAATTTTTGGATGTTTCGCTCAGTTTCCGGGCTCAAGCCAATTTTTGGGCCTGGATTCAGTCTGAGTTTTGATTAATCCGGAGAAGTGTACGAATCAAGGGACCGCAGGTTTGAGTCGTTGGTTCCATTTACCAGGGCAAGCCATTTTGGGTACCCATTTTTGACCCACTGCCGTTTTTTGGGGGGTACATCGCGTCTTTGGACTAGAAGTGTCCTTCAGATTTGATTCCGACACTCCACGTCGTCTGCCAGTCCCTGCGATCACCCCTGGGCGAGAGTCGCCCGAGGCCGGAACCGGAACCGGGGTTGGGAGCGTCCATGTCTCAAGTTCCCTTTTAAAGGGAACCTCCAAAAGCGGCGCTTCTTTTTTTTTTTAAGTTGCAACCGTTGGTTTCTTGGTTTTGTTTGTGACAATTGTGTCGTCAGGAAAATTCGGAAGGTCGCCGGGGACGAAGATTCGGAGATTTCGCGACGGGATCACCAGTGAGCCTTTCGCGATCAGCAAAGGGCCCAGCTCCATAGGTAGCTGTTGCCAACGGAGAAGCGCTCCACATCTGGTTGCCATTTGGCTTGTCTTTTTGGTGCTTGGGGAAAGACCAAATTGGAGCGCTGCGTTGTGGATTTCACTAATGTAACACCCTGGGTCGGTTAGAACCATGTTACACGGGAGGGCTGCAGTTGTTGGCAAGGTGTGTGTCTCTCTAGGAAACCCTTGTGTTGGTTGAAGGGAAGCCAAACAAGTACGACCATTTCAGTGATCTGTGTTTGATCCAAGACAACCCCAATTGTTACGAGTATTTGTTGTTTTCGAAACGCCGTAGTTGACGTTTTGATTGCCCTACTGCCCACGAGCATGGAACCCACCACAGGGCCCCTTTGAAAGGAAACGACCCCTCAGTCAGGTTCCGTTAGTAGATGGAATTGTATCCCTAGGTCTTACTTTAGCTTCTCTTTTGATGTTCCTTGCATTTCCTTGCGTCCGATCCTATGTCTGCTCCAATCCAATCCAATCTCCATGAAGGTTCATTTTGTGCTGAGCCATTCCCAACCCGGATACTCCCAAAATGTGTGGTTTGGATTGGTGGCTCGGATTCGGATTTGAACCCTAGTGCTTGCAGAGGGTCAAAGGGCAAGCCCTGAACCACCAAACCACCGATGGGCGGGGAGCTGAGAAAAGTGGTTGTTGTTTTTGTTGCGGTCGCTCGGTCGCTCGGTTGGAGTGGTCGCTCGGTTGGATTGGTTGGTTGGTTGGTTGGATTGGTTGGATTGGTTGGTTGGATTGGTTGGATTGGTTGGTTGGTTGGATTGGATTGGATTGGATTGGATTGGATTGGATTGGATTGGATTGGATTGGATTGGATTGGATTGGATTGGATTGTTGGTTGGTTGGTTGGTTGGTTGGTTGGTTGGTTGGTTGGTTGGTTGGTTGGTTGGTTGGTTGGTTGGTTGGTTGGTTGGTTGGTTGGTTGGTTGGTTGGTTGGTTGGTTGGTTGGTTGGTTGGTTGGTTGTTGGTTGGTTGGTTGGTTGGTTGGTTGGTTGGTTGGTTTGGTTAATTGGTTAATTGGTTGGCTGGCTGCCTGCCCGGGCTGGCCGCCTGCCTGGGCTGGTTGGTTGGCTGCCTGGGCTGGTTGGTTCAGTTTTCCTTTTGACGCCGTCAAACCTTCGAGCCGTTGCGGTCGGCAGGACTTCAGCGGCCTTTTCGCAGAGGCGATTTAACATCGCCGGCGACTTTTTTGGGTGGAAAAGGAGGTTTGCCTTTGGACTCCTTCTCCTCTCTGCCTCCTCCTCCCCTTCCTCTCCTCCTCCTCCTCCTCCTCCTTCTCCTCCTCATCATTTGCTTAATTTTCAAGCTCCTGGACTTTAGACACTTTTTGCTGTCCATTTTCGTCACAAACCAAAAGTTCGGGCCAATCCAACTCCTGGTTTTGGACAAGAGCCTCAAAGAGTGACTACCAATGACTGCCTGTAGATTGGTGTGTATGGCCAATAGCATTTGTTTGTTGTCCTGTCTCCTTAGGATCCAACACGTTGAAACCTTAGACTTGATCATGCAGGTCTTGAACTTTTGACAGGGAGCAGCAACGCATTTGTTTTGCTTTTTTCACCAAAAACACTCGTGCATGTCCACGTGGTGCGTCCGGCAGTGCGTTGCGTCTGTCCGAATCCATACCTCAAGCAAGGCTCCCTGCGCAACATGTTACGCATTTGAGCCTTACAAAAACAGGGTCGATATAGCCTGTATAAATACGGTGTCACGCTTGATTCAAGGGGACTCGTCAGATTCCTCATGTTTTTTTTTGTTTGGCGAATGCGAGGTAATTACCAAGGGACTCTCTGGGTTTGCCTCACCAATGGGATCCCATTTTGGGGTTTTCGGTGCACCACCCATTTCGGAACCTATTTTAGCGGGAATTGGTTGATGTTCACTGGGGCTAACCGATTTGGATTTTGACCCATGGCCAACTGTCAACCATTCAAAATCGCTGACTGGCAGGGAACCCTCCAAGTCGTTGAGCGCGTGAAGTTCTATGGGCCAATCCATGTTCCTCACGCGGCAACCCAATTTGGTCTCGAAGTCAGGTCAAGCTCTAGTTGCATCAAGGTGTATCCGTGTGGCTTCAAGAAGAGCGCGGATTGTGTTTCTTTGGTGTATGCCATTTTTGGAGCTTAGCCGTCGCGACATGGTGGTGGGATTGGCAAGCTGTGTTGGGTGATATTTTGTGTCTATGGACAATGACGACTTACCAAGAGTTGGACTTTGCAGACATGCACTTAAGGCCCAGTGATTCGCTATTCTGTATCATACTGCAAAATTGGTTGTACACATTGCATTTTCAGTTCGAGCTCTGTCTTTGACTCCAAATCCCACGAAAATGGATCCGCGGGCAACTTTGTTGAAGTGCTGGAAACTCTGTTCAAAGCCTATAGTTACAAAGTGTTTTCTCGTGTTCTCTTAAAACAATCGCCAGAGGGCTTCCATCTACGCACTCCCTGCTCTACATAGACTGGTGACCATAGAGGAGACCCGAATCAAGCATGGGGCCGGCCATGGCCCCTTTCCTTTAGATGATGACCCCATTTCTGAAGGGTCAGAAGGAGACTCCGGTTGCTTGGGGGGTCCAAGGCTAGATCGACCTCAGTTGCAACCCACAGCGAATCGACCTGAAATGATCTTTGGGTGTTCCCTTGGTCCATTTTGAGCGGACCCCTGAGGCTGACCTGTTCTCTACTGCTATTGGGTTGGATCACTAGACTTTAACTTTTAGGATTCCCCTCATATTTCCTTTTAACCAGCAAAAAGTTTAAAACTTTTTGCTGGGGGATCTACAGCAGCCAAGTGTTTGCGGTTCCAGGTGGAAGACCTCAAGCCGGACAGGCGGGACGATCGCGCCTTTTGACTTTTCTCGGGTGATGCGATTTGGTTGCAGCAAGGACTATTGCTTGGTGGCGAGCCCAGCCATCCGGTTCCTTAGCCTTTTTGATCTTCTTAGCTTTTTAGTCTTTAGTGGCAGTTCCATTTAACCCACTAACAGCTAGTCACTCTCAGCGGGGGATCTGAGGGCAGCCAAGATTGGTGGGGTCACATGAAGCAGTTTCAACACGATTTTCAGAGCTTTCCTGAAGGGTTTCTAACTGAACCAGCGCAAGGCGCTCTTCACGTTTGGCGCCTGTGGTCCATGGTTAGTCCCAGAGCCGTAGGAACAAAAACCATCGGTTGACTTTGAAAGTGATCGGATGATCAAGGCAAGGTAGAACATTGGCCGGTATCCGCTTCTGTTTAACCACTGGTGTCCTTTTTGGTTGATTTGGTTGAACAAATAGAGGGCCCTGGTTTACCTGGTGGTTCAATCAACTACCAGGGCCATCTATTTTGCCAAAAAGGACACCTATGCTTGCAACATTGCCCCCTAGAAGTTTTTGGCTTGGACGATGTTGGCTCACACGGAACGCAGCTCGGAAACATGCAACCAGGGACCCCTGGCCGTTCTCTTTCTCTTAAGGATTCACGTCGACACCTCAATCCAAATCATGGCAGAACATTGGCCTTCCAAGCTTGTCAACGGTATGGTTTCCCTTTCAGGGGCGGAACAACCACCCCGCGCCCAGCTAACCCCAAAACAACTCTTCAGACTTTAAAGGGTCGCCTATGGTCCACCAACATGGGACTTACCGGCGGCTCCCGTTGAAAGGAACATGGTCCACGAAGAACTGTGAGGGACGTGCCCCATGTGGATGGGAGGGTCACAAACTAAACGAGGCCTTTGGCGCGGTTGGCCGTAGGAGTGGGAAGAAGGGCAAGGCGCGGCGCGGGGATTCCTCTGATTCGCCGGCGCGAGGATTCCGGGCAGGCTGCGGCCAGGGACTAGGTCCGGCAATTGGTGCATTTCCTTTCTCACCGTAACTTTTTCGGTTGGGAGGGTTCCCCTAAAATAGACAGCAAAGATCAGCAAAAAGTGTGGGTGCCCGTATTCTAAGCTCTCAAATCTGGAAAACCTTGAAAAGAGACATGCCACTCAATAATTAGTAGCGACCTCACAGGACCTCACCCCAAATGGTGGTTTATGCAGGGAATATCCCCCTTTCAGGTTGGTGAAGTATGATAAGTCACCCAGATTTCCAGCCAGGTCGGTTTGCGAGTGGCCCAATCGACAAAGGGATGACATGGGCCGCTATGCCAGTGTGTTGAGGGCAAGTTCAACGCAGGTCGTTCTTTGGTAGCGCATCCAGAAGTCTTATCCCTAGCATCCTCCACTGACAGGGGTCGCTCACTGCGCACGGTTCAATCGGGTCTGTGACGGTTGGACAGTTGGTTTGGGTGGAGTTGCTTTCTTTTTTGCATAAATTGTTTCTTTGATGTGCTTTCTGGGACTGATCAACTGGGAGCGCTTGCCGTTTGCTTTCTTTAGTTTGCGCAAATCACAGCGATGCCCATTGGGGGTCAGAAGCGACGGAACTGCCCAGGCGGCTTTAGAGCCACCTTACCTTCTGCGACAAGCCCTGAGGATGCCACCTAAAAGACCTGTCTGTTTGCCTGGCTGAAGCACATGGCGGAAACAGGGCAACCCGCCCGTTTTGAGGCTTCTCAATATGGGAATCTACCAAGCTTGGAGACCTCGCTGGTTTGTTGCCTTTGAGTCTACCTTCAAAAGGATACCCGCAAAACTACACGCCTCGCATTTAGAACCAACAGAAAACCAAAAGGACAACCACCCGCTGTTGGCTCCACTTGGAATTGCCAGACTTGGAATTGCCAAGCTGAAGCTTACCCCTCCGGTTTCCGACTGGGTTCGGATCGCCTTGAATCAGGGCTTCCGGCGGAAGGATCCACAGGCCGCGGAATCGGGCAGCCCGGCGGAGGGTGCGTTTGTCTTTGTTATTTGCATTAGTGGCACTATTCACATGATTAATTCTGTGGATGGACGAAATCCGGCAACGCACCACTTCAAAACCATGGGTAACCTATTGTTTGTTGGTATTTACAGGGGAATCATCATTCCAGGGTTTCCTGGGCAGTGCAGGATTTCGTCCATCCACAGTATCATTACTGTTATTATTACTATTATTATTATTATCGGTTATGACTACCATCATTTTTTTTTCTCAAAAGTACGTTTTCAAGATCTTCAATAACACCATTGATTTAGTGTTGTTTTTCTTCGGGAACGCCCTATTATGCCCAATCTAGGGGACGGACCACGTGTCTCTAGGTGCCTCCTAGAAAGTATGGCTCTATAATCTTCCGGGCAATTGCCCGATCTGTCTGACTTTTCTGAATCGGGGCAGAGTGTGGTTCCCTTTTTTGAGTTGGTGCCCGTTTAAAGAAACCTGGCAACCAACTGGCACGTCTTACAAAGTGCCAGTTTTGGGTGTTGCCAACGTCCATCTCAGTCCATGTGGGTGTGAGTCAAAAATTGGAATCCCAAGTCTAGAAAAAATGATGATGTCTTTCCAGGTCCTTTGCTAGTTTGTTGGACCGTTTATGAGCCGTTCAAACCAAGCCGAAAGGCGATACTTTGGGCTTGTTGTCCGTGAATCACACTACTACTGTTGTAAAATGCTTTTGGGGTTTGGTTGCCTTTTTCATGGCGAACAAACAGGTTGGCCAATTTTTTGGCCAATTCACTCAAGAGAGGGAACCACCCCCAGTTTTGAGGCTATATGGAGGGAAGAGTAAGATCGATGGGTGGGTTATTATTGCCAATTCCTCAGTACGAGCTTGATATCTGTGACCGAAAGCCATGTCCAAACCGGCGAGGGGTCAAGGGGGGCCGTCCCCTTGCCACTAGCATGAAAGACAGCGGATTCGCCGGAGGAAAACGTTCTTTCAGCAACGTCCCGTCAGGTTACAGGTCAGTTGGTAAGTTTTGTGGAAAGAAAAGCAAATTCCTCTTGGAACCAAAAGATTTGATAGAAACAGCGATCCACTGCCTATTCGTCTTCCCCCAGGATGGACATGAGAAAGAGATGCCAAGATGGGAATTGCCATTATGATCTGAGAAAGGAAGATTCTATCTATTCTCATGTGTTGAATATGTGTAGTTTTACATGCTGAATTTGTGTCTCTAGGACTCAATCGGACATGGGATTAGGTTAGCCGTGAAAGCCAATTCTGGAGACAATTTCAATGATAAGATAGCTATCACCGCTCGGATCTCCCAGAAACTCCCAGGGGGGCCACTGAATAATGTGCTGGAGGTCTACTAAGTGTTCTTGGGGATTGCCGAGTTTTTGTGGTGAAGCCCACAGGGATCTGAGCTTTCCCTAGAAGCTTCTGTAAATCCACCCCCGTAGGATATCAAAAGTGTACAGTAAGAGTATTAAAAAAAGACATGGGCCACAGGGGGAAGAACAGGCGAGATCCATAAAAGGCGCATCCAAGCTGTTTTGGCTGTGGTTGTCAAAACCAATGGTACCATTTTGGGGTAGGTGCACCACCCATTTTAGAACCTATATTAGTGGGGATTGGGATGTTCACTGGGGGTACGGGCTTTTTTGACCCATGACCTTTTCTAGATGTACTGGAGGTCACAGTGGGGGGTCTCTAAGCACTTCGGTAGAGATTGTGCTCCAAGGCTCCAGCCGTACTCTCCATGGAATCCTGAAGGTAGGTACAAAGGGGTAGTTGAGAGCCCGAGGGCTCCTAACCGTTCCCTAGATTTGTGTAGGGAGCCTTACGGAACCCCCCCTCTTTGGATTTACATGGGATTCTCTAGAATGTTGGAGTTTAGAGGGGTTCGTGGCACTTAAAAGTTGTGATCTTCTATCATGGAAACGGTTTTCCTCTTTTACTTTAATTTACCAGCCAGCAAGAGGTTTTGGAGTCCACTTTGAGAAGCCCACCATATGCACAGAGGGCGGGAAGCGGATTCGCCTCGGATCTGCCAGGAGGACTTTCAAACCCTGGACGAGGCGCGGATCTCGCGCGTTGTTTCAGCTCGCTTTCGGAGATAACCACGAGCTTGCGGGGGGGCTGCCCGAAATTGGCGGGTTTCCGGTTGCCAACCGAGAAGCCTCCCTAACCCAGGCAGCTCTGGCAGGTTGGATTGGTGGCTTGGAGAGTTGAACAGTTGAAAAATAACATGCAGAAAAAGAAAAGAAAAGAAGCCCACCAGCAAGATGAACTTGTCTCTAGGGGAACACCAACATAACTACATAAATACTTTTCTTTTTTCTCAGCCTTCCCTTCCAAAACACATGTTAAAGAAACAAAAATGGAGACCTTCTAAGAAGCACAAGAGGTTCTCAGACTTGAGCGGCTTCAAGGTACCTGCCGCTTCCGCTCCAGGAACCCCCAGAGATCCCCGAGCCGGAGCCCAGCAGCTCGGAAGTGACCGGGAGAGACCGCCGGCGGCGCCGGTTTTGGGGCCTGTCCTCTTTTTGTTTTCTTCTTTTTTTTTCGAGGATGTTTTCCTTCTTGTTCTTTCGTGTTTTTTCCCGTCTTGGGTCTGGTTCTCGGCGGCCAGACTTTTCAAGCCCGTCTTTCTTTTGGCCAAAAGGAGAACGCCGCCATCTTGCCCAATTTTTTTTTTGGGGGGGGGAGCAAAAAAGAGAGAAACCCTGCCTTTTTTTTCTTCGGGGGTTCCCTAAAAGAGACACGCACATGAATGGGTTTGTCACAAAATCACACGAAGTGCTCCCCAGACATCCGGTTCCTTGGGTTATTCGGGTTCATTCGTTGTTTTCTTCTTTTTCGAAAAGAAAGCAGGTGTGACTGCCTGGGTTTGTGGTTGTTACAGGGCACCTTTTTTGGTTGCAGGGAAGTGAAAGGGACAACGGCTATGGTTAGGTTATTTCTAAAATGCGACACCGAAATCAAGAAACCCTTATGGTTGGCTTCCTTTTGGTTCTTGAAATAACGCAACAAACATAGACCGTAATGGTGTCTCGTGGAACCATGTTTCGAGCAAGCTGAAAGCTCACCAAGGAGAAGCCAATCATTTTGGGGTCCCAACCCTGTTCTTCGGACACAAATCTTGGTTACTCTTAAGTATGACCTTTTGCCTTGCCAAACGCCTTTGTGGCCAGTCTCAAGTTCCCAAACCAGAGTGCATGGATAGGAGTTGGGGCAATTGTCCAACCTATACACACAGGTTCCGAGGGGCTCTATGTCTAAGCATGTTTAGCGATCACTCAACAACAACTCACTTATCCAAAGCGAATCGATCAGATCTGACCTGTTGGTTTCCAGGTTTTTGGGATCCCATATTTACGTATGGCCCGAAAAGGTTAATCGTTTATTTCCAGGTCCTTTAGACAACTGAGAAACAAATCCGGAACTGAGTTAACCTTGTTACCTTATGACCATGACCAACAAGTTGTGACTTGTTTCATTGATTTTGCAGCTTGCGTTGCGCTTGGGTATCGGAATTGTTTGGTTATTTTCCTATTTGAGTTCTTCTGTAGTGGTAGTTGTGTCAGCTACTTACAGGTTGGTCAGAAGTTGGGCGGTTCGCTTTGAACAGAAGGCATTCGACATGTCCCAATAAGATTGTTCCATTGCTGCGAAGTGGATCATGTCCATCCACTTGGGTGGACATGCAGGACAAGTTGCACCTTTGTCTTCCGGGGGGAGCAGCGTTTGCTCAAAGACGCGCACCCCTTTCTACTGTATAGGGGATACAAAATGCCTCATGACTCCATGACCATCTATGTCACGTTTTTGTTCAAAGGCACTCGAATGCACATCCCTTCTGAGGATCCTCCACGCATGCCCCCAGACATTGATACCACTTTTAACACAAATCACTGAAGTTCCCTCTGTTTCATGGTTGCAATTTACTGGTGTGTTCCAGCAAAAAGCCGAGCACCCACTGCTCGTCAAAAGCAAGGACTTCCCCCTGAAAGATTGTATTTTTTCTGGTGGGTACTAGCAATCCAGCGACGCCAGATTTAATTGACCCCGGAGCAACGGAGGGTTGCTCAAGCAATCTTCGTCCCAATGCACTTGACGGACCTGAGAATAGCCGCCAGTTTGACCCCAAGAAAAACACATAGTTTAAGCACATGTTAAGAATGGGTGTCTCTTTTTTGAGGTTGGACCCCGGAATTCATGGTGGTTGTCCTTCAAACAAAAATCAGAAAAACAGGGTACCGAGCATCAAGAACAGGACAGACCCAAAGAACAAGTACCCGTAGTGGCTTGGGTCCTTTCCGGGGGGGGTCCCTGATTTCCGGTTTATGAGTAAACCCTACCATTTTTGGGGCTTCGATTCCTCAGACAAGCCAGCGGCAACTTCACTATTCTCACTTGCCCAAAGCGAAGCGACCCGAACTCAAATTTTAGTCTTCTCAACCTGCGATTCACTGGGCAAAAATTATGGCGCCAGGCGCCAAACCCAAAGTCCGGGCGGCGAAGCAATCCGAGGAGGCGGACAGATTTCTCGCGACGCGGGGCCAAAGTACTACGTATTGACATTTGGGTGGGCTCAAAATTAAACGATCGGAGGGGCAAACCGCAGGTTTTGGTCCATGCTTCCACTTACCAGGGCAACCCATTTTGGAATTCCGGTTTTTTGAGCCACGGCCATTTCACTCATTTGGGGGGATAAATGTGGGTAAGTATTGCAGGGATTGCGGGTTCCATCTCTACTTTCCAAGCTCTCGAAGGCTTACGGCCCCTACAATGCAGGCCCCCGAGCCCTCCAATGAAAAACCCGAACCCCTCAAGGGCCCTCAAGCACAGCCCATGTTGAGGGCCCCAAAGCAATCGGGAGCCTTAGGGCTGCGAGTTGCAGTATGCGCGGCTAGGGGGCATATGTGCGGAAGAAGCGTTAGAAATGCGTCTCCGAGACTTGTTTTGTCCTGTTTGAACATGAAGCAGAATCTGAGCATGTTGTTTCCTGTCATGGCTTGTTTTTGCTTGTGACTGTTCTGTTCGACTCTAAGAAACGAGCAGGAAATTCTACAAGAAGTTCGCCAACTCCTTACCAACTATCTCTTTAGCTAACTTCCCGGCAGTGCTTTGGGGGGGGTCCCTTTATCCACCGATTAACTCACCTCCCGAGTTCCGGAAACACAGACTTGATGGTCACTTGTTGGGTTTAGATGCCATTCTTGTGGTAAGTAGAAGTAGTTTGCTTACCCAGGTCCCCCAGTAGTGCCCTTTTACCCTTTTTTGGGGGAGGGTTCCCCTAAAATAGACTGCATAAAAACAAGTTGGTACCCTTAGTCTAACCTCTCAAATCTGGAGGATCTAGTTACTTCGGCCAATCCATGTGATTTTGCCATGGGTCACAACCTATGCCTCCATTTTGGGGCGGATGAACGCCCATGCGCCACCTATTTTGATCTTCACCTGGGGTACCATTGGTTTTGACCCACAGCCCAATTGGAAGGAAGCCGATAATTTGTTCTCCCACATGGCACCTGGCAAAGGGTCCCTCCCGCGATAAAACCCCTTCAACGCGCCATATGGGAATGTGTCTCCTGTTGGGCCTCGGCACCCCTTTTCTAGTGGTTCTCAGTTGTTCAGTGGTCACCAATTCTTTTTCCTTCTTTATTTTGGTGGCTGCCCCACGAAAAATCCGGTCCAAGCCCCAAAAAGGGTTCTGTGCCCTTTTTTTTCCCAGGGTCACCGAACAACTGAGGGTTTCAACCTAATCTCGAACCCGAAAACTCGGGAACCTGCCAGGCACTGGCGAAGATCGATGCCGGTGCCGGCCCCAGGTTTTCGGCCAACAACCGACCACCACTCAGTCGCGGTTTTGGTCCTGGTTGTGTTGTTGGGTATTATTATTTTGTTGTGAGTGTTTCTGTTGGTTGTGTTTAAGTGTGTTTTTGTGTTTGTTTGTTTGTTTGTTTGTTTGTTTGTTTGTTTGTTTGTTTGTTTGTTTGTTTGTTTGCTTGCTTGCTTGTTTGTTTGTTTGTTTGTTTGTTTGTTTGTTTGTGTGGTGTTGGTGTGTTTTCTTTTGAGTTGTTTTCTTTGTTTGTTTCAGGCCACCCTTACTGCCTGACGTGGTTTGGATCCGTGGTTTCAGGATTTGATCCCCGGGAGTGTCTTTTGAGGGTAGGGTAGCCCGCGAGGAACTGTTTGCTGAGATTGTGTTCACCGGGTTCTCCGAGCTGGTGGTTGACTCTCATTCTTCATGATTGTATTGTGGATGGGTACAATTATGACATGTTTGCAGTTACACACTGAGGTGTCTTGAAATATTTATTTTTTCAAGAATCATCGATTTCATTATCCTCAACACTATCTTCTTCTTTTTTATCCACCCGGTACAACAATCCACGATCGATCGATTTCAAACATTGGACCTGGCGCCTGTGGATTTTGTGCTGAGCCATATTTTAGAGAGTACCATTTGGAAAGGTTTCTTTTCCTTGGGGGGCGGGGGCTTTCATAAGGCTTCCTAAGCAACCCGTTTCAGGAACCCTAAAGAGCCCGGAAACGGGTTCTCAACTACCCGCGCCCCGTAAGGTACCCCAGCGCGTAGGATTCCATCAATATTTCTCGTATTGCGTTGCGTTTATCTGGCCTTTTGGTCCCAACATGGCTGGGACTGGATCCCGGACATTCTTTCGGGCGTAAAATTGGAAGGACGGGATGTTAACCTCTTGAATGCTGTTTGTTTGAATCATCGGTCACGGGTCCTCCGAATGGCGGGTCCTAACGCTTAGAGCTTAGGGCCCTGGAAACCCATATGTGACGTTTTGTTCTGTCCGTGCGGCTTGGGCAAAAAATAGCCATACGGTCCTTTACTGTTTTTTTGTCAACAATTTGTTGAACAAATACGGGCTGCATACGGCCAAATACGGCCACCGGCCAGCAAAGAATGACGGACAGTTTTCTGCACTTTGCCGGGGGCAACTGCCACCCTCAGGTGTGGCGAAGTATGAGCAGCAAACCTGGGACCGCTTGCACGTGGAGCAAGAGGCGAGACTTCTTTGTACCTGGTTCTCCTGGCCGGGGGAAGCCACATTGCAAACAAGAGCGGTTTGAACATGTCATTGCCAGGCTGAATATGGGTATGGGTAAAAATTAAACCACAAGGGGACTGCAGGATTTAGTTTTGGGCGTCTTCCCGGAGATGTGTTTCGCAAAATTCGGACGGCGAGTCAAGAATTGGTATCCCTTCAGGCGTCTTG
>CAUJNA010002135.1:721615-859115 GCA_963377175.1 Effrenium voratum
CTTTCCACAATAGAGGACCCCAAAACAGTCACAGGATCCTGAATTAGGAAAACGCGTTCTACAATAGAGGCCCCAATTACAATTGGAGTGGCAACAGGGTTGGTCTAGAAAACGATGCGGATGTGTTTGTGTGTGGAGTTCGCCTGTTCTTGTTTTTTGTTGCATAGTGTGCTTTCGGACTCCAGCACTCGTTTAGTATGTTTAGCCCAGCCGCACGTCAAGCCGCCGACTCTCAAAGATCCAAAAGCAAGCCCAAGGTTGCCACGGGTGACATGGCTGGGATGCCTACCGCTTTTGCGGATCTACCCCTTTGAGGTCCAGAAGGCTATGTCCTGGGCCCTGGGCTTCAACCCACGTGTTTTTGTCATGAGTTTATGTGATTTGCCTGCTTGGAAACCCCAAACCGAGAGGTAAAGTGCAGATAGCCGACGCACAGCAACCTCGCCCCAAACTGGGGAAAAGCGGGAACCACTTTTACATAGCGCCTGTAGAGTGGTATATCATTTAACCCTTCCATTTGCTGAAGCTATGTTTTGATACTTCCTTTTGGGTTTTAAAGGGAAACAATTTCACTACTGTACATATTTTGAGAATTTCCAGGGGGCGAAATGTCAAATAGAACCCCTGCCCTCACTCCGGTGCTGAGACCCAGGAGGCATTGGCCGAGATAGCTACTGAACCGACCAGGCAAGACCTCTTTTCTCCCAGTCCACTTGTTTTGTGGGAAGCCAGAAACACAAGCGGCTGTTCTTTGTCGGGTGGCAAACGAACTCCAGGTTGGGAGCCAACTTGGTTTGGCCATGGTGATTTATTTCCCTAAGCTACCCTTTTGAATGCTGATAGCCAACATATTTTATTTATTTTGTTAATTGGGAATCTTTGGAACATTGTAGTTTCAGCTTGCCTCGAATTGGTGGTTTGGGATTGGTGGTTTGGTGGTGTGGAGGTTGGGTGGTTTCGCATGTACCCTTTAAAAGAGCTAAGTTCAATCCCGAATCCACCAGCATCCGCCAAGTCCCAACCACCAAGAGGGAGGCTGATTGTTTGAATGGAGCTAGGAGCTCATCTGCTCATGCGAGGTACATGCTGGATGCCAGCAAGGGCCCAGGACGGGCGACGGAGCGAGTGGCTGGAGGTGTTTCCTTGGTTTTGCATACCTAGCACCTCCATTGTGTGTAAAAAACTACTCCTTTCTGTTTGTTTTTTTTGGGGGGAAACGTGTGCTTCTTCAGGAAAAAACAAGAGGAAAAACACATGGCGGGAATCTTACACATGATATGTTCTAGGTATTCATGTTTCATCACCTTCCCTCTAGGTGGATTTGAACCTCTGGTTCTCATGGAGGGTAAGTGCGCCACCCACGAAGCTTTTAACCAAAAACACCCTACCCTACACCAAGCTTAAGCCTGCCGCCAAATAGCCCTATACCTACCCTGAGCCCACCATAAACCCACACAAAGCCCACCCTTTATGGGCGGACAAGCATTGCTTTCACATGAACCACCATAAGTTTCGACGGCGCAGAAGAGAATCGGGGGTTAGTATCGATCCAGTCTGGCTCGAAGATGGTTTTCACGACACCTTAACCACTACCCCCAGAGGTGCAATGACATATATATATATGTATATATAAATATAGCCACCCAGTTTCCCTTGTAGTTTTGGGGTACCCAGTTCATCCCTTACAAACACTTTCAACCTCTTCCTTCGGTGCTTGGGGGGATATGGAGGGGACAGGGGCCCGCTACCATTGCGGGGTTCGCACATAACGGGTTCAGGCCTTGCTCATGTTGAAGCTTTCTGTCATGAACACTGCTGTTGGGCGATGCATTCAATCCACTAGCCCAACAGCTGCCAACCGGCCCACAGAATCAATCGCCCAAGGGTTACTTAGCTATTCGGGGAAGCTGGCATGTGTTCAAGTCATTTGCGATCAGATCTGGAATCCCCTTTATCATTTCATAGTACACACACACATGTTCAGCTTTACAACATATGCGCCAGTATCGAACACGTGTGTTGAAGCGAGCCATTTCAACATGGACACGCACGCGCGGGGCTTGGGATCGAGCAGGCGAAAAGGAGAGGAAGGTGGAAAAGGCGGGTCGGGATATTCAATTGAACCAGTCCCAACTAATTGCGCACTCCTCTCTGTTTTTTTTTGTTGGGGGGGGGTTCTCCAAAGCTATGTTATATATGTCAGGGCCTGTTGAATATGACACAGAATCAGACAATATTATTTTATGCGTACCACTTGTTTGTGGGCCATCAGGTCCCTTTGAGGGTGTCAAGTTGGATTCTGGCTGCCACAAATCCTACGCTGCAAGAAGGCATTTTTGGCCACGAACGACACATCATGAGGGGAAACTAGCCCCCACACCCTACCCACTTTTGGCAGCGTATGATGTCAGCTCCAAGGTTTTTTACCACGCGGAACTTGGCTTGCAAAGCGGGCATTGGGAGCAGAGGAATAAGCCCCGCCGGCTTTTTAATTGCCAAGGACACCAACATCCCTAGAGCCATGTTTCCTGGGTATACGTTGGACCCGTTGGTTTCTTTCCTAAAATCCAGCTTGCCCATGTTGCAGGCTCTTCATTGGCGACGCCAATGAACTACCACCAAGATCCCCTGCGAATCATTGTGAGGCTTAACTTACATGTTTTTTTGCCTTAGGATTGTTTTTCATCCTTTTCTTTTCGCCAGCCAGCTGTTACATTTTGCAGGGCCCCAGGGTCCCATATTCCGAGTTTGGTACGAGGCTGAGGCCAATTTTGGTTGGAGTAACTCAAGTTCCGGTGAGCAAGGGAGAATACTGGTCGCGAGTCACGTCTCGTCAATTTCGAGAGGACACGGGGCATAGCCAATTGAACCTGTAAGCAAGAGATTTGAGCCCTGGAAAAACTTCATAGGTTCCGTGTAAGACTGAATTATATAATTAATGGAATTGGGGGCCCCCCCTCCCCCCCCTTCATCTCAAGGTAGAGATCTGGATGATTTTCTGGGTTCTATGTCAAAAGGGGGAGAGTTACGCAAATCGGTTTTGGATGCACTCTGCTGGAGGTATTTTCTGTTTGTTTTTTCTTGTGTGTAGTTCCAGGGGAAACACATTTGTCCCCCACGCCACCTCCGGAAAAAAAGAAAAAAGAAAAGAAGAACAAAAAGCAAAAACAACGAAAGCTTCCCTGACCCAGAAGCCGATCTTAGGGGCCTTTTCACAGGAGCGTTTCTTGGTGTTGGGGCTACCCGTTGTTTCCTTCTGTTTGGAAACCCAACAGCACCGAGATCCATCTGCGGGGTCCGATTCCCAAAAAGCAGTCACCTTCCGATTGAGAGACACTCCGACTTACACGGAACAAAGTGAGCCCTCCGTGCAAAGCAAATAATTCTGGGGCCAATAGGGAAACTTAATATTATGAAATTCCTGGCAACTACTCTACTCTCTGCTTGGATTCGAGGTGGATATCTCACGGCTCTTCCCTTCCTTAGGGGTAAGGTTTTGTCGTTGTTTGATTCTGTTGATCATTGGATGTATGCCAACCAGACAAGGACACACAACCAGACAAGGACACAGAACCAAAGTAATCCAAGGACACCAACAAATTGTTCACCCGCACTTGACCAGATCTTCCATTTCCTTAAGCATATGTTTGTGCTTTTCCCCTGTCGGTTTGCAAGGGAATCAATTTCACTACTGGACATATGTTTCTCTTTGTTTCCTGGGGACGAAAAAGCAAATTGTCGGAGATCCAAGCTGCTTCGCTGGTCGTTTTTCACAGGCCGAGTCTTTCTCCAAGCTAGACAGGGACGAGGACGCAAGAGAGAGCCAGCGCTTGAGGGACGCCTTACCCCCCGAACCCTCCCAAGGCAAAATAGGGGTTGATCAATATTCCTGGCTCCCAATGACCGTGGGCAACTTTTCCTATTTAGTGGGATGTTTTTTGAGTGGCTTTTGATCAACCTCTAAATGGGTGTGGCTCAAAAAAGGAATCAGCCCAAATGGCAGCCCACCTCCGGTCTGGCGCTTAATTTCTTGTAGCCAAAGGCCCAATGGCAAATGAAGGACCAATCGAGGCAAGGCAGGGGTGTGGTATTGAAGAGTCGCAGTCTCAAAAGTGGTGAACACTGAAGCCCCACCAAATTCTGATGTCCACCAACTCAGCTTCTCCTTGTTTGGTGGTTTGGATTTGTGGTGGCTAAGGTGCCCCACATAAATGATGTCCGCCAAAATCGGGCCCCTGATTGAAATCTATTTGATGCCCCCAAAATCTGATTGAAATTTGGGTGTGTCTATCTCTAAAGTACCCCCCCCAGCCCCCCCCCCCAACAAACAATTGGTTCGTTTCGGTTTGCTTTTGGTGTCCCATTCAACCCACCGAAAAAAAGTTACCGTCAACAAAAAGATACACATCCATTTCTTTGGTGTCAGAGAGAGCAGAAGTAGTGTGGAAGAGTGAACATGGTTACAACCTGCTTGCGAAGTTGAACCCCAAGAAAGCGAAGAAAGCGAAGGAGTTTTATGTTCAGCTGAGCTTCTGAAAGAGGGGCTGTGCATATTTTAGTGCCGTGCTTGTGTATCGCCATGTATGTGGGTCATTTTCTTTGGGAATCCTGGACTGGACTCATCGGAGCATTTTTTCAGGTGTCGATGGTTCTAGATTTCCTTGAGGATGTTGGAACTCAGCTGGTGGTGGTGCAAGGGAATAACTACCGGACGAACAAACATATCAGACAAACAAGCAACCTATCGACGAACCAAGCAAATATGCAACCAAGCAAGCAAGCAAAGCCAAGCAATGCAAACAAAGCCAGGCAAACAGCCAGGAAAGCAACCAAAGCCAGGCAAACAAGCAACCAAAACCCCAGCAAACGAGCGAACAATCTCAAAGACCAACTTTTTCACTCAAACAAAACTCCTTGAGTATTACACTCAAACACCATCTCAAACACCAGCAAAACTTACTCAAGTTTATTTTATTTGTTTTCTTATTGGCACCAACTTGCTCCAGGAACTCACTCTGCCAGGAGCTCAGGGAATTTTCGGGAGGTTCTTATCGAGGTGTGTCTCTGAATGTGCCGTCTAATATATGTGGGTCGTCCTTTTGGTGGGCATCATTTTTCTGGGGGGGTACCCGTCTTTTGGGCTTTAAACAATAGGAAGCCAAGAGGCAGACCAAACCTGACCGCTCCGCACAACTCGGCGGCTTTAATAAACACTGCTGTTGGAAGTAGGCTTTCTTGAGGGCTGGAATTCCATGGAGCTGCCGTGCAGGTGCCGCGAAGGGTCGTTGCGTGATGTTTTTTTTTGGTTTTGCGGCTGCCGGCTTCGAAGGCTCAGTGGTTCAAAGCGAATCGACCGTTGGCTCAGTTGCTCAAAGCGAATCGACCAATTTAAGTTTTGACCGTCCCATTTAAGTCATGACCGTCCAAAAGGTTGACCTTTCAGTTCCAAGGTCTTTGGGCAACTGAGAAGGTGGTTGAGCTGTGAACAGTGGGCTGGGCTCGTGTCTTCTCTCGCTGTGTCGTTCTTTTTTTCTCGGGTCTGGTGCAGATCTTGTTTTTGATCTCGTTTTAGATGTCGTGATATCCTGCCACCGAAACAGCGACTTTGACATGCACCAGTCACATGACCTGGTTTGGAACAGCTTCCGCGTGGTAGATGGAACGATACAACAAGCGTTCCAATGGTTTTCTGGAAACCAAGCCTGTTAAGTCTTCCATTGGGTTTCGAGTTGTTGCATGAAACATGGTTACCCAATCAGCTTTGGTGACACGCGGCGTTCCAATGGGCACGTTGCAAAGGCAGTAACAACTTAGGCATGACTTCCTGAAATCAGCGTTTACAAGGCCACAGAGAGAAATAAATGAGGGGACAACCCTGTTTTGCCGGAACGCATCGCAGCGTTCAACGGCCATAGGGTGCAACCCCAATTTGGAGAGTTCAAGGGCACCAGGATCCCAAATTGGGAGTTGTTTGTGAACGCGCCTAACATGTTGATGCGCCCCGGTTTGGGTATGTTTGGGTTCACCTTCATCTCGAGGGGTGCGGATAAAAGAGAACTGGGAGCCCTCGAAGCCCTTTTCAAGCATCTTGAAGGCCCTTTGAAGGTAAGATTCCCAGTTTTGGGGTGATGCCACCATCCACTGTGCAACAGTTGGGGTGGATACAACTCATGAAAGCAGGGACAAGCCACCTCACTCCCTGAGTTCCTGGACTTTCAAGTTTTGGGGAAGACCAGTTTAGTGACTCAGACAGAAAGATGCTACTTTGTTGGGCTTTTGGAATCCAATTCATGAGTCCTTTGAGGGTCGGAGGGGTGTGAGGATTTGAACCGGTTTTTGCAGAGGGTAAATGGGAACCAACAAGACAACACCTAAGCACCGAGCTTCAAAACCACCAATTAGCGAGGGAAGCAAATGACCTGGCTGTTCCGCCGTGTTCAACCTGCTGGCTAGGGAAATAGTCGGGCCCATCTCAGAAGCCTTCTCAGAATTCAGTCGAAGGTTGAAGAAACCTTCTGGGGTTGTGGGGCCTTGTCACTATTGGTAATTGCTTCATATCCCTTCATAAGTCCCCTAAGTCAGGCCCGGATGTGCAAGGTAATCCTCACATTGGGGCACCAAGAAAAGTGCGGGGATATTCACAAGTGGGCAATCCAAGCGAGGTATTGGTGATATATAACATGACTCCCAGCCCAAGCCGCTACCCCCGAGGGAAAAGGTGCTTTTTCTGCTCCCAGTGCAAAAAAAGAAGGCAGTGATGCTTGGGGCTCGTGGCTTAGGTTGCAGGTTGCTCATCGCCGGAGGAAGGCACTTCCGAAACGTTCCTGAGCTCCTTTCAGCTGAATGGCCATGGGTCGAAAGCCATCCCAATCCAACCAGTAAAATAGGTTCTAAAATGGGTGGTGCACCTACCATTGGTTTTGACCCACAGCCGAATGGGTGGTCGAAGTTAGTTGTTGGCAACCTATAGTTTGAGAGCCAAGTGTCCGTTTAGTGGAGTCAATTCTGTTGGCTGCACTTTTAACTCGGCAACGGCCATTCAAGTGGGTTCTGTGGGTCGAAAATAGGTACCCCAAAATGCAAGCCTGGTAAATGGACACATGGCCTAAAGCCTGCGGTCCCCTGAGTTAATTTTGACCCATACCCATATTCCAAAGGCTAAAAAGGCACCCCGGGCTTCCGCACTTTGCGTGCCGAGCTTCCGTTCTCCTTCGACCGCGCTGAGGACCTACGCGGCGTGGCAGCATTGCATGAGCGGGCGAGCTCGCCCAGAGGTGTCGCAGGCCGTTTGCAGCGGTCTGACGAGGGTCACACGAAACTGCTTGAAATTCCCAGCCATCCGGTTCCTTAGCTTTGCAGCTTTTTTCGTTGGTTTAGTGGTACGGTGGTTGGGTTTCCATTAAAGCCACTAAAAGTTAATCACTTTGTTGCAGGGGATCTGAGGACAGCCCAATAAAGTACTAAAGTGCGTGTGGCAAAAAACGGGAATCGGCCCAAAATGGAACTCTGGTACGTGGAAAACTAGACACCAACGGTTCTTAAGTTTGGATGATTTTATTCCTGGGAGCGAGCTTGATGTTCCGACGGATCCTACCGCTGATCCATCAGCAATGACGTGTTGATGCCAGAAACAGAAAGAGTGAAACAGCATTCATCACAAAGTACCCCTACCGGAGCTTGAAATCCATGAGGAAACGGTTGGTGAAAACAAACCCTGGTTTCCGCTGAATAGTGAACAGGTCCGATGAATCCTCTCCTGGATTCATTACAAATCAAGTGTTTGCGTTGCCATCGTTGCCTTCTGATCAGTCATGTGTTCCGATGAAAATGCCAATGTACAAGACAATAATTCCGATGATTATATTGAAATCGCTACGCGATCCGCCGATGCCAATGGACAGTCCCCTATTAATGAACTGGGGCTGATGTCACGTGGGGCTCTTAACGCGTGGAAGCAGAACAAACAACGCCGCTCTGACGTCGGTTGCAGGGTGCCTTGAATTTTGGGTAGGGAAAAAGACTCTCTTTTTTTGCCCAGGTCAAGTGGGGCTCTTAGCGCGTGGAAGGAGAACGCAAACAACGCCCCTCTGACGTCGGCTGCAGGGTGCCTCGAATTTGGGGCCGGGAACAAGCGTCCTTTTGCCTAGGTCACATCGGGCTCTTAACGCGTTGAGGGAGAACAAACAATGCCGCTCTGACGTCGGCTGCAGAGTGCTCGAATTTCGGGTAAGGAAAAAGACGATTACAAACCCCCTCTGAGGTTGGCTGCAGGGTACCTCAAGTTTGGGATCAGGAAAAAGACGTCTTTTCTGCCCAGGTCAAATGGGTCTGTTAACGCCTGGAATCAGAACAAGCAACGCCCCTGTGGAAGGAGAACAAACAACGCCCCTCTGAGGTGCCTTGAATTTGTGGTAAGGAAATGGACGTTTTTTTTTGCCTAGGTCACATAGCTCTTAACGCGTGGAAGGAGAGGGTGCCTCGAATTTGGGGTAAGGAAAAAGACGTCTTTTTGCCTAGGTCATATGAGCCTCTTGACAAGTGAAAAGAGACCAAATGACGCCCCTCTGAGGACCTCAAGTTTGGGGTCAGAAAAAAACATCTTTTTGCCTAGGCCACATGGGTCTCTTAACGCCTGGAAGGAGAACAAGCAACGGTGGAAGGAGAACAAAAATCGCCTTTTTTGAGGTGCCTTGATTGCCTAAATCATATGGGGCTCTGAACAAGTGAAAAGATACCAAACGACGCCCCTCTAAGGTTGGCTGCAAGTTTGGGGTCAGGAAAAGACGTCTTTTTGCCTAGGTCAAATGGGTCTGTTAACGCCTGGAATCAGAACAAGCAACGCCCCTGTGGAAGGAGAACAAACAACGCCCCTCTGAGGTGTTTTGAATTTGGGGTAAGGAAAAAGACGTTTTTTTGCCTAGGTCACCTTAACACGTGGAAGGAGAGGGTGCCTTGAATTTGGGGTAAGGAAAAGACGTTTTTTGCCTAGGTCACATGGGTCTCTTAACGAGAATGCAAACAACGAAGGAGAAGAACACTAGGGTCTACTCTTTAAACCACCCCCCCGAAAGGGTGTAAAAGCAAGGCCCCATTTTTGTAAGCACAACAAGGCCTTCGTGGCACTTTCCTGTTTTTCATGTCCCAGTGCTGAGGATGCTGGAAATGCAAGGGATGCAGCCACACAACTTACAGGAACAGACCCAATCTTCGCGCTCAAGATTCTAAGACACGCAACATTGACCAAACACAGAAATACCAGAGATGTGGGGAATGCTGGGAATGCAGCCGGCTAGCCACAAACAAGTGCAAAAACTTAGGTTTTTCCAAAAGCAACCATCAAACACCGATACTAGCAACCCCCTCAAATACCCTAAAAATAGACTTCCAAAAGCACGATAATGCAGGGGATGTTTCGCAGTAACTGCTCCGTACTGGCGGGGAATTGCAAAAACACTCATCTTTGCAAATTTCAACAGTTCCTCAAAGTATCACTGCACTTGGCCCACCCAAACCCCTAACGGGCCAATTCCAACATCGCTTGAAACAGCAAAACACCACGAGTATCTGCAAACAGAGAGACAAATTCATGGCAACAAGGCAATCCTGATGATGCTGGGGATGCAGATCCTGCGCGTCCGGGGGAAACCCTCCCCCCCCTACAGACCTAGGCGAAACGCAATATTTTTAGCACGAAAGACCCAAAAACACGAAAAATACAGGTTTTGGACACCCAGCACAGAATGCCCAAAAAATAGCAGTCCCAAAAGCCTTCGGCTTTGCTAAGAGAAGACAAGTTGTGGACTGCCATCTACACGCTCGACTAGCGTCGGCGGATTTTATGCCTTGCGAACATTGGGCTGATCGCGGATTGTTGTCAAGAACTTGCCCTTGGGCGTGGAAATATCGGGGAAACACAAGCCACACAGGACGAAAGGTTCACCGATTAATCTGAAAGTGGTTTTAATACAAAGCAGCTTTCTTGGCGATCAATCTTTGTGTGGCTGCAGATTAGTTCTTCTGGCTTTGCAGATGAGGCAAACCATATCTGCTAGGCAATTTAGAGCGAGGTCAGCCGAGGTGCGAGGTGGAGCAAATATTTTAAGCGAGGTGATTTAACTAAATTCAGAACAACGAGGTGCACACGTAGATGCAGCAGGAGAGGGTCCCACAGCAGGAGAAAACTGCTCAGGGCCTAAAAAGTTATTTTATACGGTCAGAGGTGATTGTTGGGGAAAATAACTTTTTGGGCCCTGCAAAGTTTTTTTTTCTCATAGTCTTCCCGTAGCCTTCCCGTAGCCTTCCCGTAGCCTTCCCGTAGCCTTCCCGTAGCCTTCCCGTAGCCTTCCCAGAGCACCCCTAGTCTTATTGTTTCCGGCAACCCCTCAGCAAAGCCTTTGACACAACAAAGGCCAGCCACTTGCCTTTGGCCAGGGTCACATGGAAAGATATTCTGACATTGCTGCCATTTGGGATCCAGCGGCAACCGGAAATGCAAAGGATCCTTTTGAAGGTGTGTTTGGAGTGGGGAACAATCGGAACGAAATTTCTGGAAACGGCATAGCGGCGGAAGAATGAATAGTTTTGAGAGCTCATTTTAATGAACCATACTGTATTGCATATTGTATTCCAAGTATATAGCAGACTTGTACTAGGACATTATATTGGTGTTTGCGAGCTGGGGCTGCCAAAGTTTCCTGTAGCGCACTTGTACTGGGACGCGGCGTTGTTGTTGGCAAGCTTGGGGCTGCCAAAACGCAAAATAAACTTTTCAGGGCTTGTAAAGTTGTTTTTCAGCACTCCAGGCAGCTATCCGGGGCTGCCAGACCTCAGAATGAAAATAAGCGACCCTGCAGGCAGCTAGCGGCCAAGTAAACTTTTCGGAGCTTGAAAAGTTTTTCAGCGCCTGCAACGGCTATCCGCGTTCTGGACTCGTACTACAAAATTGTGATTTTCGCGCTGGAGCTGCGGAAGCGTACTTTTTTGTACTTGGCTTGTACTACGAGCGTGGAAGCGCGCTTCTTGCACTAGGTTTGTGCTACAAAATTGAGTTTTTCGAGCTGGAGCTGTGGAAGTGTACTGGAACGTGGCATTGGTGTTGGAAGGCTCGGGGCTGCCAAAGCGCAAAATAAACTATTCGGAGCCTGAGAAGTTTTTCAGCACTTTAGGCAACTATCCGCGTGCTAGACTTGTAGTACAAAGTTACAATGTGACGAGGGATTTAACGAGGTGACGAGGTGACGAGGTGACCACGGATTAAACGAGGCGAGGCGCACACTCCAAAACCTTACTTAAAAAGGAGGTGACGAGGTAAGATTTATTGCAAATTGCCTAGATATCTGCCATATCTCTGGATCACTGAACACTGCATTCGGATCCAGGCAACGATTGGTGACACAGAGACCATACCCCCCCTACTTTTTGGCAGGTTGAAGCACTGGTTTAAGCAGCTTTGGCCTTGCTGCTTTGATCGGAGAGTACAGACGGCTTTTGGAGTAACCCAATCGCCTCCCGCTTAGCACCAAGCGCACGTGTTCATGAGTGTCATCACCAGCTAGAGTAGGGATATGTTCTTGAGTTCAGGGTCTTGGATGAATTGCTTGCTGCGCATGCACGCATGTGTGTATGACAATGCGCTAGGCTTCAATCCCCGTAGTAATATTGGCAAGGACCCAATTTGGATGATGACGCTTTATTGTGTAAGCAAATGGTGGTGAACTATGAACCCAGCCATTGTTTTAATGGTGGCCTGCCTGAACCCTGGGGAATTTGCCAGGTGAATCTGTATCTCGTCCATGCGTACGTTTGTGCGTGTGCGTTTGTGCCGTCGTTTTTGGCCGTCTTCACTCCTTCCTTTTGGCCGAAGCAGGTCTGGACTCTTGAGCTGTCTCACTTGCGGATGTTGTCTCTTCCATTGGTGGAGACGATGTTTTTGATGTTCCCTCTTGCTTTAAAAAAGGGAAACCATTTTTCACTGGATTTGTCTCACTTCCCGAGTTCCTGGTCTTCAAACTGTTTGGAAAACAAATTTAGTGGCCACAAAGTTTGGTTGCTTTGTCTGTGCCACTCGGGAAGCGAGGTGTATTTTCCCTCTCCCCTGTCGAAAAAGCAAATCTCTGCGTCGACTCGCGCGTTGGCATTGTCCCCTGGAACCCGGCGCCACATGGACCGGTCTCGTGTTCAAAGGACATATTATGTAGATATACGGATATATATATATATATATGTATGTTTTGTTGCAATTTTGCCAAGGGATGGTTAAGACTGAAAAGCTGTTTTGCCAACTAATGGGTTTTCCGTATTAAGCCACTAAAAGTTAAACTTTTAGCAGGGGAGCAGAAAGCAACCGAGTTTATGTTTTTTGGCGCTACCCTTTTTGAATGGCTTTAAATGGAACCTACAGGAAACCGATTCCTAGGTTTGTTCTTTGCAAATGGACCGGCTTGTTTGCACGCCAGGGTTTGTCAAAGTCTGCATAAACGAGTGGTTCGTCCTTCGGCGTTTCTGTCTTGGGTCCTCCTTTGGCTCTTTCAACAAACCAAACCAAAGTGCATACTGAAAAACAGAGTGGACGCCCCGTAGGGTTGCGGTCCAAAGGTGGCCTGAATTTCTAGAGACACATGAACATCAAGCGGTTCTTTAGGGTTAAGATTCCACCCCTCAAATGGCTATCCAAGTAAGCACCTCAGTGGCTCGACATCAGCCTGACCTCCACAAAGGCTCCTGGACTTGGATTTCTCCGCGCCGATTGCGCAGGCGAAGGAATGCAGCCAAGAGAAGCATCCGGCTGCAAGTGGGGTCTGTTAGAGGCTCCGATCGATTTGCTTCGGCTTATGGCAGACCCAACCCCGAAGCATTAGACACCCCGAGAATCGGTGTTTGGTGGCCCATTTGGGGGTCTCCTCGAATTGGAGCCTGGCTGTTGCCAATTTGTACAGACTTCTCGGGCATGGCGACCCCCTTGCTGCGTTTGCGGAGGGTCGGGCTGAACGGACCGATGGCCTGCTGAGCGGAAGAACTCCTTTGTGGCCCACGTGGCGCAGGTGCCATTTCGCATAGGGGTTTTCAAAGTATCTCTTTGCTTTGCACCTCTTTTGGATTCAAAGCCCAGCTTTTTGTCCAACTTTACCCCAAAAACCAGGAACAGCGACTGAAAAAAGCGGTCGCTTGACACATCTCTCCCCAGGCAAAGCTTTGTGCCAGTAAGCAGAGGAGCGGAGCCATTGAAAGTTGCTGGACCTCTGCTTTGGGACTTGCAAAATGCGAGGCCAATGGGTTTTTGGAGATTGGGGTTTGGGCCCGGACAGTTCTGCGAGGGTCAGCTTTGGATCGCTCTCGATGAAAAAGGTCTGGGAGGTGTTCCATGTTTTGTTCTTGGATTGGTGTATTTTCCTGTGTCCATTTCAACCAAGAACGGGTACTGAGCCTCAAAGCCAACACACAAATCAGTCGAAGACTTATTGTGTTTACCCTTGGGTCTACCAGCCCTGAAGCGCTAGAACAAATTTTACTGAACATGGGAACTCTTTTGGGTTGCAATATGTTTGTTTGTTGAGGGTACCCGTTGTTTGTGGTATGAAACGGAAACCAACAGGGAAACCGAAGCCATTTTGGGGGGTGCCCTAAAGCAAGACACACACACACACATGGGAACTGAGGAAAAGACACACCACACATGCGGCTTGCGAAAAGGCGAGCTGTCCAAAACATCGCCTTGATTGTTGCGCACTTGGCTGAAAGTTGCCAGGCATCAAAAAGCGGCGAATCCCCGAGAATACGCGGCGATGAGAAAAGAAGGTTAACGGAGGTGTGCGTGTGATTTTTCAACTAGGAGCCTTTTGGACAAATCATTTACATGGGGATTCATGTCCACATATCTCCAAATATTTTGGCCACGGTGGCTCGTTTTCTGAAAAAGATCGTGGTTTCAACCACGGCTTTAAAGTCCTGGGTTTCATCCATCCACCGTTCACCGGTTCACCACCCAGCGTTGGTTCAACTGTCCTTTGCCCCTGGGAATCCAAAGCCGGCCCGTGCTTCTGATTTTTTGTTTACATAGGTACGAAGGCTGGTTTTGCAAAGACCGGTTTGATTTTTCCCGGTCGTCAGGTGTCCTTTTTTTAGTCGCTTCTGTTAGGTGCCTGTGGTCCTTTGAACTTTTGGAAAGCGAAGTGCTTGACCTTTGGCCTTTTTCTGAACATCTTAAAAATCAGCTTTTGGCCTTTGACCTTGTTCTGAGCTTTTGATGCGTCAGCTTTCGACCTTTCAACTTTTTACGGACTGTGGGGAAAAAACAAACAGGAAAAAACGTTTTGGCCTGTGACCTTTTTCTAAACTTGTGAAGCATCAGCTTTTGACCTTTGACCTTTTCATGGACTTTCGCTAAAACAAGTGTTGACCTTTGAACTTTTTTTGAACTTTTGGAAAATCGTGTTTTAGACCTTTGACCCCTTTTTGAACTTTCAGAAATCAAGTGTTGAGCCTTTTAGAAATCACGTTTTGACCTGACCTTTTTCTGTACTTGTGAAACTCCAGGTTTGATCTTTGACATTTTTCGGAACTTTGAAAACAACAGGTGTTGGCCTTAAATCTGCTTTTGACCTTTGACTTTTTTTGAACATTTTTCCTTACCTTATTTACCTTGCACTATCCCTTCTTGTTTTGCTTTTTTTAGGGGCATAATTTCTTAAACACGAGCCGCAATCCAAACTTTTGCGCTAGTTGATTTACCCAAAGGAAGCCAAAGGATGGGCCACGCGCAGAGTAGTCTTGGTACTGCCGTAGACGCACGTTGTGACTTTGTTCCCAACTCAGGAAGTGGTTTGAATTTTTGGGTCAAAATCAAACCGGGATATGAACCGCAGGTTTTAGTCGTTCCCATCGAAGGATCCATGTTGGGTACCTATTCTTGACCCACAAGGTAGATAGATAGATAGATAAATAGATAGATAGATAGATATATGGACCAAGAAGAGAAGAGAAAGAGCAAGAATCAGACAAAGAGACAGATCGAAAGAAAGAAAGAAAGAAAGAAAGAACAAATGTTAGAAGTGAAGAAAGACAAAAAGGAAACAAAGAGTCGAAGAAACAACATAAAGAAGTGAAGTAAATAAAGGAGGAACAAATTCAATATCAGAAATGCATAAATATGGAAAATAAGGCAAGTGCCACACGAAAAGAACTCAATACCGGAACAGAACAAAGAAAGAGAAGACAGTAAATAAACGAAGCCAAAATGGTACAGACCTAAAGAAGTAGAAAAGGAGATGTTTGAAAACGACACCGGCAGAAAAGTAGCGAAATACAATAACGTACAAGAAAAAACACATACATGAACAGAACACACGAAATAACAGGGAGAAAGAAACACTCATTGAGACAATCAAGAAGATAACTCGTAATTGAAACTTCACTGCCGGCTTTGATTGCTCGCATTCCTTGGGACCCAGGTTCGGCTTGGCTCCGGGCGTGGTTTTTTTCACTGCGCCGACCCGAGTCTTGATGCTCCCGGATAAAGGAAACCACTTGGATGGTTTTTCCAGGGTCATTCCATATTCTCGTTCCCTCCTGAGCACCAGCAAGTATTTGCTGCGAAGACGATCGCTATGCGGGAAGTGAGGTTTGGAGCCGACTTGCTGATTCCAATGACCCACTTGAAGCAACTCAATCTTTATAGAAACTCCTGTGCAAGATCTGTTTACACATCACCTCTTGAACCTTTATGTCTGAAGTCTTTGCAGGGTCTTGACAGGAGTTTGTTGCAGGATCCCTTTGAGGATCCTGTATAACATGTTTTAACCAAGGTTGTAACATACTCTTATTGTTTTTGATGCATTTGAAGTCAATCATTCATATGCAAGGGCTTGATGCGCAAAATGTAGGTCATTCGCGAAGGGCCCCAGACATATACATGAATGCATAAAAGTACATTGATATTTGTTGCCTAGCAGCTGAAATCATATCTCGCAATTTGTCATGGACACCGACTTCGATGGAACAGGATGTGGCCGCCGCACTTGAAGCAGAAGCGTTGTCCTACCACCAGGAGCAATCCAAGGCTGAGTGCCGGCTGCGCCGGGAACTTGGCGCCGCTGAGGCACATCCGATGATTTCATGAATGAATGGTTCACATACACACCGTGAATCAAGACGACAATTTAGAAGTAAAAGCATCTTTTTGCCAGGCATTGCCGAAAGCTGGGGCACGCACAGGCTGATGCAAATCACGCCTCTCCAGCGTTGCAGCAAGGACGCAGTGCAGATTGAGCTTTTTGGGACCCATGTCGACGCAAAGCACGCGATGTGGGGTTCGACCCACATCGCAGGGAAGTCCAACAACAACAGCCTTGCCAAAAGCGATTGTCCCCCTTGTCGCTTGCAATCAGTTTATGCCGATGTTCCTCTCATAGCCGATTTTTGGGCTGATTGGTCCCTCCAAAGGAACAAGGCCGACGTGAGTGGCTGACAGGCCTTCACTGAAGCCAATTGACTACTGGCTGCCAACGCCAGGCGTGGCTGAGGGGCTTCAGCATTATGCAGATTGCGCACGCAAGGTTTGCCCGCCTTCCCATCCAAGCTTGGGATATTTGTTCCATCGGTTCAATCGCATCAGCGCCCATGGTAAAACGGCAACAGGGGACGAAGGGTTCTGAATGCAGGGAGTACCATGGAGCACGACACTAGAAGCAAACAACACCCTGATCCGCAGTGAACACTTTTCCAGGCCGTGGCAGCTTTCCTGGCTGCCTTTTGAGGTGCGTATGTCGGCTGCAACGCTTACCGCCTCCCATCCAGTGGACGGGATGTGGGCCAAGGCTTCCGCAGCGATGGTAAGCAGCCTCACGGCGCTTTCCGAGAGCACGTGTTAGGCTAGCAGGAAGCACTCGCGTGACCTTTCACGAAGACCTTGCTTGGCCTCACACGCCGCTGGATGCGGATTGTCAAACTGTGAGAGGCAGCTTCGCTTGCCAGCTCAATTTTGGGCGATTCTGCATGTACTTGGACAGGTGCACATAGACCTCTCGAGGTGCAGATTTGGGCATATGTGGAGTCAGCTCGGGCACCCGAGCTGGCAAGCCCCAGACTAGCATTGCTACAACCCCTGTTGATGATGAGCAGCCTCAAGCGAAGCTGGCTGGGGCTTTCGCAGGAATTTCAAGGGCGTTTCCTGCACAAGCATGTTGTGCCGGTTCAGAAGCGTTCCCATCCAAGTTCGACTATTTTTGCAGCCAATCCAATTGCATCAAACAATTGCCGCTCAGCAAGGCTTAAACCCAGGCATGGCCAGTTGTTGTTCTTGGCTGAGCGGCTGAGCCTGAAAATCTCAGCAAAGTCTTTGCTGAGCTCACTGATTGCTTCAATCGGCAATCTTGCTCAAATGCACTCATGAAGGCTTACTTTAACAAAGTGGTGCAAATCATGGCTGAGCCGCGGTTGACTGTGGCCGATAAATTTGCTCGTGCCCCTGATGAGCAGCTTCAGCTGAGGCTGACTTGGGGCCGCGCAGAATTTGCCGCGGCGCTTCGTGAGAGAGCATCACAGGTTGTAAAGCCAGCAGGAGGAATGTGACCTTTCACAAAGACCTTTCTCGGATTTTCTCGGCCCCGCCACACGGTGAAGCACCGTTTGAAATCCGCGCAAGAATGAGACTGAGAGTGAGCAGCCGGGAACCGTTCGACCAATCAGCCGGGATGGCCAGGAACCATTCGACCGATGGCTTTTGACAGCGGGGAACAATTCGACCAATAGCTTTTTACCAGTGGAAAAGCCGGGAACCTTGCCGCAGCTGAGGGCAATATGACACTTGGCCTGTGATCCAATCAAAAAAGTGCATCAGGTACCCGAGCTGGCAAGCTAGCGCGTGGCCACCTTAGCATGCACCGGGGGGAAGGTGCAGATATTTGGGACCAATGTCGACACAAAACGCGCGATGTGGGGTTCAACCAACATCACAGCAGGGGAGTCCAACAACAGCCTTGCCAAATGCGATTGTCCCCCTTGTTGCTTGCAATCTGTTTACGCCGATGTTCCTCTGATAGCTGCTGATTTTTGGGTCTGACTTGCCACTCTAAAGGACAAGACCGACGTGAGTGGCTGACAGGCCTTCAGTGAAGCCAACTGGTGTTCAGCTGACGATAAGTGAGGCTTTCACAGGATTGCCTTGGCATTTGCTGCGAGCGTATCATGGGTCGTAAAGCCGGCAGCAGGCACTCACGTGACCTTCAGCAAAGCCTTTTTTGGGCCCCGGCAGGGCAGCGCTGGCCGGCTCTCAAGATGCGGGGTTGAGCGACTGAGCCTGAAAATCGCAGAGAAGTCTTTGCTGAGCTCTCTGATGGCAATCAACTATCTGGCTCAAATGCACTCATTAAGGCTTACTAAGGCTTACTAAGGCTTACTGGCCCTTACGCATTGAGTGGGCAAGGCTGTTGGACTGTGGTCGATAGATCTTCTCGCACCCCTGCTGAGCAGCTTCAAGCAATGATAGATGCGCATTGTCAAACTGTGAGAAGTAACTTTGCCTACCATGCTGGTCGATTCTCCATGTACTCGAAAACATTTACATAGACCTCTCCAGGTGCAGATTTGGGCGTATGTGGCCAGATTAGCATTGCGGCGGATAAATCTGCAACGGCCGCTAATGATGAGCAGCCTCCAGCAAAGCTGATTGGACCTGCAAGGCTTGCGCAGGATTTGCCGCGGCATTGGCTTCGAGCACACCCCGGGTCGTAAAGCCTGCAGCAGGCACTTACGTGACCTTCAGCAAACAAATGCCTTTCCAGGCCCTTGCCCTCCTTGAGTTGGGCGCTTGGCTGAGTGGCAGAATTCCACGGCTGCTCTGGCTTAGTGCCAAGCGTGGGAAGCGGTCGTGACTGCGCAACTCAAAGCAAGCAATTGGGGCATTGCAACCCCCGCTGCTGATGATTCACGGCCCCGGCTGAGGGCTGAGGCTCAATGTTGGACGATCGGACACACCCTTATTCTGTTTACGTGGACCTTTTGAGGTGCAGACTTGGGCAGACTTGGAGTCGGTTTGGGAACCCATGCTGGCAAGCCAGCGCGTGGCTGGATCTGCAGTGACTCTGCCAATTACGGCTTCTGCTCATGAGCAGCACCAAGCGAAGCCGACTGGGGCCGCAAGGCTTTCGCAGGAATTGCAACGGCGTTGCTTGGCAAAAGTGCGCATTGCGCCAGTTCAGAAGCCCATCCAACTTTCGCAAGGCTTGGCAGCCGCGCAAGCGTTTCCATGTCTGCAACAGGTGATTTAAGCCTTAGACCCATGCAGTTGACTCTTTGGCCGTGGTTTCACTGCTCAGTGGGTTGCGGATGCGGTTTATTATCTGGTCCAGCCAGCGTGGTCCGATTTTCATTGACTGGGGGCAAGGCTGTTGGACTGCGGCCGATAAATCTGCTACGGCTCCAGCAAAGCTGATTGGACCCGCAAGGCTTGCGCAGGATTTGCCACAGCATCACAGGTTGTGAAGCCAGCAGGAGGCACTGACATGACCTTTAAGGACCTTTCTCGGCCCCGCCATACGCCGCTAGAAGCGCATTGTCAAAATGTGAGAGGCAGCTCTGCTTGCCGGCTCAATGCTGGTCGATTCTCCATGTACTCGTACACGTTGCGTGGACCTCCCGAGAGTGGCCAGATTAACGTTTACTGGGGGCAAGGCTGTTGGACTGCGGGCGATAAATCTGCTACGGCTTTAGCGAAGCTGATTGGACCCGCAAGGCTTGCGCAGGATTTGCCACAGTATCACAGGTTGTAAAGCCAGCAACATGTCTTTTAAGGACCTTCCTCAGCCCCGCCATTCGACCCCACCATACGCTGCTAGAAGCGCATTGTCAAACTGTGAGAGGCAGCTTTGCTTGCCGGCTCAATGTTGGCCGATTCTTGATTTGCTCGGACACACCCATATTCTCTTTACACATATATGGATATGGCCTGTGATCCAATCAAACAAGTTCATCAGGACCCGAGCTGACAAGCTAGCACGTGGCCACCCTAGCATGCGCTGGGGGAAGGCTTTTCGACTGCGGCCGATAACTCTGCTACCGCCCCTGCTGGCGATGAGAAAGGCTTCTGCAGGATCCGCGGCGCTTGCTGCGAGCATATCACGGGTTGTAAGGCCTGCAGAAGCCCTTTCCGGCCCCTGGCAAGGCCGTTTGCCCTCCTTGATACGCTTGGGCAACTCAAACTGGAACGTGGTTCCATGTGCTTGGCTCACAGAGATTACCTGTCTTCTCCAGCGCGATGATAAGCCTCAGGCAAGGGTGACAGGGGCCGCAAGGCTTTCGCGTGGTACTGAGCCAGCAGGAAGCACTCGCATGATGTTTAATGACCTTTCTCGGCCCCGCCGCACGCTGGGACGCGCATATTGTCAATCTGTGAGCAGCTTTGCTTGCCGGCTCAATGATGGCCGATCCTCCATCTCGGACACACCCGTGTACCCTTTACATGAATCTTTCGAAGTGCAGATTTTGGAATCAATGTGGCCGGATCAGCAGTGACTCTGCCACTTACGGCTCCTGCTGATGGTGAGCAGCCTCAAGAGAAGCTGATTGGGGCCGCAAGGCTTTCGCAGGATTTGCAACGGCTTGCTTCGGTTCAGAAGCCTTCCCATCCAACCATGTCTGCAACGGCCCCTCGGAATACTTTGTTCAAGCCCTGTCATTGGATGTTTTCAGATTCGGATGGGTTTCCTTCTCAAATGCATGAACCAAGCCATGCAAAGCATGCGCGTGAAGGACCCACTGCGCAAATAATACCCACGTTGCTAGCAACCAGATTGGCATTGATGGGGCAAAGCTGTTGCACTGTGGGCGGTAAGTTTGCTCGCGATTGCCGCAGCTATGAGAGTGCATCACAGATTGCAAAGCCAGCAGGAGGCACTCACGTGACCTGTAACGACCTTTCTCGGCCCCGCCATAGGCTGCTAGAAGCGCATTGTCAAACTGTGAGAGGCAGCTTTGCTTGCCAGCTCAATGCTGGTCGATTCTCCATGTACTCGGAACATGTGCCGAGGCCTCTCGAGGTGCAGATTTGGGCGTATGTGGAGTCAGCTCGGGCACCCGAGCTGGCAAGCCCCAGATTAGCATTGCTACAGCTCCCGCTGATGAGCGGCCTTAAGCGAAGCTGGCTGGGGCTTTCGCAAGATTTTCAACGGCGTTTCCTGCAGAGTGCATTTTTTGCCGGTTCAGAAGCGTTCCCATCCAAGTTCAATTATTTCTGCGGCAATCCAATTGCATCAAACACTTGCCCTCAGCAAGGCTCAAACCCAGGCGTGGCCAGTTGTTGTTCTTGGCTGAGCGGCTGAGCCTGAAAATCTCAGCAAAGTCTTTGCTGAGCACACTGATGGCTTCAAACGGCAATCTTGCTCAAATGCACTCATGAAGGCTTACTTTAACAAAGTGTTGCAAATCATGGCTGAGCCGCGGTTGACTGTGGCACAGGTTGTAATGCCAGCAGGAGGCATGTGACCTTTCACAAAGACCTTTTTTCGGCCCTGTCACACGCTGAAGCACCGTTTAAAATGAGATGGAGAGGGAGCCGCCGGGAACCGTTCGACCAATCAGCCAGGATCGCCAGGAACCATTCGACCGATGGGTTTCGCGGAAAACAATGAGACCAACGGCTTTTATAATCGCTGTGGAAGCTTGCGCCGGATTTGCCGCAGCATCTGCTGCGAGCACGGGCCGTAAAGCCTGCAGCAGGCACTCACGCAACCTTTAGCAAAGCCCTTTCCGACCCCTGGCAAGGCCGTTTGCCCTCCTTGATCCGCTTGGAACAGGGCAGCGCTGGCCAGCTCTCAAGATGCAGGCTTGAGCATCATCTGAGCCTGAAAATCTCAGGAAAGTCTTTGCTGAGCTCACTGATGGCTTCAATCAATTTGTATCTGGCTCAAATGCACTCATTAAGGCTTACTAAGGCTTACTAAGGCTTACTAAGGCTTACTGCCCTTGCACCGTGTGACAAGCCACTTCCGAGCAGCAGTTGCATTGAGTGGGGCAAGGCTGTTGGACTGTGGTCGGTAGATCTTCTCGCACCCCTGCTGAGCAGCTTCAGGCAATGCTAGATGCGCATTGTCAAACTGTGAGAGGTAACTTTGCCAGCCGGCTCATGGTCGATTCTCCATGTGCTCGAGCACATTTACATGCATAGGCCTCTCGAGGTGCAGATTTGGGCGTATGTGGCCAGATTAGCATTGCGGCGGATAAATCTGCAACGGCCGCTAATGATGAGCAGCCTCCAGCAAAGCTGATTGGACCTGCAAGGCTTGCGCAGGATTTGCCGCGGCATTGGCTTCGAGCACACCCCGGGTCGTAAAGCCTGCAGCAGGCACTTACGTGACCTTCAGCAAACAAATGCCTTTCCAGGCCCTTGCCCTCCTTGAGTTGGGCGCTTGGCTGAGTGGCAGAATTCCACGGCTGCTCTGGCTTAGTGCCAAGCGTGGGAAGCGGTCGTGACTGCGCAACTCAAAGCAAGCAATTGGGGCATTGCAACCCCCGCTGCTGATGATTCACGGCCCCGGCTGAGGGCTGAGGCTCAATGTTGGACGATCGGACACACCCTTATTCTGTTTACGTGGACCTTTTGAGGTGCAGACTTGGGCAGACTTGGAGTCGGTTTGTGAACCCATGCTGGCAAGCCAGCGCGTGGCTGGATCTGCAGTGACTCTGCCAATTACGGCTTCTGCTCATGAGCAGCACCAAGCGAAGCCGACTGGGGCCGCAAGGCTTTCGCAGGAATTGCAACGGCGTTGCTTGGCAAAAGTGCGCATTGCGCCAGTTCAGAAGCCCATCCAACTTTCGCAAGGCTTGGCAGCCGCGCAAGCGTTTCCATGTCTGCAACAGGTGATTTAAGCCTTAGACCCATGCAGTTGACTCTTTGGCCGTGGTTTCACTGCTCAGTGGGTTGCGGATGCGGTTTATTATCTGGTCCAGCCAGCGTGGTCCGATTTTCATTGACTGGGGGCAAGGCTGTTGGACTGCGGCCGATAAATCTGCTACGGCTCCAGCAAAGCTGATTGGACCCGCAAGGCTTGCGCAGGATTTGCCACAGCATCACAGGTTGTGAAGCCAGCAGGAGGCACTGACATGGCCTTTAAGGACCTTTCTCGGCCCCGCCATACGCCGCTAGAAGCGCATTGTCAAAATGTGAGAGGCAGCTCTGCTTGCCGGCTCAATGCTGGTCGATTCTCCATGTACTCGTACACGTTGCGTGGACCTCCCGAGAGTGGCCAGATTAACGTTTACTGGGGGCAAGGCTGTTGGACTGCGGGCGATAAATCTGCTACGGCTTTAGCGAAGCTGATTGGACCCGCAAGGCTTGCGCAGGATTTGCCACAGCATCACAGGTTGTGAAGCCAGCAGGAGGCACTGACATGACCTTTAAGGACCTTTCTCGGCCCCGCCGTACGCCGCTAGAAGCGCATTGTCAAACTGTGAGAGGCAGCTCTGCTTGCCGGCTCAATGCTGGTCGATTCTCCATGTACTCGTACACGTTGCGTGGACCTCCCGAGAGTGGCCAGATTAACGTTTGCTGGGGGCAAGGCTGTTGGACTGCGGCCGAGCAATCTGCTACAGCTCCAGCGAAGCTGGTTGGACCCGCAAGGCTTGCGCAGGATTCCCAGACACTCCAATGTTGGTGCTATTTGTCAACATTCGCGAGCGTTGCCCTGAGAAGGAGCATTAGGGTTATAAGGCCAATGTTGCTTTGAGAGGCATGCGGCATACGTCCAAAATGTTGGTACAATTCTCAAGCGAGCAACTCACGTTAAATCACGCCAAATCACGGTAATGCACACATTTGGACCGAATGTTTGCCAAACATAGCATGCGTTCAGTCCGATAATCACGCCAAATCAATCACACCCAATCACGGCATCCGACAACGTCATACGTTCCGATAAGCTCAACATTACCAAATATGTCTACATACCGAATGTTGCCCTGAGAGGCCTACAACTAAACGTTAGTAAGTATGACCAACATGGATTGTGTGGGATTTGCCGCGGCATTGGCTTCGGTGCTAACGCCAGCATGAGGCTCTCACATGACCTTTAACGACCATTCTCGGCCCCCACTATACGCTGCAAGAAGCGCGTTGTTTTCCACTGTGACAGGCAGCTTTGCTTGCAGGCTCGGACACCCGTATACCATTTATGGTTTTTTGATACCGGTGATCCAACCAAGAAAGTTCATCAGGTACCCGAGCTGGCAAGCTAGCGCGTGGCCACCTTAGCATGCACTGGCGAAAGGCTGTTCGACTGCTGCTGACGATGAGTAAGGTTTTCGGAGGATTTGCTGCAGCTTCCGAGAGCATCACAGGTGGTACTGAGCCAGCAGGAAGCACTCGCATGATGTTTAATGACCTTTCTCGGCCCCGCCGCACGCTGGGACGAGCATATTGTCAATCTGTGAGCAGCTTTGCTTGCCGGCTCAATGATGGCCGATCCTCCATCTCGGACACACCCGTGTACCCTTTACATGAACCTTTCGAAGTGCAGATTTTGGAATTAATGTGGCCGGATCAGCAGTGACTCTGCCACTTACGGCTCCTGCTGATGGTGAGCAGCCTCAAGAGAAGCTGATTGGGGCCGCAAGGCTTTTGCAGGATTTGCAACGGCTTGCTTCGGTTCAGAAGCCTTCCCATCCAACCATGTCTGCAACGGCCCCTCGGAATACTTTGTTCAAGCCCTGTCATTGGATGTTTTCAGATTCGGATGGGTTTCCTTCTCAAATGCAAGAACGCAGCTATGCAAAGCATGCGCGTGAAGGACTGCGCAAATAATACCAACTTTGCCAGCGACCAGATTGGCATTCTGTGGCCGATAAGTTTGCTCGTGTTTGCCGCAGCTCTTTTGTGAGAGAGCATCACAGGTTGCAAAGCCAGCCGGAGGCACGCACGTGACCTGCAACCTATCTCGGCCCTGCCATAGGCTGCTAGAAGCGCATTGTCAAACCGTGAGAGGCAGCTTTGCTTGCCAGCTCAATGCTGGTCGATTCTCTATGCACCACATATGTGCGGAGACCTCGAGATAGGTGCGGATTTGGGCGTATGTGGAGTCTCGGGCACAGCTGGCAAGCCACTGAGCCAGCTCTGGGCTCAGCTGAGAATCAGGGTCGTCCAGGCAGTCAAGAACACTCTGATTTGAGCTCAAAGTACAGGTGGGCGACTTCTGCGCCTGCCTTCGGCCACTCTGCGCCTGCCTTCTGCCACTGGGGTGCGCTTTCGCAGGATTTGCAGCGGCGTTCTTCGGCGAATGTCGCGCCGGGAAGCCCATCCAACTTTCAGATGTCTTGGCAGCACAAGCCTTTCCATGTCTGCAACAGCCCCTCGGAACAACCTGTTCAAAACCCCGTCGCTGGATTCTCACAGATTCAGATGGGGACTGTTCTCTGGGTACAGCATGCGCGTGAAAGACCCCCCCCGGACAGGAATGTCCACCTTTCCAGCTTGTGGCCGGATTAGAATTGAGTGGGGTAAGGCTGTCGGAAGATCTGCTCGCGCAGCCACAAGGTTTTTGCAGGATTTGCCACAGCATTGGCGTCGGTCGTAAAGCCAGGGCTCTCACATGACCTTTAACGACCTTTCTCGGTCCCGCCATGCGCTGTAGCGCCTTGTCAAAGTGAGAGGCAGCTTTGCTTGCCGCTGAATGCCGGTCATTCTCCATGTACTCGTACACGTGTGCGGAGACCTCTCAAGGTGCAAATTGGGCATATGTCAGCTCGGGCACCCGACCTTGGCTAGATTCGCATGGTGCTACCGCCCCTGCTGACGATGAGTAAGGCTTGCGCAGGATGTGCCGCGGCACTTGCTGTGAGCATATCACGGGTCGCAACGCCTGCAGCAGGCATGCTTACGTGACCTTCAGCAATGTTTGCCCTCCTTGATACGCTTGGAACGTCTGGGCAGCGCTGGCCAGCTCTCAACATGCAGGGTTGTGCGAGCTAAAAGCTGGGCGCTTGGTTGAGTGGCAGAATTGTGCCCAAAATGGGAGGCTACTGTCATAACTGCGCAAGCTAGCGCGTGGCCAGCTTAGCAAGCATGCGCTGGGGTAAGGCTGTTGGACTGCCGATAAATCTGCTACTGCCCCTGCTGAGGATGAGTAAAGCTTGCGCAGGATTTGACGCGGCGCTTGCTGCGAGCGTATCACGGGTCGTAAAGCCTGCAGCAGGCACTCACGTGACCTTCAGCGAAGAGCTTTCCGACCCCTGGCAAGGCTGTTTGCCCCCCTTGATTCGCTTGGAACATGTGGGCAGTGCTAGAAGCTCTCATTCCAGAAAACCAAACTCAACTTTTTGGGCGAAGTTGAACTGTTTGGGCATATTTGGAGTCCGTTCGCGAGCCAGCGCGTGGCTGGATCTGCAGTGGCTCTGCCAATTACGGCTTCTGCTGATGCGTAGCCTCAAGCGAAGCTGACTGGGGCCGCAAGAGTCCTTCTGCTCCACAGATTCCTTCCTGTGCCTCAGCTGCTCGCGCTGCCGATGATGAGCAGCCTCAAGCGAAGCTAACTGGGGCCGCAAGGCTGTCACAGGATTTGCAACGGCGTTCTTCTGCAAAAGTGCGCGTTGTGCCGGTTCAGAAGCCCATCCAATGTTCGCCAGGCTTGGCAGCCGCGCAAGCCTTTCCATGTCCGCACCAGGTGAGTTTAGCCTCAGATCCATGCAGTTGACTCCTCGCGGTGGTTGCACTGCTGTTTCGGACGTGGTTTATCATCTGGTCCAGCGGCATTCGCGTAGACGTACACTTCAATTTTACCAGACCGGGTCATAGCTGCGCAACTGCAAATGAAACGTGGGTCGACGTGCTTGGCTCTCACAGAGATTACCTGTCTGCTCCAGCGACGATGATATGCCTCAGGTGAGGGTGACAGGATTTGCCGCAGCGCTTTCCAAGGGTGGTGTTAGGCGAGCAGGAATCACTCGCTTGACCTTTAACGACTTTTCTCGGCCCCGCCACACGCCGCCGGAGGTTCAGATTGTCAATCCGTGAGCAGTTTTGCTTGCCGGCTCAATGGCCGATCCATCTCGGACACACCCTTAAACCCTTTACATGGACCTCCCAAAGTGCAGAATTTGCATTATTTGGAGGTTCGGAACCCGCTGGCAAGGCTCCTGCTGATGAGCAGCCTCAAGCGAAGCTGACTGGGGTCTATGCAAAGCATGCATGTGAAAAACCCACTGCAAAAATACTGGCCACGTTGCCAGCGACCAGATTGTAATTGATGGGGGCAAAGCTGTTGGACTGTGGCCGATAAGTTTGTTCACGTTTGTCGCTGTGCTTTTGTGAGAGAGCATTACAGGTTGCAAAGCCAGCAGGAGGCACTCACGTGACCTGTAACGACCTTTCTCGGCCTCGCCATGCACTGCTAGAAGCGCATTGTCAAACTGTGAGAGGCAGCTTTGCTTGCCAGCTCAATGTTGGTCGATTGTCCATGCACTCTACAGCGCGTAGACTCTCGAGGTGCAGATTAGCATTGCGGCGGATAAATCTGCGACGGCCGCCAATGATGAGCAGCCTCCAGCGAAGCTGATTGGACCTGCAAGGCTTGCGCGGCATTGACTTCGAGCATACCATGGGTCGCAACACCTGCAGCAGGCACTCACGCGACCTTCAGCAAGCAAATGCTTTTGCAGGCCCTTGCCCTCCTTGAGTTGGGCGCTTGGCTGAGTGGCAGAATTCCACGGCTGCTCTGGCTTAGCGGTCGTGACTGCGCGCAACTATACATGCAATTGGGGCCATTGCGACCCCCGCTGCTGATGATTCACGGCCCCGGCTGAGGGCTGAGGCTCAATGTTGGCCGATCGGACACACCCTTATTCTGTGTACATGGACCTCTTGAGGTGCAGACTTGGGCAGACTTGGAGTCGGTTTGGGAACCCATGCTGGCAAGCCAGCGCGTGGCTGGATCTGCAGTGACTGTGGCAAGTAGGGCTTCTGCTGATGAGCAGCCCCAAGCGAAGCCGACTGGGGCCGCAAGGCTTTCGCAGGAATTGCAACCGCGTTGCTTGGCAAAAGTGCGCATTGCGCCAGTTCAGAACCCCATCCAACTTTCGCAAGGCTTGACCGCGCAAGCCTGTCCATGTCTGCAACAGGTGAATTCGGGGTGGTTTATCATCTGGTCCAGCGGCATGCGCGTAGACGTACACTTCAATTTTACCAGACCGGGTCATAGCTGCGCAACTGCAAATGAAACGTGGGTCCACGTGCTTGGCTCACAGAGATTACCTGTCTGCTCCAGCGCCGATGATATGCCTCAGGTTCAGGTGAGGGTGACAAGATTTGCCGCAGCGTTAGGCGAGCAGGAACACGTGACCTGCAAGGACCTTTCTCGGCCCCGCAATAGGCTGATAGAAGCGCATTGTCAAACTGCGAGAGGCAGCTTTGCTTGCCGGCTCAAAGCTGGTCGCTTCTCCATGCACTCGTACACATGTGCCGAGGCCTCTCGAGGTGCAGATTTGGGGGTATGTGGAGTCAGCTCGGGCACCCGAGTTGGCAAGCCCCGTGGCGCCTGCTGCCTTCTGCCAGCGCTGGCCGGCTCTCAACATGCAGGGCTTTGCACGCTAGAAGCTGGGCGCTTGGTTGAGTTGCAGAATTGTGCCCAAAATGGGAGGCTGCTGCCATAACTGCACGCTAGCGCGTGGCCACCTTAGCAAGCATGCGCCGGGGTAAGGCTGTTGGAGTGCGGCCGATAAAACTAGCTGACGATGAGCGAGGCTTGCGCAGGGTTTGCCGCGGCATTTGCTGCGAGCACGGGTCATACAGCTTGCAGCATCCACTCGCGTGACCTTCAGCGAAGCGCTTTCCGACCCCTGGCAAGGCTGTTTGCCCTCCTTCATTCGCTTGGAACATGTGAGCACTGCTGTCCTCGCAAGATGCAGGGTGCGCGCTAGAAGCCGGGCGCTTGGGCTGTCCTCGCAAGATGCAGGGTGCGCGCTAGAAGCCGGGCGCTTGGTTGAGTGGCAGATTTCCAACACGGCAGCTTTGACCTGGTGCCCAAAATGGGAGGCCACGGTCATAACTGCGCAACTCAAAATGGAACGTGGGTCCATGTGCAACCTGTCTGAACTTCGCAAAATCTAGGCCACGAAATATTGACTTCGGCTCTGGAATGTGGTGGAGTTTCTGACAGGCGAGACTTGTAGACCGAACCCCTCGTTCTCCACGTCCCAACTCAATGGATGCCGCCTGACATTCGGTCGCTTCCAGGGCACCCTTTGCACAACTCTTCCGCAGGGTCCAGTGTTGCTACAAGTGTGGGCCATCCAGACCCTGCCCCGGCATAAGTTTCCCGAACACAAAGAAACAACGACGCAACGATGGCAAGCGAACCGCTGCTTCAGCACGCAGGCTAGCCCCATTATGCATGTGCTGGCCAGAATTTGTTTCTTCCGCATTGGTCCCCAAGCTGCCTATAATATGTCTGGTAATTCTACTGAGTTGACTTCTGGAGAGGAGGACCTCAGCGTCCCAGGCAGTGTTGTTTGGCAAGGTCACTGGGACATTGCGCCGTTTTGAGAACAACGCTGCGTATGTCTCGGCGAAAATCCGCTCGCAGGCGTCGAACGTCAAGAGCAGGCAGCCCAATAAATGCCAGCCCTAAGGGGCATCCCAGCCTTGTTGCAGAGATGCTGGCAGAATCCCAGAGGCATTGCCAAATATTGCCGCGCGAGCACATGCACATGCTAATAGAGCCCCAAGGGGCCAGCAGCATCAAGATGTGGCACCAGGTGCTGCCTTGCACAAGAGTGAGCAGTGCTGAAGCAATTTGCGCACGTTGCAGAGCCTTTCCTTGGATCTTGAGCGGGCGGCGCATTCGAAACGTTGCGGGGCATTGGCCTGGTGAGCGGCAGCGTCCCAGATGAACGGCGGACTTTGCACATGACATTTCGTTCGGCGCCTCCGCGTGCTGGAAGCGCCCCGGCGCGTTGCCAGGCGCGTTCAGCGGGCAAGAGCAGAATGTAATGAATCTCTTGACAAAAAGCAGACGCTGGCAGAGTGTTGCCGGTAGCTATCTTGACACCATCGGCTCTGCCCTAGCGGCAGCCTCCTTGACGCATCGCGAGGCGGGCGTTGGAGTGCAAAGCGCGGGCAGGGCACCCTTTGCACAACTCTTCCGCAGGGTCCAGTGTTGATACAGGGTCCAGGCTGTTGGAGCGCCGATAAATCTAGCTGACGATGAGCGAGGCTTGCAAAGGGTTTGGCGCGGTGTGTGCGGGTCATAAAGCTTGCAGCAGGCACTCACCTGCGCAACTCAAAATGGAACGTGGGTCCATGTGCATGTCTCACAGAGGTTACCTGTCTGATTTTCGCAAATTTTAGGCCACGAAGCGGCTCTGGGTTCTGCACTTTGGGTTGTTTCCTAGCACTTTGGGTTCTGCATGGGAGAAGCTGGGCGCTTGGTTGAGTGGCAGAATTCCCACACGGCAGCTTTGGCTTAGAACTGCGCAACTTTCGGAACGTGGGTCCATGTGCTTCGCTCGCCGAGATTACCTGTCTGCACCAGCGCTCACTTTCGCAACTTCGCTTTTTCTAGGCCACAAAATATCTCTGGAATGTGGCGGAGTTTCTGACAGGCGAGACTTGTAGACCGAACCACTCGTTCTCCACGTCCCAACTCAACGGATGCTGCGGTGTGTGCGGGTCATAAAGCTTGCAGCAGGCACTCACGTGACCTTAAGCGAAGCCCTTTCCGACCCCTGGCAAGGCTGTTTGCCCTCCTTGATTTGCTTGGGACATGTGGGCAGCGCTGTCCTCGCAAGATGCAGGGTGCGCGCTAGAAGCTGGGCGCTTGGGCTGTCCTCGCAAGACGCAAGGTGCGCGCTAGAAGCCGGGCGCTTGGTTGAGTGGCAGATTTTCCAACACGGCAGCTTTGGCTTGGTGCCCAAAATGGGAGACCACGGTCATAACTGCGCAACTCAAAATGGAACGTGGGTCCATGTGCATGTCTCACAGAGGTTACCTGTCTGATTTTCGCAAATTCTTATCCACGAAACGGCTCTGGGTTCTGCACTTTGGGTTGTTTCCTAGCACTTTGGGTTCTGCATGGGAGAAGCTGGGCGCTTGGTTGACTGGCAGAATTCCCACACGGCAGCTTTGGCTTAGAACTGCGCAACTTTCGGAACGTGGGTCCATGTGCTTCGCTCGCAGAGATTACCTGTCTGCTTTCGCAACTTCGCAAATTCTAGGCCGCGAAATATTGACTTCGGCTCTGGAATGTGGTGGAGTTTCTGACAGGCGAGACTTGTAGACCGAACCCCTCGTTCTCCACGTCCCAACTCAATGGATGCCGCCTGACTTTCGGTCGCTTCCAGGGCACCCTTTTGCACAACTCTTCCGCAGGATCCAGTGTTGCTACAAGTGCGGGCCCTTCGGACCCTGCCCCGGCATAAGGTTCCCGAACACAAAGAAACAACGACGCAAGGATGGCAAGCTAATCGCTGCTTCAGCACGCAGGCTAGCCCCATTATGCATGTGCTGGCCAGGGTTTGTTTTTTCCGCATTGGTCCCCAAGCTGCCTATAATAAGTCTGGCAAATTTACGCCGTGGATTGCTTTTGGCGATGTGAACTTCAGCGTCCCAGCAGGCAGTGTTGTTTGGCAAGTTCACTGGGACATTGGTCCGCTTTGATAACGACGCTAAAGCATAAGTCCAGGCGAAAATCAGCGCGCAAGTGTCGCACTCGTGTTCCGTAGTCAAGAGCAGGCAACCCAATAAATGCCGGCCCTAAGGGCATCCCAGCCTCATTGCAGAGATGCTGGCAAAATTTCAGAGGCATGGCCAAATACTGCCTCGCGAGCACATGGAGACGCTAACAGAGCCCCAAGGGGCTAGCAGCATCCAAGATGTGGCACCAGGTCTGCCTCTCACAAGGGTGAGCAATGCCATCAATTCGCAAACGTGCAGAGCCTTTCCTTGGAATCTTGCCTGAGCGGGCGGCGCATTTGAAACGTTGCGGGGTGGCCTGGTGATCCGGCAGCGTCCCAGAACGGGGGACTTTGCACATGCGCGCCACCCGTAGCATTTTAAGCACATGACATGTTGTTCCGCGCCTTCGCGTGCTAGAAGCGCCTGGGTGCGTTGCTAGGCGCGTTCAGCGTTTGAGCACACATTGCAGAGTATGTGCTTGAATCCTGTTGAGCTGGCAAGAGAACCCAAGTGCTGGGCTTGCGCATGTGTTTGTACATAATCTCTTGACAAGCAGACGCCAGGGTGTTGCCGGTATCGACGCATTGATCGGTACGAAATCGTTGCGGCGGCCTCCGGGACGCAGGGCGAGGCGGGCGGAGTGCAAACGGATGCAGGTTTTGCATTTGCCTGGAGTCTCCTTCTGACCCGAACAAACAATATGTCCATGACCCCAAAATAATTGGGTAATGACCAACCATTTTTGAAGGGTCATGGAGACTCCAGGTACTGGCAAAGTCAAAGATGCATTGCCTGCTTGCCGCAGCGCAGTGGCGCATGCCGTTGGCATTCACAACCCAAAATGGACTGCATGCTGGTCACTGGAACTCGCAGATGGCAGCTTCAGAGAAACAGCGCGCGCGAGCGCGGTGCAATCTTTCTTTCCCAATCTTTCGAGCTATTTAGTGTCATTGGCCACAACTTGTTGGGTCACGGTGAGCTATGAGACCGAGCGTATGTAGCTTGAACACTGTGTTTTGTTCTTATCCAGAGTGTAAGATAAGATTGAAACCCGCGCTTGTGGCACGGCTGGGTACGCAGCAGCCGGGCATGGATGGGCGCGTTGAGTGTGGGTAATGGAGGAACATGACTCATAAACCCCTCAGGTCGAAATGCAAAACCCGCGGATATAGGGTCCCCTTTGTGTACACCCCAACGCTGCAATCGGAAAGTAAAGAGAGAGTTGCAGGTTGATTTTTTCGGGTGCCGGTCTTGAAGGCGGTGGTACCCTTTGCGAGCCTGAACCTTGCTTGGTTATTAAACAAACTGGAATAAGAAATGTGCTGTTTCCGGCTAGCAGTAGTTGTTGTTTTTGAATTTCTGGAATGGCAACCCCTTGAGACAAGGAGTTCGCATTGGCAATAGCTTTGGTACAAGTATTCTCGAATTCTGTCTGTTGTATTTTCCGATTTTGGGCCGCAGGTTAATCAGAGGGCTTCTGGGAGGTGCCCCCCCCAAAAAATGAGGGTCTTTTGGCCAAACCTTGTGGGATCTTGTGGGTGCTTTTAGAATAGTATTGGCTGGCAGTCGGCTGGGAAAACCGCGTGTCTTATGTGTCGAGGTTTATTAATCATGTGCCGACACTACGGCTGTGCACGGCTAGGTGCAGCTGTTTGTGTACGGCTGGGTGCTGCTGTGCTAAGTTTGCTGCCGCCGGCTGCTTGGCGGATAGAGGTGGTGTGCTAGAAGGTGGTGGGGGAGTAGGGCAGGGTCCTTGAACAATGTTCCAATTGAGGGTGCTGGCTGCTTTGCGCAGGGCTGTGATTGGCCAACGAAAGGAAACTGGTGTATCATTTACATGTGGTTTGCGTTTTTTGTTGGGGCTCGGCACCTTTTTCAGGGTAGTTTAAAGGGCCTGGGATGACGACCGAAATCCATGTCGGAGTCCCCCAATTTTGGCACAGATCCGTGTGAATCTACCCTCCCACTAGCCTGGCAGCTGACTGTGAATTTGGTGGGAGTGTATGTCCACCAACTTGTTGACCTTTTCTGGGAAGACCGGGTAGGCCATTTTGTGCCCAAAGGTGTGGTTTCCTTAGCGAGACAGCTCAGCGGAAAGCACCCGATCCTGTTCGAGTTGGACTGCCTCATCTGAAATCCCCATGCGGCGGGCTGAAAGCAGAGACCCAGGGTAGCACGTGATCCACGTAGCTTTTGCTTCGATAGAATATCAGTTTGTTTCTCGAGACCAAGGGCCCCAGTTGCTTGGGCCCTCAAGCTCAACAGCAAAAGCCAACTTCTTCCAACTTTCCAACGAACAAGGAAGCCTATGTGCGCGGGGCCAAAAAGAATGAATTCCCGAAGCCACTTCCTTTTTGACTCGCGCAGTGAAGAGTGCGTCTTCCAAAATGGAACTTGGGCAATAATCCATGTTTAAGGATATTTTCAGGGACTAGGTACTTGGCCCGCCCAGCACCTTTTTTGGAAGGCCGCGTTCGTGGTAAACGAAAGGTTGTGACTTTGTTTGGGCCATCGAACTCAGGCAGTGAGTTGTGGAAAAGGCTAGATATTGTTCTTTGAGTTTGCCGGATGCTTCACAAGCAGCTCATTTAGAGGCTGTTCCCCAAGATAGTACGAGCCCAACAGGTGGTAAAACGAGCTTACTCATCATGAAGCCTTTTACTTGGGGATTCAATATTTGTCCGGTTTGTGAATCGCCTCAAGTTGCTCAGGCACTCGATTGATTTTTCGTTTTGCAGCTTCCTCCTTACGGCAAGCAAAAAACCACCATCGAGCTGTGGCACGATTTGTCCTATGGACTCCCCTTACAATTGGACGACTCCCTTTGGCACGAGGATTTTCCACCCTTTGGAATTTCAAGTCAAGCCTTTGGCCACAGTTTTCATGTGCTGAATCGAGCTTCGATTCGGCGATTCGGCCAAAAGAAGCCTCTGACATCGCCCGAAGTTCGGTCGAAAAAAGATGCGGAGTGAGTTGCTGGGATGGATCCTTCCCTTGAAGTCTGGCTAAACCACCCGAAATATATTCCTCTTTGGTTCCGTGTTCAGTCCACACTGAAGCGTTGGGTTTTCGGATGTTTTGGTCACGATCTCCGAACAAAAAGAAACAGAATGCAATTTCTGGTTGCCAATCCACGGAGTGATTCAATTCCCCAGCGTAAATACCAACAAACGTTATGGTTGTTCAACCATGGTTTCATTTCGGTGCATTTTGAAATGGATTTTGTTTTTTCCATCCGCGGCATGCTTACATTGTGTTGGGTGTCCTTCCAGAGTCCAAATGGCCCTTGAGTCCAGCACCGAGCAAGAGATGTTCAATCTGTTGGCATGAAGACATTGCGGCCGATCCTGCAAACCTTCAATTGTGACCTCAAAAGACGGATGTGACATAGAAAATGATGTCCCTAAACGCGGGGTTTCCTTGAGGCATAGAACTCAAACTTACCTGAAAAGACGGGACTATGTAGCATGAGGGTTGGAATGGGCAAATCGATCGATGTCACTTGGGGGCCTTTGAAAAGCGTTGCAAGTGGAGGTTCCTTGCTTGCTGTCGATTTCTCATTTTTGGTTGAATTATGATAGTATAGTTTCCCCAGGTTGCGCTCCTTTGGCAGAATTTCGGGCTGCAAGCCTTTCAGCCAACAAAGCGTGTCTACAGCCAAAGATGGAAAAGGCCTCTAGAGTGGTACTACGGGTGGACGAAATCCATTTCGCACCCCCTGTGAAACCCTGGAATGATACGATTCTCCTGCAAATACCAACAGACAGTGGTTTCAACCATGGTTTCAATCATGTGGTGCGAAATGGATTTCATCCACAGTTTGCTTCGGACTGTTTGCCTTCGGCTCAAGTACTTTTCGGTTGCGGTTGCTTGGCTCTCGCTTCGCCTCCCTTTTTTTTGGGCCAGGTTGCTCAGGGCGATCCCCTGCTGGCGCTGCAGCTGCAGAAGGCAACGCCAAATCACAACCCTGGGGGTTGGCAAAAATCAAAAAAAACAACAAAACCACCTGGATAGCCAAATTGCGATCGCTTTTTTCAGTCACTGTTGCTGGTGTTTGGGGTAAAGTGCATGGAAAACAAACAGCAGCAACTGGCGATCCAGGCACGGATTATTGTTTCTTCCGCGAGTTGCCCCCTGTTTGGTTTGAACAGAGCCAAAAAACAGAAGACTTGCCACAGTGAAGTAGCGAATTCACCTTTTGATCTATCTGAGTTGGGTTCCCATGCTTAGTCAAGGTTCCAAAAGGTGATCACCTTATATTTTCAGGTTCTGGAATGGGCAAGTGAGTCATACCTGCAACCCTTCAAACGTATAGCGTGTCATGTCCGTCAAAATAAAGTTCCAGCTTGGGTCAAGGTATTGTGCCATGGGATGCCATGGGTCAGACCTATAGTCAACTGATTGTAGAACCGTTTTGTATATTGCGCGTTTGGAGCCCATGAGTCATGCTCATTAACCCTTCCAGGACTTTTGAGGGCTCCATGACAAACAACAATTGGCCCCGCAGTTCTTGTTTTGGACCCAGTCTGGAAGCGAAAAACCATGTTGTTCTTGGAGACCCGATCATGTTGTTGCTGGAACATCCCTCAAATGGTAGAACAATAGTCTTCTGCAGTAAAAAGACACGACAAACACACACTCATCATATTAATATCATGAGAAGCAGACGGAGTGTACTCACTTAAATCCCGAGTCACTTCGGGAACACAAAGACCCCTCTTGGCCACTTCAGCACCCCACCTATGGCCAGCTCGCCGATCTGAAATGGTGGATGTTTCCTTTATAGAGGTCCTATTTTACGCTGAACTATAGTGCTTCGTGCAAATACGATCTCATGGGTGACTGTCTGATAAGTTTGTTCGACGGATCTCCGTGCAGTTGTGTTTCTATTACAAGACAGTATCCTCGGAAAAGGGCCCCGACAAAAGCACATAAATCAAAATACATCGTGTTCGATATACAGAGGTGTTCGCTCTGGATCAGGCTGAACGATCGCAGAGCTTGCAAAAGGAGTGTGCCAAAAGCTGGCAGCAGCATGCAGCCTCCCGTCAACTGTCCAAATGTTACTCCCCACATCCAGTTTCACGTCACAGGGGAAGCGCTAGAGCATCGTATGAATACTACTAGAAATGAAATTACAAAAGAGATTAAAGATAATGGCATGAAGGAAAAGGAACGGACATATAGAAATTACACTCCCTCCTTCCCTCTCGTCTATATGAATCGCTCTTGGTCAGGATGTTGATGGAGCCTCCGGGAAAATTGCAAAGGCTTGGACGAAAGGAACACACTTTTCGTGTCAGGCCAAGCTGGGGATTCCAAAGTGCTGCGGATTGATTACAATCAGGTTCAAAACCATGAGTCATGGTCAGGGGATCGGGAATCGCTGAGATTCTGTCGACTTTGTGAACAGGCTTCTCTCCTTTTTGTCTCAGTTTTTGCAATCCCGGCCAAGCTCCGTTGGTTCCGTTGGCGGTGCTGTTGCTCCGATTCGAAGCTTTAGCTCACCGCCGTTCCCTCGGGAACAAATCTCTGACAGGACAACGCCTGGCTGAAATGAACTTCTTTTCTGTTTTGCTGGTAAAGGGAATTCCGATTTCACGGGAATAGAACGATATGCCTTTTGTCTGATGTCGCAAACCAGGCAGAAGGCAGCAGTCTGTGCTCCATCTTGGGCCTTTGTTCACAAGTGTCCAAACTTGTCGGGACATGGACCAACATCGCGAATGGATCAGCCGTGATCGGAAATTTCACCATGTCCATGTCCCTGACGTTGCCCTTCTTGAGAGGTGTACTTGCTGGTGCTCACTCAGTAGGGATTCTCTTAAAGGAAACCACCTGTTGGATGGAGGGGTCATTGCCTCATTCCCTACTGAGCACCAGCAAGTTTAAGCATTACTTTTGGGGCCTTTGTGTGGTGATGATCAAACAATCCCCCCCAGCCCCCAATATCAATCAAGGAACCAACAAGACCAACAGAGGACTTGGCCTCTTTCCTGCTTCTTGGTCTTTCGAACTTGCAGGGTGATGCTTAACATGAACATCTAAGGAGCCCTGGGTTTCCAAACATGTTCACACCACTGTTGCTTGAACAACCTGTGTTTGGTCTCCCCAGTTAAAGGGGTCAGGATTTGAATGTTTAAGCACAATTTTTGCAACCAAGAGGTGAAGGCGGCGCAGGCCAAAAAAAATACCTGAATTTGTGTTCTTTATACATATATATATATATATATATTATGTTGTTATTGTTGTTATTGTTTGTTATTCTTATTAGTAATATTATTATTATTATTTGCTTTATTATTTGTATTCTTGTTACTGTGATTCTTAATATGACTATTATTATTACCATTATTATTATTGTTTAACGATGATGATACTACTAATAACAGTAACAATAATATGGACCTCCCGATTTCCAGGAGAAATCCACTTGGGCTTTTTCGGTGCGGAGGAGGTTCTCCTCCGCCGAAATCGTTCGGTTTTGCCGAAATCGCAGGTGGCGGAGGCGCTGAGTGGGAGCAAGGGCCGACAGTTGAAGGACCGCACGAAGATCTTCAAGGCGGGAGGTTTGTCTCATTTGAGGGGGTGCTCTTTTTTTTCTGGGGGGGATTCCCCAAGGCGAACTTTTAGGCGAAGCCTAAGGAACCCTTTCTGGGGCTCTCAACTTTTCACCTCAGGGATTCCTAAGGAACCCATGGTCAAAAGACTGGTTCCTTTACTTGGGGTTAACTTTGGGATGGCAATCTAAGGATCCTTCAGCATGAAGAGATTCCGATTTAAAAGGAACCATGATCAGGAGAGCCCATTTGCGGGGTCCCATTCGAGGTGGTTGTCTTAAACCCTAAGGAACCCGTTCTCGCGCTCTCAACCCTGATGGATTCCATAACTTATAGTCAAAGACCGGTTCCTTTCGGCCTGTTGGGATGGTAATGGGATAAGATCCTTGACACTGATGACCCCAAGGGACCCATGACCATAGAATGAGACTTTCGCTTCTCCGAATCAACGCGACTGCCTTTGGTTTCTTGGTTCCAACTCTTGGCCAGATCCCTTGGAGCATCTGGATTTTTTTTGTGCCCTTAAGGTATTCTTTAGTTGGCCCCCTACAAATTTAGAATCGGCGCCAATTCCAACAGCACCCGAAACTGGCTATTTTTTTATGTGATTCGCCACCTGCCTCCCTGCTTACCTAAGTACTCGACCCAGTGGAAACTGAAAAGAGGAGTTTGAACCATTTACATCCCCTACTTTAAAACAATAAAGTAAAAATAATGTATTCTTTGATTTTTGTTTGACCCGTAGAAAGAACGTGTACTTTGTGGCACAACTCAAACTACTTCCTGCCACACGAAACAGAGCAACCAGGGGCCCCCTAATACTAAATATTTGTTTTTCCTGGAGAGCCTTTTTTATTGGGGTCCTCGCGTTTGATAGTAGGGGGAAGGGAAACATGAACCCTCGATGAATAAACCCCCGGTTGATTTTGGAGCTTTTGGTTCTCGATTCGGACCACTGGATACTGTGGCTTGCATCTCCTTTCGGAATGTCCACCGTGAAGACTTCTCGTGGCCTTGCAGGAGCTATACCTGCTTCTCGTTGTCCATGCCGTTTTTTGGTGGAAAAGGTGTTTTCCTTTGGGGTCGGGAGGGGCATAGCCTCAGGTAACCCCAAGCTGTGGGTTGCTTCTCCTTTCAGCTTGACTTAACCACTGGCTGCCCTAAGGTTTCTTTTGTGCCTTCTAGGCACTGGGACCCCTTTTTTCAGTCAACCATCTTTGCCCTTTGGTCTTTGGGTTGCTGGTGGACAAATAGGGGGGTGCTCAACCCTGACAGTGAAGGAATTCTCTCTTAAGCGGGACCCCGCAAGAGGGTTGAGCCTGGGTCCACAGTGTTTTTTGAGGGTTCCCCGTTGTGCTTTTGAAGGAACGCCAAAAGGGAAACCATCATTTTGGGGACTGCGTCTCTATATCGGATGGCTGTACGCCGGTACGGTTGGTTACATATTTACAGCTTTTGCTTTACTGTGTTTGTGGATGGGTACCGTCCGAAGAAAATGCCAAGCCATGTAGGTCTACATTGGGTCCGCGTAGGAACCCAGATTGAAAACCCGGTTGAATGGGGAGGGATATATTCCAGACACAACCAAGCACCGGCTGCAACTTCTGGGGGTAGTGTCCATTTGTGAAAACTGGAGTTGGCGCACCTTCAGGCGTACATGACAAGAGGTGTATCTTGTTTGTTGGTCGAATCATGTCTTGATCACTATTAGCTTGCTGATCTTCAAGGTGATGTGGCAATGGGAATTTGGAAAAGCTCAAGTAGTTTCTGGGGGGTTAGTATCGGTGAATCATGGGAATCAGGTCAACCCAGGGAGAATCAGCTGTAGCAAAATACAGCAACCCCCCCCGGTAAAAGGGCGCTTACGGTCTATTTTGCAACCTTTAAGGGTATTGGTTTTGTTGGGTTCTTGGTTGCAAAATCGACTCCACCCTACCCCCCCCTACCCACCCCCCACCCACCCCCCCCCACCCACCCCCACCCCCTGAGGCCACTGCCGGGGTGCCTATCCCAGAAGGGAACTGGTACCCTGTGGTAGTAGAGGTCGTTGATTTGGTCCCTGGATCTATTCCGGAGAGAGTCCAATATGCCAATATGGAGGATTGGAGGATGGATTGTCCCTGGTGGCTTGTGTTGACTGTGATACCTATAAAGCGGTCTGCAAGCCTTTTTATCAATGTACCACGAGTCGAGTGACTGTACAAATGACTTGAAGGGCCTTGAGTCAGCGGAGTGTGTGAATAGGTCAATGTGCAACAAAAAGCAACACAAAACAGACACACATTTCTTTTGACCTTTCACACCGAATTGTATGATTAGCTTCTTGGCCTTACGTGCCGTAGCCATACTAGCCATGTACTGTTACAATGATTCATCCAATTTTGGCGCGGATGATTTGTCATGTGAGCAAAATGGAAAACAGCAAAATGGAAAACAGTCTGTACTGATTCTGTGAGATACCTAGATGTATCGAAAAGGTGATGCACAACGCTATGTACACGCGGGACGGATGTGAAACTATTGATCTCTCACTGAATAGTCTTGCACTGAATAGTCTTGTTGGCGGTGAGGATCAATCTGGTTGAAGTTCGTAGTGCCGATCGTTGGAGTCTTCTCAGTCGGTCGAATAAGTGCCAAAGGTGGCTGCTTCATCAGGTGGTCAACGGTACCACCGACGGCTGCTGTCGGATTGACTGCCATAGTCTCCATAATCATTCCAGGTCGAGTCGCCATTGCTTTGGATTGCCCCAGTACTGCTTGTTGTGCTCCTTGTACTCTTGCTGAGTCCAGGGTTGCTTCTTCTTGAGGTGCTCCTTGGATCTCTCAAAGTTGCGTTGCCTGGCGGCAGATCTGCTGCGGATGTAGACCATCAGCGGACTGTGTGATTCGGAATCTTGAGAGCCATTCATGAACAGATCGTTGTTGAAGTGCTTGAAACGTTTCGCGGATGAGACCTGATAGTCGAAAATGGCAGACGCCGGATAGTTGTTCATCTTTCATGGCGTTCATCTCTTCCTTCCGGAAAACCTGCTGGATATTCGTTTTGCCCCATCCAAACACGAAAGTCATCATCACATCTGGGAATGTTCGATCATACCCTGATCCAGTCTTCATGTATAGGTGATGGCGGACGATGGATTTTAGGGTGCATGAAGTCTCCATTGCACACTCCATTCTGTCCACGAGTGGCAGATTCTCCGTTTCATTCCACAATCTCTGATATGCCTTCATGAGGATATTCATGAGACCGTTGGCCGGATTGAAGACGTGCTGGAGTCTGCTGTAGGTATTCGCGGATTTGTTGGCGTCTCCGGTGATCGCATCGCATTGGTACAATGTCACGAGCGGCATGATTTCGTTCTGAAGATCTTCCCGTGCTGCTCCATGGCTGATTGATGGATGAATGTGAAAAACTCCAATGGTAGCAAACAGGAGGTCTGCCCTCGTTGCGTGGCGGCTGTCAAACTCAAGGAGTGATTTGTTGGATGATTTTGGAAGCATACTACGATACTCATCACTCTGCTCGATGTGGAGAACGACGATCTCTTTGTTACGCCCGTGTCCTTGGACAGTGGTGCGTGGTGGCAATCTCGGTCCAATGTACTTCTTGGATTCAGTGAACATGGATGTTCCCGTAGTTGCCAGGCAGTCCGAGGTCGGAATGTCGTATTCAGGATCAGTGCAACTTTCTTCGGTTCCGAAGAAACATCTGAGCATCTGGTTCCCCAATTCTGGCTCTTTGTGGAAATGTGCCGTGCCAATAGTTCCACTCTTGCGGAAGGTCCGCCGCGTACAAAGCATGCGATTGGTCTGGATGAGCATTGCTTGATAACGATGCCCTTGTACCCAAACCGGATGAACGTCTTGATGAGTTCTCTGGATTTCTCATCTTGAGGACTGAGGAATGCGTCTGCTTCATTTAGGCATTTAAGATGTGTGCGCTGTTCTGCATCATCATCTTGACGACTGGTCGATCCTTCATCGCCATGTTGTACACCTCCTTGCTGTCCAGCTTTGGATTCCTCGTGAGGTTTCCATGGTTCATAGTAAGCATGTTGATCGTCAGGGATGAGGTGAACTCATGCGTCTTGAGATGGTCCACAGGGGAACGGTCGGTCGGCTGCATCAGCGATCCCAGGATATCGGCAAATGCTCGTATGACTTCTGGTTTGTCATATGACTTAGGCTTCTTCAGTTGACTTGGAAGCTTAATCGGGTATCCTGATAGTGGCTGTGCCTTCCTGTACTCGTCCATGGTTGGACATTCTCCTCGATGGTGGAAATAGAACTTTTCTTCTTCGAGGTTGACATCTGGATCGACGTGTGCCAACGAGGCTCTCTCGCATTCTGTCAATTTAGGATGAGCTCCCTTTGGATCCTTGTTGTACTTCTCCATGAAGCGGATGAAGTTCCTTTTTGGTCTCCACGAGCTCTTCCTCGGCGTCCTTCTTGCTCATTTCTATTTTGAGGTAGATTTCCTTGAGTTCCTGGATGAACTTGTCTAGGTTCTTGGGATTGTGATACTCCATGGTGACCTTCGGCTTGACGGATCTCTCCCCGGAGGGTTCCATGTTCTCCTCTTCAACTTCGTCCTGATCGGTGGAGTGCCGTCGCTTCTTGGTCTCTGTGGATGTATATTTTTCGGGTTTTTCCTTGTTTTGGTGGTCGTTATTCACATGTTTGAAGAAGGCATCGGCGAATTCTTGGATCTTGCTGGTGTACATCTCAATGTTTTTACGACCGAGATTTGTCTTCATGATCCAGTTGTTACTCATTATGATGTTTCCCTCAGGATCAAATGCTGTAACAATGTTCCTCGCCTCGATGGTTTGTTCTGTCAAAGCTGTTCGCTCTTCGGAGAGTCGGATGTCGTAGCCCTGGTCCTTGAGGAATGCCAGGATCAACAATGCATCTCTTCCTGTTGGCGCATGTGTCAATGCTGCTTCTGACGCGTCGTCATCAAGGACAACGTCGTCGATGCATGCCATGTGGAGTGCACTCTCCCTGAAGGGTTTGACTGGGATCTCCCAGATTTCAGCCCGTGCTCCATGATGTTGATCAAATGCTCTCCATATGTTGCATGGAACATGAACGTGATGGGCTTCTTCGCGAACGGCTTGATCTTTCTCTCTTCTTCAATGGATTGAGGTGCCGGCCTTCGCATTCTGGATTTTGCCTGAGCTGTGCCTTCGACTTCATGGGGCGCGTCGGATCTTGACGGATGCGGACTTGGAGGAATGGATTCCGTTGGAAGATCATAGTCCGGTTCTTCTTGGCGAGGCTCACTCTTCTGTTCGGAGTACAGGGGTCGTCCAAAGATTGGAGATCGACTTGTCGTGTATGACCGCTGTTGCATCTCACGTGGAACTCCATATCGGGATCATTGAGGAATTCCTTGCCAGTAGACCGGAGTGCATCGTATGCGGATCTAGAGGTGAGGTTGTCGATCCATCGATTTCTTAGAACAATGTCTCCCCTTGCCTTGCGCTCATTGTATGACCCGTCCACGGATGGATACACAAACGCAATCTCGAAACGTGCCTTTCCATAGTTCGGGAACATAGCCATCAAGAGAAGTCCTGGCTTTTTGCCCATGAAGTTCCTTGCATGCGTAATGCAGGTCAATGCATCGTAGCAACGGATCCATCAGGACCCATGTCCACTTGTCGTTTGCATTCTCTGTGTTGGCCTTGTCTTGGATCGTGCCGAAAACATCCGGAAAACAATCTGCTCATTCTCTCGATTCGCCAGAGGATGAGGTCGGTGATCTGTTGAAATATTTTCTGGGCCTGCGGCCTCTAGCCGGCTACGCCTCTTTGAAGTCATACCATGTCATGTCATGTTTGTTGTATGAGAAACGTATCCTGTGCTATGATATGGCTGGTTAGGTTTTGCATGTTGCACACCCCAACCCCAGATGATGCCGGGGATGCCAGCTTTCTGGGCCCTAGCCGGGACCCAAACCAGACGGCTCACATGGGGTCGCGCGCGCGCGCGCGCGCCAGAGGCCGCAGAAACAGCAGCCCAAAAAGAACAGCCCGCAAGCCAGCCCAGAAACGCAAAAGCAACAAAACACCGTAAATAGCAGCGTTTTGTGGCTGGGGTCGCGCGCGCGCGCGCCACAAGGCCCGAAAACCAACGCGGAAAAAGCAAGGACCGCGCAGCACGCGAGCCAGCCACAGCAAAAGCAAAACGGACAGAACAACAGCCCACCGCTCAGCACAGCAGTTTTGACGGTATTTACAGCGTTTTGTAGAGCGAGGGCCCAGCATCGCCGGCATGCCCGGCAGCACTTGGCGCCAAAATGCGCGAAAATGAGCCTTGCTTATATCCCTCCGATACCTTCTAAAAAAACACTGCTTTTTGGGTTGAGAGGCTTTTTGGAAGGAAGTCTGGATGATGCAGACCAAGCCCCGCTGAAGCATCACGCAGGCCCAACCCCAGACCCTGATGATGTCAGCCACATGGCCATAACCCTGCATATACGCGATGTTTTGCGAGGGTTTCCCACAGGCAAGCAAAACCGCAAGCCCGAGCTGGTGATGCAGAGGTGCCGGATTTAGGCCGCGCATCACGACCAAGCGGCGAGGGTCGGCGGCACCAGGGTGCACCCCATATAGCTAAAGCTAGCAGGCTAATTGCCTAGCGGCGACATGCTACCCCAAGGAGGCGTAGCCGGATTAACCAGGCTCCCGCCTGCTGCCGCCGACCCTCGGCGCATTAAGGGAAAAGTCATAAGGACCGGTCCTGAAACACGTCCGCAAACCCAGGGACCACTTATAAGATCCTCTACGACCACAAACAAGGATTCACGGAAAAGTGAGAAATATGGCAGCTAGTCCGTTAATTGCCGCTCGGGCCGGCTTGCGCCCAAGTCACTTCGAGTTGGCCCGGGAGCAGTCGCCTCTCCCGGGGTCGCCCTGAAACTGGCCCTCCCGAAACTGCCACGGACCGGTCGCCGGCAGGGACCGGGACTTGGGACCCTGTCCAGGCTGGTCCCAGTCTGGCGCGGTTTGACTCGACGTACTGGACTCTTGCAGAATAGATCCAGGGATCCTCTACGACCACAAGGAGTAACGGAAAAGTCAGACAGATGGCAGCTCGTCCGTCAATGACCGCACGGGCCGGTTTGCGCCCAAGTTACATTGAGCTGGTCCTAGAAACAAGGCCGTCGGTGCCCCTCAACCGGTCGCAGGGAGTGACTGGGACTTGGGTCCGGTCCTGAAACACGGGTGCCAGTCCGGAAACAGCGACATTGGAGGGAACAGGTTTTGAGGCGGCACTTGAAGTGGGATCCGATACCAGCGCTCACGCCAGGACTCGATCCCGGGACCGGCTCGGACAAGTCCTGAAAGCGGGGCCGGGACCAGTCCAGGACGGGCAAGCAACGTCCTGGGACTGGTCCTGGGACCAGGCACAGGACCGGTCCCAGGACTGGTCCCAGGTGGGACGGTCCCAGGACTGACTACAAGCAATCTGAAGCAGCAGAACCAGGGTCCCAGAACCAGTCCGAGTGCTGGTCCCAGCACCGGTCCCAGCACTCGTCCCAGCACCGGTCCTTGCACCGGTCTCTGTAGACCTTCTTGATGAAGTCCATGTATTGTTTCTCTGTATGTTGGCCTTCACCTTGAAGCGTTGGCTGCCAGTAATCATTGAATCTGGCTCTCAGCCAGAATACCTTGACTCCATGTTGTCGTTCATGCTCAGGAATGAAGTGGAAGTCCGGATTCATCTTGAGGATGGTTGAGCACTCCTTGTGTATTCGTACGAAGTTGAGGAATCGAGAATTCCCGACAGGTCCTGGATGTACGGATTCTCTCTGGAGGCAGATGTCGGTGTCTGATCCGTCTGGTGCATGCCACCGATCGTTGGATGTGAGAGTTGGCCGCATCGCTGGTCGCCTTGGACGTGCAGGTCGGTCACTGTCGGATTCTGTCTCCTCATCCAGTATGTTCTTTGGTGCTGGCTTAATCTTTGACATAAGCCTCAGTGTCGGTGGTGGTGACTTCGGAACCAGTTTCGGATGTGGCATCGCCTTCGGCATTGGATTTCCTGCGAGAGGTTGCTCTTCGTCATCCAGGTCATCATCGTTGTCGGTATCTCGATCATAATCAACCTGCTCCATGTTGACATTATTTGGTTGTTGAGAGGCAAATGGATTCTCATCGACGACCTGCTCCATGGGGCAGTCGGATGTCTCATCTTCCTCATCACGAGCAGGGGATTCCTTCGCCCGTCTCTTCACCAGCGGCTTCGGCGAAGGAGCCGCCGTGCTGAATTGTCCAAAGATCATGTTGAGAATCGGCATGTCTTCCAGGTGATCAAGCATACACGATTGCAAAGGTCGGAATGGTTGTAAACCGAAAGTGGCTGCGGATGCAGACACATATTTCTAACACGCATCACGGATTTGAGGCCTTGAAAATGTGAAAAACTCATGCATCAGAATTCGTGGACATGCGGATCATGCCCAGGTTCCCCAATAAGCAAACATGGATTCTGCTATACCGACTCCTGCAAAGGCATTGATGTCGGGTCCGTGCTTCGTATTGTGTGCTAGCCACTCAACCAAAAATGCCTTGTTCTGCAACATAGTACGGAAGGGTGGATGTGCATCAACATTCAAGAGATTGCCGGTGAGGACGGCCTTGATGAGCTCGTCTGCTTTAGCTGAATGCTTGGTCAGCGAATCTGCCAGGCAATCTTCACCCGGTACATGTGCAAGGTCATACATCTGTCCACTGTTGCTTTCTTTTCTCAACATTTGGATCAAATGCATTGTCTCTTTCTGTTCCGGTTGATGTGTTGTGGATGCTGTGGTGACAAGATTATTCGCATCAGTGCGGATGTGTGCATCTGCGATTTCGCCTGTTATGTCTGACCAGAGACCGCGAAGAAATAATGCTGAACCGTAACAACGCATCAGTCCGTGCAATTCTGCAACAGTAGTGGACATGGTTGTGGCGGTGATCTTGTGCGTCTCATAGTCGACCAATGAGCCTCTCGAGTTCGATGAGCCCTGGCGAAGATCTCTTTCTTCTGCAAGAAATATAACATACGCACGTTGGGGTGACTTATCTTCATTGCGATCGGATGCATCTGGATAACCAACTATGCGTGTCTTGCCACGAAGGGGCCAGAATCTCATACTAAGCGGAATGCTTTTTGATGGTTCTGACTGTCTTATGCATAGGACAACGCATCCAATGGAAGCAAGACGACAAGCATGGCTGGTACATCAATGTCCATCAGAACGTTGCCATTGACGAACTTCAGGAGATCACTTTTGACAACCGCACTTCCACATTGGTTTCTCCAGGTGTGCATGCAAGGCATCATCACCGACCATTGAGGACGTTTGCGCCACGAAGAGGCAATCATTTTTGTCTTCGGAACCAACTTGAAAATCTTTGCGAAGTCGTCCCATGATTTCCTTCTCGAACACATCATCACCCGTCATAAGAAGATCATCAACATGAAGAGAAAGTGCTCCATGAACTTGTCGATTCTTGGCATTGTTACCGGAAACAGGATCCATAAGGCAATCAACTGCTCCTTCAAGATCGAAAGTATTGGATGATTTCTTTTCACTCACAAATGCGGGTTTCGGAAGCTGCTTGCCGTAGTATACATATGTACAACGGTCTGCCCTGGTTGGCACCAGTCCGTAAGAACGGAGTGCCGAATCGGGAGGTCCTGAATTCTGCCCGCAAGACTGCTGCTGGTCATGTTGAACTCCTTGTCAATGGCTTCCATCTCCTTTCTCAGGATGTCAACCTGCTTGATGGTGAATGGTTCGAAAAGGTCCTCCACGTTGACAAGTGGTTTCACCTTCAAGTGTCGTAGGAGGATGTGCGCGAGATCCTGACAGAACTGGTAAGGATACACCTGTGCCAGTTTGGTCCTGCTTCCGAAAGAACCAGCATTTCTCTCTAGGGGTTGATGTTCATGCTTGACTGAGCTGTAGAATTTTTACACCTTCTGAAGATCGGTCTCATTACCTCGGGAGGTAAGCAGTGCATCAAGCTCGTGGGCTTGAGACTTCTGAGTCCGGATTCAGGATCTTTCAGTCCGTATGCACAGAAATGGAAATCTCCCCAGGTCACGGATGGATCTGAAAACAGTTGCTGCATACAATTCAGATACCATATCTTGGATGTCTGAGGATTTTCAATGATGAAGTATCTTCCGTGCTTCAACTGATATCGCGCAATGGATGCCACAAACTCAACCATGGGAAGATAGCGTTTCCGCTTCTCCCAGACTCTTTGTTGGATGTTCTGCATATTTGACCACGGTCCACAGACCGGTGCCATGAGGATTACATCAGGCGCCTGCTCCTTGATGATCTCCATGACCATGTGTCGTCCCTTGGATGTCATTACGTCGAATCCGGTGCGCATGTCTACAAGAGTCCTAACCTTAAGTCCTGTGAGTGCGCAGCATTGACTGAATCTGGCACTTCCTGCAAAGATCTCGAGAACGTGGATCTTTCCTTTACGTACACAATTCCAACAGGAACGGATGTGAGGTCCTCGACGAACATGTTCTCTGCCGGATGAGGTGCTGCAGGTTTGGGAGTTGTCTTTCCCGCTATACGTAATGGCGCAGGATTTTGGCTTTGGAGCGGGTGCGGATGACTCTTTCTTCTTGGTATCGGCAGAGGAGCCGGTTTGCTCCTTCTGCAAGGATTCTCGCTCTTCTGGCAATAGAAGATCAATTCCAGGTTTCCCCGGAGGGATGGTTTCATCCTTTCTGACCTTCGTCATGTTAACCTTGATGAGTCAGTCGAGTCCCAAGATCAAGTCCTACCATTGCTCCTTCAATGGAAATGACTTGCTTTTAGCCATATTCCTCCCTTGCGTCCATCGGAACGGATCTTGGATTTGTCTTCCTGCCAGTAAGATACCTTGTCCTTCACCTGAAGAGGCTTATAGGAACTCATTCAGATGTCTTTGGTGCTTGCTTCGACAGCTGTTTGATCTGAATGGCTGTCAGCTCCTCCTCATTCCTGTCAATCGTCAACTGAGTTGGTTTTGCGACATCGAGTTGGATGAGATCTGCTGGTCGTCTTCCGAATGCGAGCTCCAATGGTGTTACACCCCCGTAGGTGACAGTCTGATTCCTGACAGTTGCAGCTGCCTTCACCAGCTGTCTGTATGTCACTTTCTTCAGTGTTGCAGGTGCTGTTCCTGCCTTGATGGAACTTAGCATGATCTTGAGTTGTGCCTTCAGGAGTCGAACTGCAGCTTCAGCTCGATTTGGCCATGGTGTGTTCGGTCCCAAGGATATTGGTGTGATGTCAATGGACTGATAGAAATGTTCCCATGTCTCTGTCATGAAGGCTTGATCTGCGACAAGTGGTACTGGTCAAAATAGTTCCTGAGGACAGTGATGTTCTCAACTTCTTGCGTAGTTGTCACTGCCTCTGCAGTGAGCAATGTTGTTGCTCCATCCAGGATGACAAAAACAATGATATGTTCTCCTGTTCCAAGAGGAACTTGACAGTGATCAATGAATGTCATGTCACCAAAGGTGTCCGCTCGAAGTCCACTGGTCTTGCTTCGTGATGGTGCATGTTTTGCCGCTTGGCAAACTTCACATTCACTTCGGATTTTGTCAAACGGATCGAATGTTGATTTCGGCAAATGAAGTGAGCGAGTTCTAAATCGAAATTGATCTGTTGTCATGTGATGATGCTGGAGGTGGAGCTTCTTCAACTCTTCGGGATTTGACAATCGCTTGTGGATTCTGCCTAGTGCAAGCGGAAGCGTCGTTGGTTCTTCTGAGGATGGTGCGAAAAGATCTGGCTCAATGGTCGACCGGCCGTTCTTGTCGATGATCCTGTCTGCTGCCGATCCTGAACCTGCTTCTTCGTCCTTAAGCGAATTGTCCGCGAAGGTGAAAATGGTCTTACCTATCCACAGGTTAATCATTGGTTTGTTTGCCTGGGCTGTAAGTCTCCAATTGTCTTCTAAGATGTCTGGATCTCCACCTTCGGATGCATCTATGATTGCCGTGGTACGCTCTCGGCTGATGTTATCAGGATTGATTGGACATTCCTTGGCTCCATTTGGTGTGAACAGCCCCGAGCTGCTTGTTCTTCTTATCAAGGATCCAATGGTCCTGCTTTTGAGATCCAATGATTTTAGCAGTTGCTAGGTCCTCCTTCGTCTCGGATGACTTGGATGCACAAACAGTTTCACTCTTGGAGATATCCCCGGAGGGAAACCGGATGCTGTTGTCATCATCGTAGACGTAGTTGGTGAGGCCCTTGATTCCAATTTCTCCATGTGCTTTCACTCTTGCAACTCCAGCGAGGTCGACAAGTGCATGTCCTGCACCGGATACTGGAACTGCTTGACGGTTCATGCCAAAGGCCTTGCATGTGATCTTGTCACATTGAGGTGTGTGCTCGATGGTCATGTAGAAGTTCCGCATCTGACTGATGCTCAGGAGGATCGGTACAGTTCCTTGTTCAAGGACGTCGATGTTGGTACTGCATGGAGGAGTTGTGTGATATCGGAGATGCAAGGTCCAATTTACCTTGGCTGTTTCTCCGTTTGCAAAAGTGAACTTGGTCTCGGCCGGGATGTACTGATAGGAGATGAGGTCTTTCATGGGTTCGACGGCCTGAGTAAAACGCTGCCAGCTGCCCATAGATCTGGTACATCCATTGTCCAGAATTGCATAGGTCGGATTGTGCTGAGGGTTGATGACAGGCGCCATCAGCTTGGTTGCCAAAGGGCTGTGATCTGTTGTGACGGACAAATTGTGTTCTGAAACTGGATCTGATTGGATCAGCTTCCCGTGGATGGCCTCTTGCTCATGATGCTCATATGCGTCATGGAATGCCATTAGCGCTTGTCCTGTGCTGGATGTCTCACGGGATGAGTACCAGCCTTGTTCGTTCCATGTCCATGATTGATCCCAATCTTGGTCTGTCCAACCGGCATAGGTAGGCTCTGTGGATGGTGCAGTCTACTGGATGGCGGGCTGCTCCTCCGTCTTCTCTGCGATGGCTGCGAACGTCTTGGATTTTCCCTTGTCATGTCCGCCCTTTTTCCTTTGCCATTCTCATAGGGCGGATAACCCTTGTTTCCATCATAGGGGTATTGGAATTTTGATTTTCCTTTCCCTTCTTTCCTTTGCCTTTTCCCCAATATGCCTGGTCGTAGGGATCATAATTTTCATTGGCCATATTGGCCTTCCCGCCAGAACCGCTTTTTCTGAAGGGCTTGTTAAGCCACGTCGTTGGTGACTGCCCTTTGTATTTCCTGAGTTTCCTTTTCCTTTCTCTTTTTGAATATGAAATTCCGCCCTGACACTTTTCTTGCTATGAACGCATCGTTCTCCTCGAGGACCCAGAATGTCTCTTCATCGTTGTTTGACATGAATCCTTCAAGTCCTTCTTCATTCTCAACCCAAAAGCCTTCTTCTCCTTCGTATTCACCTTGTTCGATGATAAAGAAGGTGTTGCTTCGGTTGCCTCCTTGAGGTCGGATGGATGGATCTTGAATGGATGTCCGGGTCGTGATGAAGAGTTCATGGTAATGCGTCTTCAGCATCTCATAGGAGTAGTTCTCTAGTGAAATGTTTCTCAGTGACATTGCACTGGTCAGTCTTTCTCTCTGTTGATCTGACAACACTCTGAATGATGAAAAACTGCGAAAATGAGATTATCCCCGAAGGGAAATGCATCCCGCTGTCTGTCCTGCATTCCTGTGATATACTGTCTGAGGACTGTTGGATCATCCTCATTGAGCAGGACTGGAGGCGGTACTCAAGTACCAGCTGCTGATGTCGAGCAATTGTTCTTGCATTTGCGCCCTGCACGGACTGTCGAAATGATGGGGACTGTGCCGTGAAAACAGGCGTCAAGTCCATCCATGCTGCCTTCAATCTCATGAGAAGGATTTCGAATTTTGAGGTAAAATGAGGAACTCTTGGTTCTGCCTTGTATGATTGAAGAAACTGAGGAGCCTGTACAGATACACGTTGGTCGCACCTTTCAAAAAGTACTTCTTCAGCGTGTTCTTGAAATAGTTGACTCCTTCATCAGGATCTTGCAAAAGGTCATCTTGGAGGACTGCCTTGTACATATAGGCATCTCCTGTGGAGGACCTTGGGTGCTTCCACCGTAGTGATTGTCACCCAGTCGTCCACGAGTTCTTCATTCCTGAACCAGCTGACGTTTCCGTCGTACGATGGCGGCTGCTTGGCGGTCATCGATAAATTGAGTGTTTCCTCCGTATAGCTGGCTGGCTTTGCCATACTTGAATAGGCTTCCATGAAGCCTTCTCCATCGGATGACATTTTCCCTTGGATCTCTCTGCGGAAAACCCGCTCCGCTACCACAAATTGAGGCCCACTGCCGGGGTGCCTATCCCAGAAGGGAACTGGTACCCTGTGGTAGTAGAGGTTGTTTGTCCCTGGATCTATTCCGGAGAGAGTCCAATATGCCAATATGGAGGATTGGAGGATGGATTGTCCCTGGTGGCTTGTGTTGACTGTGATACCTGTAAAGCGGTCTGCAAGCCTTTTTATCAATGTACCATGAGTCGAGTGATGACTTGAAGGGCCTTGAGCCAACATGTCAGCGGAGTGTGTGAATAGGTCAATGTGCAACAAAAAGCAACACACCATTGGGCGGTAATTTTGGGTCTGGGCTCCAAGGACGCGCATTTCAATCCTGAGATTGGAGCAACCACGGAGTTCCTAACCTGAACGTCGGGTATCCAAAACAGCCAAACTCCAAGCGAGGTTTTTTGTTAGGGTCGACGGAATATTGGTGTCTCGTGTTTTTTTGAGAGAATATCCCTTATTTGGGGCTGGCTCAAAGGGAATCCAAAGAAAGATGAATCATTTTGGGGGTACCCCTATTTTGAGACAAGCCCATATGCAGAATCTGAACATATGTTCTTTTTCCCGTCCGATTGGGGCAGTGTCGCTCGCCTGAGCATCCACTTGGCATTCTTTGTTTGCCCTTTCCGGAAAACCATTCGACGGCAGGCGCTGATTACGGAGTGGCACCCGGACCGCGCGGGGTCCAACGCGCACGTGGCCACCAAAGTCTTTCAGTGGCTTCAGGCCAACCCTCGAGCCGGGCTTCGAGCCGAAGGATCGGCCCCTTCGGAACGCGAAATCCTCGCTTATCTCGCACCAAATGAGTTGCCATGGTTGAAACCACAACGTTTGCTACGGTATTTTTACGTTGGGGAATCGCATCAGACTGTAGGGTTTCTTAAATGTTGCAGGATTTCGTCCATCCACAGTATGCCCTGAAAGGGTTTTCCCATTTTGGTCCATACAGGTCCGAAAAGGCGACCACCTCTTATGTCCGTTTGGTCCTTTGCGCAAGTGCGTATTTAAACTCGGGTTTTCTCGGACTTGGCCCAAACCAAGTATCCCCCAAAGGAGAATCCTCAAAAAAAGACGGGGCTTTCCGGTTTCATAAAGAAACTGGGTCGGTTTCTGTTGGTCATGTTTCTCGCATTTAAAGGTGGACTGTGGCGAGCAACTGTGCTTGAGAACTGCCCCAAACAGGAAAGGTCAGCCAATTTGATCCCAACCTGATTCTTGCCTATAGTGGTTACAAATGCACATGTTGCTTTCTTCGGGACCCAAGGGTCGACAAAAGGGCCGGATCATCCCTGCGCAAGCCTCAATATTTGCACAAAAAGGGACCCTCTAGGAGACAGGGTCCTGCATGGTTTGGCCCCTTATCAAGAGAGTCAATGACTTGCCCAAAGCGAATCGACCTTTGTAACCCTCTGGTCTATGATTGGTCAAGGGAAACCTGCAAGGGCAAGTGAGGATGTTTGTGGGTGTTCTTCGAAGACTACCTAAATGGGAACGCTGCTTCATGAACGGGTTTCCTTGCTGGCTAGTGAGTTGCAACCGAACTGAACTACCCCGCAGGTGATCCGGAGGCCTCTCAGGATTACCCCTGCTTCTGTGGTACCATACCAGGATATGGACCGCAGAAGCTTTAGTCTTTGTTTCCCTTTATCAGGAAAACCAATTTTGGGTACCTAGTTTGGCCCACACCCATCTGTCCACGTTCTGAAGAGGTATTGAAACCGCCCATTTGCATTGGAGAGAAGGATTCCTGGAAAAGGAGGGTCCAAATCGCTTCAGCTGCCTTTTTCGTCTCGCGCAGGTTGTCAAGGCCTGGTATTTGGAGGACTGAGCTGTCCATTTGCTGAGAGGCATGGCCCGCCTCCCCAAATTTGTTTCTTTTGAGGTGGCCCGTTTTCAGCTTGGTTTTAAAGAGAAACTGTTAGAACACCTTGTTTTTGTTTTGGGGGGGGGTGTAGTCAAGACCAAGCTTTTCAAGCACGCAAGTTCCTTGCGACACGGAAAAACTTGATCAAGTGCTTGATGAGAACTGCGCAGAGTCGAGCTCCTGTAGAAGACTCTTCTCTGAAGAAACAAAAAAAGTGGACTAGTGCAGATTTGTCAGACTGGTGCACCTCGGCAAAAGCGATGCAAGATGACCACGAACTGATGTAGATCATCGAAGATGGTGAGCATTTGTCTGGTTCGCTTTGACAACCGTCAGAAGTTTGGAACAAGGCTTGAAGTTCCAGGGCCTTTTCTTTTTGGAAAAAAAGAGGCAGGGATTGGGAGCTGTCGGGATCCGGAATCCGAAGTTTTCCAGACGCGTGGGCCTTCACCTTTCTGTAGGGATTCCCTCCGAAAGCTGCAAACAAAAAGGTGCCCATTTTACATGTTTTTCCCGTAGAAATACGAGGAAGGGATTTGAATCCGGGTGAAACCTAATTGGCTCAGACACCTGGACCCAAAATGATCCCGCGCAACGATTCATTATTTTTTTTTGCGCAGGCATGTCAGTTGTACCATTTGGGTGTGTCTTTTTCAGCGGTATCCTTTCCTGAGGCTAAAGCAAAACCAGATGGAAGCCCTTTGCAGGTCCAACAAAACAGACACTCGTGAGTCTCGTGAGTAGGCTCAAGCCATGCACTTGCCCGCCAAGATCAAGATGGCTTTGAACACCTGTTTGGTGTTCCTTCATTTCCCTTACCAGCAGGCTTACCAGCAACAGGTCTGACTTCTTGCAGATAACTCAGATAACAAGTTCTTAGGCTCGACTGATTCATCACCTAACGGGAGCCACTTTCAGTATGTGGAGCTAAATCCTTACTAGCATGTTGCTTTAAAGTTGAATTGGATTATCCCAGAACCCGGGTGCCCATTGTTTCGAGGTCTTAGGCATAAGGACCAAGTGGCAATGGTTTGGCATTTGAAGCGACTCAAAAGTGAGAAACACCGCTCTCAGGAGAAGTGCGAAGCTCCCGGGGAGTTGCCTCCCTTGACGTCGGAGGAGCCAAAGACGGGTCCGCGCGAGAGGGGTCCCGACTCCGACGAGAGAGGTCCCCGGTTGAGGAAGACCATCGCCAGGGATTGGGCGTGTTTGGAAGCGACGGAAATTATTTTTCGCTTTTTGTTTCCACAGCCCCGGGAGAAGAAGTCGAATGAAGACCTTTTTGAGAGCATAGGTGTCCTTTTTAGGTTAGTTTGCTTAGAAATAGATGGCACTGGTTTAGATTGGTGTTATTCCATTTACCAGGACCATCTATTTTACCAAAAGGACACCTTCTTAAACTCTGAATATGGCCAAATTAGGCTGTTTTATGTGGGGGGTGGACGAATGAGCTGTTTATTTTCCGGATTTGGCTGAGAAACTCCAAATGTTTCAAAATATTTGGAAGGATCTCAATTTACCCCTGCAGCTATTGTTGGACTCTGCTGGTTTTCGGGGCATCACCCCATAAATCTTGGGGCAAGAGCCAGTTCGAGGCATCAGGTTGGTGTTGCTTGTTGCTTTGGCTCATATTCAGTAGGGGAATGCGAGGAACGATCAGTTCATGGCTCTGCTGACATGTGGCAGATTCTCTGAATACTGCACCAACCACACCCTGTCGCGCATCCCTCGCAATGGGAGGCGCATGTGAGGAACAAAGGCAAGGCTGAAGTCATGTCAGCTCTCCTAAGGAAGAAGCAGGCCATGGTGCCATTCATGTCCTGGTAGAGCTTGGCTCTGACAAGGAAGTTGGCCGCTAGAGGAACAGGCCGATGTTGTGAACTCGTCCTACCTTTCCTGTACTATCGCTCTCGGCATCTCTCCGATTCTTTGGCTTGTTTGCCCCTTGCAAGATTCGGCTCATCCACCAGGCCCAAATCAGGCTATCTACCCCCTACTCCAAATACCTTGTTTGAGGGTATCCCGTCAACCCGCGACTAAAAAGATAGGTATTTGCCATGGAAAGCCAGGTTTTTAGAAGACATCCCCAAAGAAGCGGGTATTTGGAGTAGGGGGTACTAATTCTGACTTGCCCAAAGGAAATCGACCTGCAATTCCGTCCTTTGAGTGGAGAAGCTCCTTTCAGACCTGATGAATTGGTGATTGAGCCTTGTTGTTTCCTGTTGGCTCGACAACACGAAATGACCATGGCTTGGTAACTCTGTTTTTTGTGTCCCAAGCAAAGGGAGAAAGGGGCCAGATCCCAGAAAGAGTTTGAGCTTGTCATCCTTCATTTGTTTGGAGGGTCCTTCCGGTCATCAAAACAACGGACTGAACTCACAGTCTCGTTGATCACCCTTGAATATAATAAACCCGTTAGGGTTGTCTCTTTTCTGATTGGCCATGCTTCACATGGTGCAACATTGAGTTTTAGAGCTACCTCATACTAAGGGATGTTCTTTGAAAGTCTGATAGAGGTATACCAACTTGTTCTGGAGGTGGACCACTTGGTATCCAACCCCCGCATTTTAACATACCCGTGTCATATACCGTCATATGAGCAGCGGATAATATAAGTAATGAGTCTTGGGTTCTTGCAGGTTGGATGGTTACGGTTTTGGGTAGTCTCTCGGTTTCTGGTATTATTGCCAGCCGCTATGGGTTTATCTTTTTGTTGGGCACCAATTGTTGGTTTGGTTTGAACATTGAAGACAATCCCATAGCAGGAATATGTGGCCACACGATCGACATTCGCCTGGTAAGCCTACAGTCCAAGCCCATACTGAGGGATCATGTTGCAGCAGTTGTTTTCGATGCCCCGAGGACTTCCCTCGATGTCAGCAACCTAGAGGGTGTTCTCAGCAATGGGGTATTGGGCGAAAACCTCAGCTTCGGCATCCGAAGCCGATCGGGATGGTAAAGTCCGCCAGGAGTTTGGGCCAGCGCCTGGGGAAGCCAAGGAGTACATGCATCCCTCAGGCAGTTTTTCCGACTTGGGGTTTCCTGGGACCGTTCCCGGAAGGGTCTATGGATATCCCCCCAGTAAAGTCCAGCGCAGTTCCTCGCGTCAAAAACAAGTCAGCCTTCCTTCACCTGCATTTGAAAGAAGTAGCTGTCAGGAAGCTTGGCTGGTTTCTGTTTGTTCCTTTTCCGGCCGGAAAAAAAATGCATCAAGGCCGCCTCTTGGAGGCCAAAAACTTCTTTTTTTCTTCTTCGGGTCGCCGCCTCTTGTGTGCGCTATATGTTTTGGCGCCCGGGGCCAGGATCTGACGAATGGTATTGTGTTGTCTGCAGGGATGGAACACATGGTCTGCCTGCCAGTTGCTTAAGATGCCAGTTATATGTTCCATTTAGGGTGTTTAGGGGAACTATCTGCGCTATTTGTATATTTATGTATACCACTGCTGTGGCATGTTTAGCTAGTTTTTCCAGGGAGCTTAAGCAAGAGGAAGTTGCTTGCTTTTTCTTGCTGTTCTGATCATTATTCTCATATTTGGTGAGTCGAGTCTCTTGCCAGGCTCGTGTGCTTATTGACAGATGTGTTTCGAGGATGTGTGTTTGTCATGGTCGACGGGGAAGCGCACCCTCGGGAGTTTCCGTCACTTTGGTCATGTTTTCTATTCCTCTCACCCAGGCGGTCCTTGTACTGTCCTTTTCAGTGTTGTGTTTTTGCACACGGCATGTTGGCCAACTCAAAGGCAGTTAGCATGTCCATTGTCTTCACATGTGAGGTGAGCTTATGAATGTATGAACTCATGGCCGCCTGTTTAGGGCTTGTTTTGCAGAACCAGGTTCCTTCATGGAAAATCGCTTATTTTCAGGTCGGGGTTGGCATCGTACCTCAAACTGAGCATTGGGTAGGCGGCAGTTTCCTGTTATGTGTTTTGTCCTCACACAGCGCGTCTCCGGGTCAATCCGGGATCCGAGTTGGGTCTTTATAACGGAGATTACTATGTGCTTTGCCCTACGTTGACATATGCCCTCGCGAGGACAAGTACATATACTATACATATTCACAGATACGTATAGCCCTACATGCGCACACACCCAGCGGCTTTTGCATATGCGTAAATAGGTGTATATATATATATATATGTATCTATAATCCATGCTGTTTGTTTCCATCACACTTCGCCAGGCAACCTGTTCTCCGTGTGGTGACGTCCAATCCGTGCAAGTGCCGGCCGGTCGGCTTTTCGGGATTTCGGAACTCGGCCTTGAATGTTTTCCGAGGGCTTTTCGTGTTTTACTATCGCGTTAAAACCGAGAGCGTCTTCGTCGGTCTCATGCGTTTTCGATCGCCTTTTTGGAATCAGCGGCAGGTGGTAGCCCCAACCCCGGAAACTGGGAACTCTCTTTTGATGAAAGCTGCGAAGGATGGGTTGCAATGGTTTGGTCTTTTTCGAGCCCTAGTTTAGCACCCAGGTCCAACACTATTGTTGCAATGGCGTATTGCCCTTGTCGGAATTTACATTTTGGAAAGGGGGAGCACCCACGTGACTAGATGAAGCAGCTGTTGAACTCTCGGCATCCTTGTCCTTTGAACATACAGAGACTCCCTAGTTTTAGTTTGGTTCAAGTTTTCTTACCTTTGCCATCCATTTTTCCACAAGGGCGCATAGTCCAAAACCACCAGCAAGTCCTCACTGAAAGAGAGAATCCCATCAGAGTACCTACAGGGCCTGGTCCATCCGACTGGGATGTGTTCAATGAACTGCCGGCAAAGCCTTCCGCCGGCACATGGTTTCACCCCGGCTCGGCCTACGCCCAGAGTCTGGGCTCCGTACAAGTAACCCACAAATTGCAAAGCCTAGGCATCCTTTTTAGGTTCGTTTGGATAAAACTAGATGGCACTGGTTTAGATGGGCTTGTTCCATTTACCAGTGCCATCGATTTTTCCAAAAGGCCACCTTTGTTGTAAAGTGGCTGGTTTCCTTTCGGTGTTCCAAGGCGGAAAAGAGGGGCCCCAGTCTCATTTCGGTAAACCTGGCAACTGCTTGATTCTAGCAAACCCAATGGCATGTAATCCACCCTGCTAACCGTACAGGTCAGAAGACTTGATATCCTACAAAGCGATCCAGCCGGTATCTCGAGAATAGTTTCGATACGTTTTCTTTGTAGATTTCACCTGTTCTTCCCCCTCTAGATCTTTTTTGTAGTAATATTTAGTACTCTTTCAATATCGGATGACAAAAGCGAGACATCCAAGCCGTTTTCTAGATTTGACCTCTTCCAATGCTCGAATACATGTCGAGAGTTTGGGGTCCCAATCGAACGTCGACACGGTGGGTTCTTTTGACCGTAACAATATGGGCCTGTTTCTTGCAATGAGAGTAGCCTTTGGTGTTTAATTTTTGAGCCAAAGGAACACCACCATGTTTGTTTTTGGGTCCAAGAAAAGTAGCCCCATTTGTTAGAAAGAATAATCCCTGGAAAAGAATAGGGAGGGTCCCCCTAGATTGGTTGATGGAAGGACCCCTCTGCAAAGAGTTTCTTTTTTTGGTGGGTTCAATACGGAAAACCAACTTGATGTATGGGGTGGCTTTGACCAAGATCCGGGCCACTGGTTTGATCAATGTTGATAAGCTTGACCCCGGAATAAACCAACCTGATGAAAATATGGGGGCCCCTCCAAAAGTGGTCTGAATCCAACCACTACCAGGGACACCCCCATATAAACAGGGGTTTATTAATCCGGGGTCAGCATGACTGTGTTAACATAAGGGTTGTAGTAAGGCTTATACCTTTACGTACAACCAAAAGTCCATGAGTTGGGACTCTGCTCGCCTGGCTTCCTTTTTGGCCCGCTTGGGGTTTCTTCTTTTTATTTGCGATTTCGGTTTCCTGAAAAAACATCGAATCAAGACGGGGCCCCTATTTTGGGACAACTCCAAATCAAGCAATTTCATATTTTCCACGGCTGGGCAGTTGGGCTTTTGACGCACAAAGACTCCATCGGTGATCGGCACCAAAAAGGTTTTCGCGAGTGCGTACGGATCTTCAGGTTGAGGCGAGCAGAGAAGGAGGTAGACATACATGTCTCGCAAGAAGCCGGGACACCCCAATTGAGCAGCACCCAAAACCACATTGCCATTTTAGTAGGTGGTTGTACCTAGTTTTGTATGGGCTATAGCACGAGCGAAACACATGTCTTACCATAGAAGCAAGAGTCAGTTCGGGTTCAAATGGCTCTGCTTGATGGGCGCGTGTTTTTTTGGGACAAATCATAGCATGGGGCATGTGAGAGATAATGTTGACCCAGGATTAATAAACTCGTCCCATTATTAGGGGGGTGTTCCCTCCAAAAGTGATGAATCCCCACTAGAAGGGGGCACCCCCCTATTAATCAACCAGAGGTTTATTAATCCGGGGTTAACATTACTGGACAAGATCCACTCCTGGCATGGGCAATTGGTGGGGCCCAGTGGGCTCCGGCTTTATGCATTCCAAGTGCAGGATTTTTTGCAATTCCCAGTACCACAGTAGGGGGTTCGGGGCACCAAGAGGTTGCGGGTTGATGCCTTTCCGCAAAAAAGTGTCGCCCATTGGCAGGCTATATTGTCGGGTATGTCAGACTTGGCTCACCTTTCTATCGTTTTGCCGTTTTGGGTTTCCATCATCTTACCTTTCAACCACCCAACAGCTTAACTTTTTGCAGGGGTCTATCTCTGGTCCATAACTGTGGAAATCCAAAGAGGTGGCATTTCCAACAGTCACTGTGCAGCAGGACTTGTCCTTTCTTAGTGGGCGGGGTCTGCATTGGCAGGGCTCATTTTTCGTTTCGGGAATTATTCCACAAGTCGCAGACCATTGGCCGAATTTCCTTGTCCAGGTTTTGGGGAACCCCTTCAGTTTGATCTCCCCTTCAACAGTGACATCATGTTTGGGGGGGGCGGGGTAAGGTCCCTGGTAAACGTATGTTGGGCCTTCAAATAAATATGTCAATGCACTACTGCGTGAATGCTTCAGCGATAGTGCTTTCCCCGCTTGGCCTTAAAAACACACCGGTCGTACATGTTTAGCGGCACCTGAAGCAGCTCGCAAAATCCTACTGGCCCCCATTTGTTACAAGCTGTATACGTTCTCCGACATCCACAACCACACGAGCTCCAAAATACCCCCCCTTTTTCCCGAACCCCTAACCACGAAGCCAAACCAAGCAAACAACAAATCTGCAAAGATGATTGTAACTACGAGTTCTGAATCACTCGGGGTCCTCCACATGGATTGTTGTAACATGCTGCTAGTTGCTGCTGCTCATTCAAGCCAGAGTAGCTGCAATTGTCCTAGCATCATTCTTTTCATTCCACCCCCACAAACACATGCCATCCAACACCCGCATCCATCTTCTATCCCTGCGCAGGGCCCACCGTTGAGCAGCCGCCCCTTCCCAGGCAAGTCGGATCAGCTTCCGGTTTCATCCATTGTGGAGACAAACCCATACGTCTGTCTTGCTTTCTAGGGCAGACTAAGAGCGGAATTATTTGCAATAGGGGAGGGTTAACCAAGATTTGTCTCAGAAGCATTTTAGGGCAGACTGATAAATCAGAAAGGAATTATGTTGGGGTGCCCCAGATCAGCATGAAACCTACACAGCCAACATGCTTAGGGGGAATCTCCTTTTGGGGGAGAATGCTTTGATTGGGTCACTCTCGTGTTGTGGAGAGATCGCAATGTGAAAGCTATGTGTCGTGATTTGGGCATGCTTAGGTTCAGCAAAGCACGCAAATTCAAGCCAACAGTGATTCTCTATTTCCCAGACCCCCGGTAGTTTGGGGTCCAACCTGAGTTTTACTTGAGCTAGCCTCGAATTATGTTGCTTGACATGCGTGACTTGACTTAGTTCCATTTGCTGAAACCTTGGGAAACGCTTCGACTGGCCCAGGTGTGAGTTGCTAGTCGTCTCGCTAGCTCATAGACCCCCTCTTCTCCGAGAAATCCCTCTCCCCGTCTTTTTGTTTTAAGGGTAATTACCTTTTGGGGCTTGGTTGAAAGGGACACCAAGAGCAAAACCGAAACGCGGCTTTTGGGGCGTCCAACAATCCTAGAAGACGAGCCATCGCGCCGCGCGAGGAATGGCAGCAGGCCGACGTCGACCACCAATGTCCCACTTCCATCGAGGCGGAATCGCTGGCGATTCTCAAAATTGTGGACCCCCATTTGAGTTTGCACGGACTTGGGAACACAATTCAAACGGGCACCCACCCATTTTTAGGGACAATGAAGAGAGAAAGACTCGGCAAGGGCCGTTATGTGGGCGGTGGACTTGAACGCACAATTCAGGCATTCTCATGAGAGAGTCTAATACAAACAATTGGCCCCGTGACAAATGTCCTTTGCAAACACAACATGTTACGCAAATTTTATTGAACCCAAACTTGTCAACGGGGCTTAAACGGATGGCCAAACGACAACGCTAGCCAGGCAGGTTGCTCGTTTGCGAAGCCTCGGGTTGGGACACCTCACGCAGATTGTTCTGCTGGGGGAAAAGATGCCATGGAGATGGGAAGGGGATGCCATGCACTCGTCCAGGGTCCGAAGCACCGGAGCATGTTGTAATTATTGGATACTTGTTGACTGGGCAATTGATCAGGGCTTCCTACCGGTTCATACATAGGCTTACACAATCGCCCTTTGAGTTGTCCATGAACATGTGTGGTTTCCAATTGGTTTTCCCTTGACACTCCAAACACCGTCCCATCAAAAAGAACACCCAATTCAAATTATGTACTTGGCTTTAGCTGGTTCCTTGAGTAACACAAGGGACTACCCTCTCGAAAGCAAACATGAAACCTGCACAGGAGGCCCCCTAAAAGGAATTTGATCTTCCAGGACCTTCACGCTCGTGGATGGGAGGGTAAATAATTACTAATTTAGTGCTACGAGTTTACTCCTGACAATTTGGTTTTGAAGCGCCGCTCCGCTCCCCCCCCCCCCCCGCCCCCAATTCCAATTATTTCGGTACACGACTGGAGTCTTGGAAGCCCGACAGCTTCTCGAAAGTCCTTTTCGGGACGTCAATCTATTCCTCAGAAAGACTTCCGCATGGCGATTCGGTCCTCTTTTGGGTGTGGTGTTTCCGAATCACCCAAAAGGAAACGCCTTTTGGAAGAATCGGAAATCCATGAATCCTATCGAAGGTTCGAACTTTTGCGTTCCTGGCTTGGAGCAACTTACACACAACCAGCGGGCATCACCTCGGCTTTGCCAATTCACCCTCTGCGAACGAAATCCCAATTCGGTCGCCTTGTTGCTGGGTAGGAATATGTCAAAAGGCTCTCCTTCTTGTGGCAAAGGAGTATATGTTGCATCTTGGCTTACATCAGGAGACGCGATTTATGATATATAGACATAATATATATATATATATGATTAGTCTAAGCCACATCCCTTCTAGCATTGCCCCTTAGCATGTAAAATGTGGAGACTTCTCCCAAACCAATACCCCAAGGATCCCTAAAAACATAAAAGGCACATACCTTCTTCGCTTTGGGCAGTGGACACCTTTTAGTTTAAGGCTTCCCATGGCCTTTTTTTGTTCAGCTCAGAGCCACTGTCACCTTGCCCTTCTCACCTTTCGAGGCAATTTCCAGCACCATCCATAGCAACCACTACTTTGCTGGTTAAAGGGGCCGTGCTGCGTTGGAATTTCGGACATGAGATTTTGGCAGTTTGGGCCGGAGACTCCATTCTAGTAGAGGGATTCGTCACTTTCCGAGCAGGGGGTCCGAGCAGGTTCCGGACTTTTTCGTGGACCAGTGGCTAAACATTGATGGATAGGGTGGTTTTTTAGCGCCTGTCTGGGTGTTTCTGTGGTTCGGAGTGCTTTTCGGGATGGTTTGGGGGTCTGCCGGGTGTTTGGTGTCTGTTGTTAGCTTTCCGGTGTTTTTGGTGTACAGGCGCTGGACACCCGCAGCCCTTGATTGATGTAAGAAACCCACCAACAGAATGATCAACCTTGGATTTTGGGAAATCCTGTGACCTCCGAGGGCTACTTCATGGATTTTTTGCGAAGACTCTGAGGCACATCTGACGGAGATGGCTACCACGATATCGTCCTTCCTTGTGGCCTGTTCCAGGCAGGTGTGAATGGAGATGGAATGGCACATGGACCTGACCAACCCTTTTGGTCGGATTCCTGCGATGAAAAGAACCCAGAGAAATCGGACGTCATACCTTCGGTGATTTTGCGTGACCAGTTTGACTTGATCGCTCGAGATTGTTTTTCTTCACGACGACTTGGTCGGGTTTGGAGCGTTTTAGTGGAGAACAAGAAGTGAGCCAAGATCCGGATGGAGGGTTAGCAAGGGAGCCAAGGGAAGCTCGTAACCAGACTGGCTTGGCAGCGCTCGTGTTCTCTCCTGAGTTCCTGGACTTTAACTTTTTGGAATCCGTTTGATTTTTTGTTGGCCCATCCACTCGTTGGGAAGTGAGTGTTAGCAAATCACGATTGGATTCTGATTCGATGCGGCTCCCGCGGCGGACAAGTTTTTTCCAGCGCAAAAGCGCCCATGTAGCCAAGATGGTTGCCCCAAGCCACACCCAAAAGGTCCAAAAGGTTTCCTGGGCCGTGCCCAAACGGATGGACAAGAGGGGATGAGAAGGAATTCCAGCTCCGTCCCGGATGAAAAATACCATGTTTATTAGTATGGGGGTGTTCCCCCTTCATTGAACTCGCACTAAAACCAGGGGCACCCTCATATTGACAAATATGGGTTGAACAATCAGGGGTTAGCTTTTCTGTCACTTGGATTGTACGGTTCAGTGTCAATGCTGAATTCGCATATGGATCCCTTGAGGGTCCCATCGACACAGCTTAGCATTGGTGTGTTATATTGCTCCATGAGTTCGTATGGACGGGTCATGCCATTTCTTGATTGCCTGACCGTCCGACCGCTCCTGCTTGAAAGAGGGCCCCGTAGACTCAGCCATCATACCGCAATACCTGAACCTTTCAACCCGACCCTACCTCGACGTCGCACTTGTCTTCGGCCTTCCGCCCTATGAATCAGCCATTTCGACCCCCCGTTTTTGGGATGATCCCCGGATTTGTGGGAGCTTTCCAGATCGGGGTTGTTTGCCTGCAACCTCTTCTTGTTTCCTAGACCTTTGGTTTGGCCCAAACGATCACTCTGAATATGTCTAGGTCCTTGCAAGTGACTTTTACGACATCCAGTGTGTGCCCTTTGTTCCTTGCGTGTTCTTGGTTGAACGAACTTTGGGGTACCCCCGTTTGCCGCTTGGAACCACACGTTGTCCTTTTCTCTGTCTCACTGGTGGTCTGGGTTTGCTCGTGGATAAGTTGCCGAACGAAAGGGCGTGGGTCATGTCTCAGCTTTGTCCTTCCCATTTGCTGAAATGAGTATGTTGTATTCCTCCCTGTTGGTTTAAAGGTAATCGATGTCACTCTTGCGAGAGGCTCCTGGGGCTTTCAATGGAAGACCCGACCCCTCCATTAGACACCCCGGAGCTGGTTGGGGGACTCAAAACCAGGTTGTTTGAAGGCCCTAAATCAATCGGGAGCCTCTGACTTGGAAATATATGCACAAAAAGCGCGAATTGAGGCTTTAGTACCCGTCCATGATTCTTGTTTTTTTTGGGGTTGGTGGATGTGATCAAGTCAATTGCATGACTCACTCAGATCCATTCAGCTCCTGAGTTCTTTTCGTTTTGGATAGAAGATCGGCACGTTTTGGGTTAGGACTATTTGAGTTGCAAGCAAAAAGTCCAGACTTAGGGCCAATCCAGTCAGAAAATCATGAATTTGCTTACGGTTGTTAATTGTTCACCAATGACACAGCATTTGTCTCGGCTGTTCATTCGGGCAATCCTGAAGTTTTGTTCCGAAATGTGTTGGTCCCCTTAGCGGTTTCTCCATTTGGACTCAGGCCTCTTGCCATGGAACCCAAAGCCCGAGACAACTCTCTTCCATTCGCTCAATAATATATATATATATATATACACACATATATATATATATATCCCCTGTTGGTTTTAATGGGAGTTTATGATTGCTGAACTTTTTTTCAGGGGTCTTAAGCAAATGGAAGCTCTGCTTGCGCGAGCCCTATTTGGTGTTCCAGGCACAGCCCCATTTTTGACCTTCGAACGCGTTCAAAGCGCTTTGAACGCGTGCGTGGGATACTTCTTTGATTCAGGAAGAGGTCATCGAGCTCATGTACAGAGATTTAAAGCCCGAGGCTCGCTGACCACCGACCGAGGGGCGTCGCCACCCACATTTCTTTCATGCAGGGGTTCCCTTCGTTGCTGCCTGCTTTATCCGAAGGGAAATCACCTGGGAAGTTGATGGGCAAGCTTCCGGGGGTGCATTCAGTCAGGACTGAAGTGGAATTGAGACTGACATAAAGCGGTGGGACCGAGCTTCCTATGTTTCCCGTTTCCTGTGATTCATGCATTCCCTGAAGGAAGTCCACTCAAAGTGGGCTTCCTTGAAGTGGGTGATGTTTTATGGAAACGGTAAAAAAGGGTCCAGCTCAATGCAGTCGGAAGTGATTCCAAGGGTACATGCATTTGCCAAAAGAGCATGCAACACTGTGTATTCCCCTTAGAGCGGGTATCAACCTATGGGGATATGGGCTATGTGTTGGACCCTGCACCACTAACAGTGGATGACGGAAATTTAGATCAACCACTAAAATGGTCTTCCAAGTTGTGGTGACTGTTCGTGTTTGGGGGGCGTCCAAGGTATGTGGTTTGATATTTTCCATCGAGCGGCAAAACTCCAGCCTGATCCACCCTTTGGAGGCCCTGTTCCGGGCAAGAAAGTTTGGGGCTTGGAAGGGATGAATATGTTCCTTTCCACTCAGTGTACGCCCCCTCAAACCACACAAAGCTATCATAATGCAGCTTCTACAGGCCTGTGTTTCCTGTTTTTGGAACCTGCAAAAGTAGCCTGTGCGATGGAAGCCACCAGTAGATTGACAAAGTTGATTTGGGACATCCGGTGACCCCTGGTCTAGGTGGTTGAGTGTAGCGAACTGAGTGGCCTTTATTTTTGCATTCTTTGCTGCCAAGAAAGAAACCAGTACGGGACTCCTAATCCGATCGAGGTCGGTGGGGACAATCTCTAGTTCAGTATGGGTTTAGAGTTTGCCTGTAAACAAGCGTATTGGGAACTTTCGGCTACGTCAAGTAATCACTTGGGTGACATGTGCTGTTACTTCCGTAAATGACAATGGTACCCCAACAAACCAATTGTAGAGGAATCCTTTGGGGGGACCTCTTTTTTGGGTTTCATCCACAGATTTCCAGGGGAGTAAGCCATTTTTCCGAGGGGAGTTATTTGAAGAACTGCTACGAGAAAGACCGATGACGCTCCGTCAGGATTATGACCTCCTCAATAAGCTCGACGAGCGTGTCTCTAAGAAGAACATCATGGGCCGGAACAGTGTCCACGCCTGAGTGCCGTGATGCTTCGAGAAGCACCAGTTGGGATTGATATTTTGTTTTATTTGTCTCTTTTGTTTCCAGCATTCGACACAATATTTTATGCACATAATTCCTGGCACCGATCAATTTGTGTTGATATTTATGTAATCCGCATGGTATGAGGCTTACCCCAGCTCACCAGCTAGCAACTGAGGGTGTCTTACCAAAGGAATCGGACCCCAAAACATTGGGTTGGGTGTCCCTTTGCTTGCAGAGGAGCCTTCTTGGTTTTAATGGGAAGTCATGGGGAAAGGTGTTGCTCAAAAGATATAAAGAACCGGGGGCAAGGGACTCATGGCACGTGGGCTTTCCGGATGTCCGGATGTCCCGCTTCGCGGCTGAGGTGGAGAGACTGCCTCGTCAGCTCGCCAAAGATTGTGGTTGCACTCAGCTGCGGCCCCGAAAAACATCCGCGGATTCGCGGAGGGGAGGGCGGCCTGGAATCAACATGGCTTCGGGTTCAATCAAGGTACAGGGTACCCTCCAAAACCAACACCCAAGTTGGGTGGCTCTTCTTTCTGGAGGGTATCCATGGGACTTTCCAAGAGCAGGTTCTCTCTGATGTGTTGTTTTCCCAGTTTCTGGATCCTGCCGTCTGAGGGTGGATGGTAAGTCGAGCCGAAGTGCTTCAGGCCTCTGGGTTTCCCTGATTGAAGGGGCTGCGGGATCAAGGGGTTTATCCAACCACTTCTGTGATACAAGGAAATCATCTCTTTATATTGGGGGGGAAGGGTTCGTCTTTGGGAGGCCCTTTTTGTTGTTATCACAGAAGATTTCCCACAGCCCCTGTTTGAAAGGGAAGGATTTGCAGGCTTAGACTTAGCCAGCAGGCCGACTGCCCAAATCGGATGCAACTTGACCACTGGAGTTGGTTTAGCCTTGCCACGGGTCGACGTGTACTTTATGCCCGGGTGATGCATGCTTGATATCTGAGGGAGCGCGGTTAGTGCGTTTTTTTTTGTTTTTAATGAAGGGACAATGAATGGGAGCAGGGTCAAAATCCCGTACCCCCAGTGAACATCCCAAAATAGACTAAATTCACCTACCCCAAAATGGTACCATTGGTTTTGACCCATAGTTGTTTTGTTTTCCAAAGTTGATATTGACTTCGGATTGATCCAGAGGCCAAGTCTAATCAGAGGGATCCCCATAAACACAGTCAACTGATTCCCTGGGGGAATCAATCCTGAGCATGCTCCTGCAGATTAATTCAAAGTGGATACTGCCAAGAATGGTCATGCAGCCCTTAGGACTTTTTAGATATCGAGTTTGGTTCCTAACTCCATGAACAACCAGACTCGTGAAAGGGAAATTGGACCATGACAAGAGTATTCATGGTTGCACACCCCCAGGAGCAGGTAGTTATGCAATTTCCCTTGATGCCACAAGCCCTGACCTTTGTTTCTTGGGTTGCAACGCGCCCCATGTTCAACAGCAATCCGGTGAAGCCAATAATTGGATATAACTAGTCAAAAGAGCAGCACCCAGCCCACTCAGGGGCTGCATCTTGCAGCGGGTTGAATACCTAGGTGCGACATGAGATCTCAGTATATGTTCACAACTTTTCTATGCAAGGAAATCCCTTCAAACAAGGTAGGCATCGGGTCGGGACAACTATGCCAGTGTTTTGTGGTAGCAAGACAGCGCCCTTTCGTTGGTGCAACAAAAGCGATGAATTTTGCGGCTATGCTCTGCCCAGATGCTCCCGATCCATCCTGGGCCCACTCCGCTTGTGGCCCCAAAACCCCGGGCTGGTCTCGGTCTCTCGCTGGAAGCCGAATTGGCGGCCAAACCCAGGGCCGAAGCCTAGACTCTAGGACTCGGTTCCCAGCCCTTTGTCTCCTTGGATGTTTGTTGGTGGCTTTTAGCTGGTTTAGTGCACGTGGTAACCCACTGGGCGAAACCACTGGGCTAAGTTAACTGGGCTAAGTTAACCACCTTTTAGTAGGTTTAGGTAGCTGGGGTAAGTTATCTCCTGATTCTGTTCAACCCACCAGTTATTCACTCACAGAGGACCAGTTTGGACGCCCCGCGTTTTTCAGTGTCCGAGGTGTGGCGTTTGTCTCGCAGAGGTGGCGCCAACAGCCGGGAAGCACAGGTGTTGCTCTCTTTTTTAAGAATCGACCACGTTCCAAAGACAACTGGGAGCAACATAGGTCACGGGTCGAAGCTCAAAGCTCATTCTCCATCTTCAGGTTTCCCTTGGGAGAATCGGACAACTATAGGCTAAGCAGCACCCAGTTGCAACTGCAAGGGACATCAAGGGACTATTCGGGGTACTCGAACATGCTTGTTCTCAAGGGCCCTTGAGGAAATTGATTGCTATGGGTTCTTGCGAGAAACATGGGCTTTTTGTGTCCATTTCCGTGATACCAACCAAATCCAACTTGCAAGAGTTTCAGTGGTTTTGAAATGGCTGTCCCATTTCCACAGGGTGCGCCAAGAGTTTTCGCGGCAGCATGTTCCTTGTTTGCGCCGATTGGTTCGAGGTAAGATCGTCCTATTTGATGGCGAGCTCTGGGGGGTAAAGCGAGCTCCCCTAAGGAGTTGAAAGGCCGAAAGTTGAGGGGGTGATGATTGAAGAGGAAACATGCTGAACCCTTTCTTCACCAGAGGTATAGGAACCGGTTCCATTTTCCGGGTATGCGGCCAACTTGGATGACCACCAACCACTTGGTAAGTCGTGAATGGGTGACTAAGTCCAAGCGATTTGTTCCCTCGCCTCACTTCGGCGAGTTGTTGGCTACTGTGGATGAACGAAACCCATTTCTTGCCACCGAAACTCTTGAATGATTCGATTCCCCCGTAGATACCATCAAACCAATTCTGGTTTCAATTCTGGTTCAGCTATGGTTTCCTTTTCTTTTAGCGAGATCTTTGCGCGGATTTCGTCCAGGGCTATGAGCCGCTTCAGTTTCAGCCAGGGTGTCATTTCCTTTACCCAGAGGCTCCTGGAATGGAAGACCCGACCCCTCCATTAGACACCCCGCTTCGGTGTTTGGGGTTCTCAAGACCCGGCTGCTTGAGGGCCCTAAATCAATCGGGAGCCTCTTTGGCGCGAGATCTTCGCGCGGATCTTCGGTGTTTGTCGAAGTGCGGATTTCGGTCCGCTTGGGTTTCAGCATCATGGTTTCCATTCCGAATTCTACCGCGCGACGATCGCGAAGAGAGGTTCGGTGTTTGTCGCACGGAGAGGCGCAACTCTGTCAGCTCCCTTGCCGCCACGCCTTCCATCCCACCTGCATCTCGAGGCTCCGGGAGTTTCGATCGGTTTCGATTTCGATCGGTCGGAGTCGATCCTCAGGGAGCGAGCGGAGCCCTCCCACTTTCCGAGCGCGCCATTTGTCGGGTTTGAGGAGTTCCCGACGGAGTTGTTGCCATTTTGTCCTGAGCTTTATGTGATTCAGCCCCTTGTTTTTCTTTTTTTTTTTTTTTCCGTGGGATTCTCCGTCCTCGTTTTTTTTTGTTTCTTCCTCCATTTGTTTTCGGGTGTCGCTTGGTTTGGATTGTCTTTCTTGTAGAGACAAAAAACACAGCTCCACACCAGCAAGCCGATTCGGCTAGCGGAAGCTCCGGCGGTTCGCTCGCGGCTTTCGGTTCGGACGGAGCCCGGGGGTTTCCATGGAATGAGGTGTTCCTAGCAAGGGTTCCCTGCAACCAAGAGACACCCGGGTCTCTCACCCAGGTTGAATAGGCAACAACTGCCTTTGTCAACCAACCCAAGATCGCCGTGGTACGGGCCCAAAAAGCAGCGGTTGGGACCCCGGCAGTTGGGACCCAGTCGGGTGCCCCTGGGCCGGGACATGGAGTTCCCGGAAGGTCTGGATTTTGGAGGGTGTTCTATGTAGAGTCGAAAAATAACCCTTCAAATATGGGGTTGCCCGAAATTGAAGGGTCATGGCCCCTTTTTCTAGGGAGACTCCAGGTAGAAATTCTGTTGGTTTGATCATGTCACCCTAGCCATTCCTCAGCCCAAGACGGGCCCAAAAACCATCGAGACCCTGAGCTCATTTGTATAGGCCCCCAAGTAGCGCCCTTTTACCCTTTTTGCGGGGAGGGTTCCTGTACTAAATTGACTACAGAAAAAAGGGTACCCTTATTCTAACCTCTCTACTCAAGAACCTAGTTGTTTGCAACTGGTTTGAATCGGTATCTTCCCATTCTGAACCAGCCGTCTCCGAGCAACCCCCAACACGACTGAGTCCACTATGGGCAAAGCCGCCAGGTTTTATGACAAGCCCAAATTCCTCACGAGCGTCCAATGGAGGGGTCTTCCTCTAACGGAAGCCGAAGCTGCAATTGTCTGAGATCATTTTGCAACTTCGGCCTCTCCAACTTTAGCAGCACTCTGAAAGATTTGCATGACTATGAGGGACTAAAGCTGGGGTTCCCAAGCAAATATGTTCTATCCAATGAAAGGTACCCCCGGAAGCTGACCAAGATTCATTTACGTGACGGCCGCCGTTTCAATTCTTTACATGGTTCTGGAATTACGACCATTTTACCACCAGGGACTCATTTGCCAGAGGGCGTCCCTTTCAACGGTGGCAGCTGGTTTCTTTGGTAGGGGCGGAATCAAAGAGTGCCAGGCTATGTAGGGCCCGGGAACAATCAGGTGGCTGTGGCTCAACAAACCGGAATTCCAAAACGGGTTGCCCTGCTAAGTGGAATGGACCAAAATCTGCGCACCACCCCTCCTGTTTAGTTTTGAGCCCCACCCAAATGCTGGCGTCCTTTTGGTTTAACCTGAGCGTAAAGCACAGACCCATCCGAGGAAGAAAACAAAACTCTGCATGCGAAGTCCATGAAGATGCAGGGGGACCACGGTTGGAGGCCGACCTGTTAACCTTTTGGTCTTTCCTTTTTGGGCCATTTTAGTAGAGGTGCCAACAGGTTCATTTGTTGTTTCTGGGTCCTTTGCGCAAGTGAGAATACCTCAGGAGCTCAGGGGTGCCCTCAAATCATGAACCTGCAAAACGAACATGGTCACTTTTGTGTTTCTTAGGCAGGACATGTCCAGGACATATGTCAATCAAAGATCCGGCCCGAGACGCCCCGGTCCCCCATTGTTGGGAAGAACTGTTGGTTATATAAAGTAGTTGTTCTTGGATGGGACTTGACCACTTCTTTGCATCACACCAAAGGAGCTCGTTCTCAACGCGTAGAAGTCTGGGAGAGCCATTCTTTAGTACGTAGGCTGTATGGCTATGAGTGGGGCACGAAGACTTAGTTGCCCTTGTTGAGCACTTGCTCCCCGAGTTCCGTTTCGGACTTTCGCCACTTTCTGGGTTTGGAGCATTCTAGTTGCTTAGACAACAAGTCCTTCGACTGTTTGTGGCTTGAGCCACTGTCTTTTTCTTTTGCGTCAGGTGGCTGACCCAGTGTGTCTTGGCGCAAGTCGTGTGAGTCGCTGAATTTGTTCCCGGAGAAATCAACCGAACACGTTGCCGCGGCTTGGGGGAGTCGCTTGGTTCGCTGAAGGGCCTTTCGGAAAGGCAAGGGCTGGCCATGATTTTTCACCCTTGTAACCCTGAAAAATTGGACGACCCAGCTGGTCTTCTGCCAGTATGTCATTTGTTTTCGTGAAAGGAGGTAACCCCAAAAGAGACCACCCACCCTGGGTGGCACCCAGCGGGTGTTCTGACCGTCCGTCGATTTTATTTGTTGCAAGATCAAGCCCGGGAGTCTGAAGTCAACACGAGTCATTTCACGAAGGCCTTGGAACCAACCAGCCTATTCTTTTTGCCTGGTGTTTTTCCTCGACCGACCCCTCCGACGAGTTCATTGCCGTTCAACGGTTGTCGATGTGCTTCTTTGCTGCCAGCTCTTATACGGCTTTTATATATATATATATATAAGCTACTACCTACGAAGTGGTTCGTCCACCAAAGGATTCTGCCCCCCAAAAAAGGGTCATTTCTTAGAATAGTGGGGTCATGGACCTATTTTTAAACAGAAGGGGTCTTTAAAGGGTCATGAAAAAACTCCAGGTGGGTACTTTATATTGAAGCTTAATATTATTGGAATTGAGTGGGGGCATCTCGTCACATGGCACCTCCGCATTGAAGCTGTCTCATCCTTTCTTGGTGACAGAAAGCCAGGGGTTCGATGGTTGGGCCTTGGTTGTTTGCAAGTGGTCGGGGTTCTGCAATCGGGGGGGGGCACGGGGAGTGTGGAGGGGTTAGGCTTCCAGTTGCTTTCACCCTGCCAAGCATGGTGTGTCCTCAACGCGGCCTTGAAAGGCCCAAAATCAAAATCCATGGAGGTCCCCAAAGCCCGCTTCCAGCGTCCAATGCTTGCAAGAGCAACAAAGCCATGCTTATACTAGGTCCCCCACTTTTTCCCCTTTTACCGTTTTTTGGGGGAGGGTTCCAGTTACTAAAATAGACTACGAAAGAAAGGGTGCTCTTATTCTAGCCTCTCTACTGGAGGACCTACTATAGAAGCCTTTGGATGTCCATGATCTGCTTCAGTTTGTCGGGTCGCCACTTTGACCATTTGCCCAGCCCAGACTTGGGACCCCTATGTAAAAAACTCTCCGCGCACAGAAACGTGAGGAAACAAGACTTGCTGGTGCTCAGCAGGGAATGAGACATGGAATGACCCTATAAATCATCCATCTGATTTGGTTTCCTGTATTCGAGGATCCCAAAATCCCGTTCATTCCCAACACCGTGGCTCGTAGCCTCCCACCAACTAGCATGGAACCTGACGTTCGGCACCCGGTCCCTTTAAAAGAAAACTCCTCCGGAGCACCGATTCCCTGAAGGTCGAGCGGTTCCATGTCTAGCTACCCCAGTAGTGCCCTTCTCTCCCCTTGTTTGATTGGGAGGGGTTCCCCTACTAAAATAGACAAACAAGAAAAGAATCGGGTACCCTTATTAACCTCAAACTACTGGAGGACCTAGCACTAACAACAGGGCTCATCCTTGGATACTAAGAACTTACTCACTTGGCCCAACATCCAAGCACCCTTTCTGGGGATAACTTTGTGGTGCGAAGGGTTCCATGTGAAAAGGGCGGCGGTGGACGAGTCGATCGTTCGAGGTAAGAGCACCTGCCCTTTGTGCTTCATCCCCTTGGACACCTCAAAGACAGAGGCGTTTTTTTTTTTTTGTATTCGCGGCGGTGAAAAAACAGATCCTCGGCGGGGCGGGTTGGGGGTGGGGGGTTGGGGGTTGGGGGGTTGTGGGGGTTGTGGGAGGGTTGGGGATTGGGGATGGGGAGTTGGGGTGTGGGAGGGTTGGGGGTTGGGGGTTGGGGGGTTGTGGGGGTTGTGGGGGTTGTGGGGGTTGTGGGGGTTTTCAGGTTTGGCGGCAGAAAATTGGTCCAGAGATGCCCTCAGCCCTCAGGGAAGACGTAGCTCATTTTTAGGCAACAAAATCAGCCTGTGGGTGTCGAAAGGGTTCCAAAGTGACCTAAGGAGCATGGCAGCAACTGGATGGCTGGAAAGTTTCTCCGCGACAGTGTGGCCTCCCCCGCCCCCCTCGCCCCATGAGAAAAAGAGGAATCACTATAGGTAGATAGGGGTTCAGGGAGCCAGATGAGGCATAAGATGTTGCAGTCATAAGAGGAGGCAGGCATAAGAGGAGGCAGGCATGAGATGTTGCAGTGAAGTAATCGTGGTTTGGCCGTGGACCAACACCCTCGCTTATGCGCCGAGTCTCAGATTACCCCTAGTTGGTGGCTTTCATTGGTGGTAGGGCGACTTGAACCATTTCTTGTAGAGGGTAGATGGGAAACCCTCCTTAGCCACCACACCACCAATCCAAATCACAAATGGCCATGGGTTATATGCCTCCGTTTTGGGGCGGATGAACACCCATGTACCACCTATGTTGATGTTTACCAGGGGTACAGGGTTTTGACCCACTGCCAAATTGGAAGGAAGCTGAGAATTTGTTCTCCCACATGGTACCTGGCAGATGGTCCCTCCCCAGGGTCCCTCCCACGATGAAACCCCAACACGCCTAATATGGGAATGTGTGTCTTGTTGGGCCTCGGTACCCCTTTTGTAGTGGTTTTAAAGGGAAACCATAAGGAAATCCGTTGCGCGATTTTGGGGGGGGTCCCCTTGAAACAGACCATGTGTTACTTCACAAAAAAGCATGAATTTGGTCTGCAAGGAAGAAAGACATGTACAGTCATAGCAAGGCTTAGACGAGGCTTATTCACAAATGGCAGCTTTCAGATTTCTATATACGTTTCAAGCCTTTTGCGCGCCACCTTCAAAAGGAATACACTGCCAGGGCAACATAATTACCTGCAGCGTCAAGCGGTCACTTATTTTTGTTCAATTGGGACATCGACTACTTTTTCTGGAAGTGGCCTTCGCAACTGGTCTTTGTCACAATCGAGCAGTTTTTTGAGAAACAAACACTTTTTTGTAAAAAAACAGTGCGTTTCCTACCTGTGAAGCATTTTCGGGGTAGCTGAGCCTGCGGCTCTATGCATTGCCTAGCTTTGTTGCAAATCCTGAATTTCGTGTCGGTAAGAAGTGGAGCCAGCACAGGGACAGGAATTGGAAACAAGAATTGGCCTTTGGTCTGACCATTTGCTCAAAAATGCCGCAAATCGGGCGCACAAACCCGCAAAACGGACGCAAAAACCCGATCTCAAAAGAAACCAGCTCTGCTGCCTCATCAGCTGGCGTCAAATCAGAAGTATTGTCCAGGTAGGGCAAACAGATCATCACCCGCATGGCAAGCCAGTTGCGGGCCGCCCATGCAAAACGACAGCCTGCAAGGATAGACACGACCCTTTTCCATAGAATCGGTCATTTTCTTTCCAACTCGGCCCAACCGGCCCATATTTGTTCAGTCGGCCAGAAAAAGTGTGACAAACCACATCGAGCAAAAATAAGTGTTCAAATGAAGGTGCATGTATTGTTGAAACAATCTACAAACCAAGCATGATGCTTCTTCATTAACCCAACCAGTGAGCGACGCTTCTGGGAAGTTCCATATGAAACCAACCTGGATGATGTCCCCAAGTTTGATACGTACTCTCTTAGGAGCCGAAGACGTTCTGTTTGACCTAGGCTTAACCCCCCAAAGCAAGCTGAACCCCCCCCCTTCCCCGATTCCGGAAAGCTTGCCGGACAAAAGTCGCCCACCCCAACACATGGTTGTTGTTGGGAACCATTTTACAATTTGCTTATTGTGGTTTAGTGAGAACTCCCCACTTTACTGCTAAAATTCAAACAATTTGCTCCCCTTCCTACGTGAGCCAAGAACAGAATTCGGGTGTTTTCTACGCCAAATCCACCCAGCAAGCCGTGGCCAGGAGAAGATTCGCTCGGATCCGGGAAGTTCGTCCGAGGGTCTGCAGGCAGTTCCGGGCAGAGGGCCATGGTGGATCAACAGTTGCCCTACACGGGATAACCAGTCGAAAAGAAAACAAAAGGAAAAGACGTCTTTCCCGCGAAATGGGCACGTAAGTCTTTTGGGGGGGGCCAGGAGTATTGAAGAACCCCCATACGTTTTAAGCCCTGACCAAAAAGGGGAGGTACTTCCTACTAAACCTATTAGAACCTGAAAAGGGCGAGGTGTTTGGAGTATGGAGCCGCCTCATGGCGAGCTCCCTGGGTAAAACGAACGAACACCGATCAAGGTCTTTGTTCTGGAGGCGTAACGACTTTGCATCGGAGGACGAGCCTCATCTTTCCTTTCTCGGCGGTCATTGATTGGTCGTAATTGTGACCCTGCCAAACAATGAACCTCAAGTTGCCGCCTTGAATCAAAGTCTTGTTGGTGGCGGAAATGTATGAGCTCACAGGACCTTTCTTTGGAAGCGTCCATGAAATCCCCTTTTCGGGTTTGAACCCGTGCTCGAGAGTACATGGACTCTAGTGTTCCGTGGGATGTCAGCTGATATAGTTTCACTATCTTTTCAAGATCTAACAGTCGTTGAGCAGATGGTGAGGGATTTCAGATGAGCGCAATCGCTTCTCGAGGTCCACTGATTGCCTCAAATGAATCGAATGGCCAAAGCGAATCGACCAGATCCGACCTGGTGGTTTTCCCTGATTGGTCCATTTGCAGTCATGGACCCAGAAAGGTGATCACCTGTGTCCTTGGTGCAAATGCAAGCAAAACCGAGTGAAAAGGAAGCAAGGAGAGGGTGTGGCAGCTGAACCATACAGTGTTTTGCTGAACCAACCCTTCCGTCCGCCGTGCCTTGCTTAGTGTTTAGTCTTGGGGAGCGAGGCAGCTCCGGCATGAAGGAGGGTTCTAGTTTCAGTGGGTAGTTGTCAAACCACCATGTCGAGCTCGTCCAACCCCGAGTGATGTCCATTTGCCCCGTTGGGGCAGATGTCGCGAATACGAGGTTGTATTTTTTGAGGGGGGGTACCCTTTTTTGGGGCGGTTCACCGGGGTCTCCCCCAGAAAGATGTTTGTTTTAAGCTGGGGTCTCCTTCAATTCCATTTTGGTATTTGGGGTTACCCGAATATATTATTACACATATATATATATATATTTATACTCGGTTTGGAGGAGACCTCAGTGGGAGGTTCCAGCCGGTTCCTTTTCCAGGTCCTTTGTTCATCACTGTGTGCGCAAGGGAAGCCCATTTGAGCATGGCAAACGCGAGCGGACATGCAAATGGGAAAACAATTGACAGGCAGCTCACCCATCAACGTGGGGTTGGAAGCTCACTGTATGGGCATTGTTCATAAGGTCTCATGGTTAATGCAACTTTCAAGGGTGAGAGTTGTCTTTGTCGGGGATTCCTTTCAGGTTTGGAAGCGTGTTGAGTTTTCAGATCACTGCACCTACCACAGCCTCATGCGCCAGTTTAGTAGCTGGTTGTACCTTTTTACACGGGTGGGACTTGTAAATTCCCAACGCCCGTAGGGCAGGTTGGCAATTGTGCAAGATGTCACTTTGAAAGTGAGGAGCGGCCGCAGCAGTAGGCCGACATGCTGCAACGTCACCGCTTGCCTCCGAATCTTCGAGTTATCCTCCAATCTCACCGGTGGTCACCAGAGCATTGACAGGAGCGAACTGCCAGCGGTTGTCGCAGTCTCATGCTGCTGAGTCAGATCCCGACAGACCCTGTTTCATTTTCAGTGATTGCCAGTATGTTTGCGCTATATTTCACGCGCATTGCCGATTCGGTGCTCCCATTCATCGCCAAGCTAATCGCGACTTGCTGTGTCAGATGGTGCGCGTGTGGCGCATAAACAAAATTCAAGTCTGTAAAGTGAAAGCGCACCGGGACGTAAGTGAAGCCAAGTCCACTCTTGATGCTTGGCGCATCTCGGGAAACAGCTTGGCTGATGTCAGTGCCAAAGCGTCTTTGACATGTGAAAATCCGCAAGTAATTGCAATGAGTACTCCGGTTCATGACCATGAACTAGAAGAAAGTCAAGACTTCAAGAATTCTACACTTGCCTGGCCGAATTAGACGTTACGCGCATTAAGGCGCTCACGCAAGCCAGGCAACTGCACGTCAGCTCGGAAACAAACCCTTTCGGGCAACCCGCTTCAGGGGTCTAACCGCCCAGCAGCAGCTGGTTCCCGGGAAGCCAAAAGGCAACTGGAAAAATGCGCACGCCAAATGAGCCGACACGTTTGCCTGAGATGTCAGATCGTGCAGCTCAGGCGTGCATAGCGGGTGTGAGGGCCGGCCGTCTGGTCGTGTGGATGCAGACTCTTCAGTGGCCCCCAGATGACGTGCCGCCTCACCCGATGGATTGGGGCATCTCGTGTGTAGAGCTTCTCGCCAACTTTCAGGTCGTAATGAAAACTTGTCTTCCATACCAACTCCGCACCGAAGCCAACCATAATGACTTGCGCGAGTTCCTTGATTGGTCTTTTCCTCTTGCGCCCTGCCAAGTTTGCAAACCTGGGGCGGGGGTCTTTTGTTCGGGACGGAGCGGCTTTGTACAGCCGCGGCTTCATCCAACATTGTAGGAGCACATTGTCTGACTATGTCGGGACACGTGTCTCTGCCCCGACGGACGTGGCAAAGAACGTGAAAGTGAAAGTGAAAGTAGCTGGTTCTACCTGGTTTAATCCGTAAAAGACGATGCTTCGAGCGATCAACGCCATGTGAGTTCCTAAATATGGCACACGGTTTATTTGCTCGCTTGCTATTTGGATGCGTGTTTGTTCGTACTCTTTTGTGGGCTTTGCAGAAACCAACAGGAGAACCAGTTTGATGGCCCGCATGGGGAATGAGCTCGTTGGCTTGAGCCGATTGGTCAGGCTGCACTTTCAAGCATTCGAATGGTTCAAGCTTGACTGCTATTGGGTTGGATTTTTAGACTTTATCTTTTTGGCAAAATCAAGGGGTTTTCCACTAAACCCCAAAAAGTTAAACTTTTGGCAGGGGGGTCAACAGCAACCAAGGAAACGGCTCCGGATTTGGAGATTTGAAGAAGCGCGACATGGGATGTTAACGTCTTTGTTTCGTGTGAGGCTTAGAAGATGCTGCCGAAACAAGGGAATCATTAAGCTTTTGGCCTCTCGGTTGATGCTCATTGCACGTGGCGCCGCCCAGGCCAACGTAATGTTGACCCCATTAGAAAAATACCCAACCCAGTGTATTAAATTCGCGGGGTGGGTCCTCACTTCACTGTGGTCACTAAACCCAGAGAAAAGAAACCCCCAATGAGCAAACTGGGTTCTGATTGATGCGGGGGGAACAGTACTTACTCTACTTCTTGTGCTTTGGATCCAAAAGTATGGTTTTCTTCCAGGCTTCACCACGCTGTCCGACGTTGGTTTCTGCCTGCGATTCGAAATCCAGCGCCAGGTGTGCTCTGTTTGAAGCACGGAAGCCACGTACCGGATGCTTCGCTGATTTAGCTCGAGGCGCATTCGACGGGTCGATGGGATTGATTGTGTTTCTCTTTTTCTTTTTTTCTTTTTTTTTTCAGACATGGGCAGGGGGTGGATACTTGCTGTAAAAGTAATTATATGCCCCAGGGTAAACTCCCTCTGGCATTTTTTTTGTGGGTTCCAGATCCAGAGCAGATGGGGATGTCAAACAATTGCGACCTAGGTTTTTAGCCATATACTGATCCACCAGGCTGGCATATCTGAGTTTAACATACAGCTGCCATGGGAAGCACATATCCAAGTTCTGATTTTGACACCTCTTGGCGTTAAGATGGGTGTCTGGTCCGAAAAAGAGCCCCGCCAACCATCAGAGCCGGGGCCGGGTTCCATTTGCGCGTTGCGTTGATTCTTTGATGCCCAGTGTTGTTTCGTAATTAGCTCCTGTGAAAGGGCGCTGAGTCCAATCGTGGCCCACGAAAGCTCGGTTTGATCCCAACTTGCCGGGCAACATGGAACTGGCTTCGTGCAACGGATTCTCCGAACACTCCAAATCCTCCAAGGCATTTTTGGATCCAGATGCTCCAAAAATCCTGCAAGAATCCAAGGCATTGGGCCAAATTGGTTTCCCTGCAGATACTTGGTGGCTGAGGCGCAGGCTTGCGCAGGAACCCAGGGAGGGCAAATTCCAAGGGATCCACTTGACTGGGTCTTCGGTTTCCTGGTGGCGAAGCCAGCCATCCGGTTCCTTGGCCTTTGAGCTTTTTAGGGTTTCGGGTTTCCATTTAACCCACAAGTTAGATAGCCACTTTGAGCAGATCTGAAAGCGGACAGCCCAGGTTTATGAAACATTCTGAATCCCGGGCCTTCACTGGGGTCGTCCTGCTTTCAATTCTTTTGGGGGTTGCAGTAGAGTCAGCACCGAAACCAGGGGTCGTTTTCATGATGCCACTTATCGTGTTCGGAGAAATCTGGCCAAGGTCCAAGGTCCCAGGAACCGGCTGGTTGACGCCCGCATTTCGCTGTTCAAAGCGATCGGATGGAAGCGTTTTTGGCTTGCGCCCCTTGGAAAGAGGGTATGGCTGCCTGCTGGGTAAACAGTAAGGAGAGACTGATCACATGTCTCTACCTCAGAGGGTGCAACAGGCGCACATACTGAGGTGTTTTGCCCTGAAAGCCAACGTCGCATTCCAATTGCCAGCAAGGTTGTATTTAGTGGCGTGGCTGGTAGCGGAGCACCCCCGATGCCGCAAACTTGCATTTCTTCCTCTGCAGACAAAACGCGAAAAAGGAGAGCAAGGAAAGGGGACATAACAACTGGTCCAAGTGTGTTAACGAGGGTGTCAGTGTCTCCGTGATTGACCGTAGTTCCATTCAAGGAAGCCATAAAATGGGGCTGGAATATTTGGCGACGAGGACAAGTGCCCCACAAGAGTGCCCCACAACCTCATTCTAAGTGGGTTTGTACTGTTTGGATTATTTGCGCTCAGTCCAGAGGCTTGCGACAGTTGCAAAAAGGAACCGGGACTTGGCACGTGCTTGTTACCGTCTTTTTGGGCTGCGGGGCAACCAAAAGCAATCCGGCTGTTCAAAGGGGTTCCTCTATAGTGAAACACACCCAGAAACTGTACGGGCGGTGTAAGTAATTCGAACAGAGTTCCCGGGAAACTTTAAAGCCAAATAAAGTCACGACCGTTCTTCAGCCCGGTGTTATCCTTCCTCTTCTTTTGAAACGATTCCCTTCCAACCAAGGCGAATCGGCCTTTTGACCTTTTTGTTGTCCCCTTGTACTTTTTTTACAGCAAACCAAATGGTGATCACCCTGTATTACTCGATTTTAGCAAGTGACTTCAAAATCAGCAAGAAGGGTGCCGTTTCTCCCCACGGAGGTTTGCCGGGCTTTTGACACACTGGCCCGTGTTTGGAGTTTACGTGCCTGACAGTTCCGAGTATGTCGCTACGGCCGCGCATCTTGGTCAGGCCATGGCATGAGTGAGTGATCTTTAGCTCGTCGGCTTAGCGACAATATGGCTGTGGCTCAAAATGAGGTGAGAAAAACTTCCCGTTGGATGTGGCTGCCTGGGTTCGACTGCCGGATTTTGCCCCACAGCCATGCAGAGCGCCCACTCGGGTTCGCAAAAAGCACAATCACAGCTTGTTCCCAGGTTCAAAGCCCCACGTGAGCGGAGAACCCAAGTTGGCGTTCATCTTTGCATCGACGCGTGTGAAACCACCTGGTCTGGGCAAGTGAGGGCAATGGCGGTCAACCGAACACCCACGATATTGAGTGTCTTGTCTTTTTCATAGACGATTTTACTGCTTTCATGCTGGTGGTGTTCCGGAAGCAATTTAATTAGCTGGTCTGTCTTTGAAAAGAGCTTTGGATCGCAAGGCTTGTGACGTTGGAAATCCTCGTCTGTCGCGAAGTGAACCTTAACAGGACAGTTCGACACACAGCTGGCCGTTCTTATCTTATAGGCTCTCCAAGTCTCTCGTGACCCACGGGAGCCTGGGAGACGCTCCCAGGCCCTTGTGGCCCAAGGGAGCTTTGCAAACCCTACGGCTTGGCAATGCCCGCAGTGCCCGCAAGTCACAGCAAGCCGAGTCTGTCCTTTACACGCTGGCTGCTTTTTCCCAAAAACCCCGCTGGGGTTGGGTTCTCGTGTAGTTGTCTGACCGCGAGGGAGCGAGGATCGGCAGGGGTTTGGCCTGAAGTGTACCATGTTTGCAGCATGCCGTGTAAACGCCACTGGCCGGGAAATGGCCGAACAGGCGGCCTGCCGGCTGAATTGCCGGCAAGAACGGGACCGGTCTCACAAGTGTGCCGAGTTTACCGCATACCGCGTGGCCGAGTTTGCAGCATACCGCGGCAAGGATGGAGGTGACGGCGGCGTGCGCCGGTGGGATTTGCTTCTGCGGATGCAACCAGCGCCGAGGTGACGGGAGGTGCTGGAGGCCGTGTGCCAGTGGGATTTGGTCCACAGAGGCGCAGCGATACCGAGGCGCGGTCGTTCGTGTGCCGGTGGGATTTGGCTCCAGGAAAGCAGCAAGAATGAGCTGGGGTCATCCGTGTGCCAGTGGGATTTGGCTTGGCGGAGGCGGCAAGGATGACGGTGGGATTTGCTTCTGCGGACGCAACCAGCGCCGAGGTGACGGGAGGTGCTGGAGGCCGCGTGCCAGTGGGATTTTGGTCCACAGAGGCGCAGCGATACCGAGGCGCGGTTGTTCGTGTGCCAGTGGGATTTGGCTGCAGGAAAGCAGCAAGAATGAGCTGGGGTCATCCGTGTGGCGGTGGGACTTTGCTTGGCGGAGGCGAGGATGGAGGTGACGGCGGCGTGTGCAGGTGGGATTTGCTTCTGCGGATGCAGCCAGCGCCACGGTGACGGGAGGTGCTGGTCCACAGAGGCGCAGCGATAACGAGGCGCGGTCATTCGTGTGCAGGTGGGATTTGGGTCCAGGAAAGCAGCGAGAATGAGATGGTGTCATCCGTGTGCCGGTGGGATTTGGCTTGGTGGAGGCGGCAAGGTGGATTTGCTTCTGCGGATGCAACCAGCGCCGAGGCGCTGTCGTTCGTGTGCCGGTGGGATTTCGTACGAGGAAAGTGGGGGCATCCGTGTGCCGGTGGGATTTGGCTTAGCGGAGCTGGCAAGGATGGAGGTGACGGCGGCGTGTGCCGGTGAAAATTGCTTCAGCGCTGAGGTGACGGGAGGTGCAGGAGGCCGCAGTGCTGGTCCTGGTGGGATTTAGTCCACAGGCGCGCAGCGATACTGAGGCGCGGTCATTCGTGTGACGGTGGGGTTTGGCTCCAGGAAAGCAGCGAGAATGAGCTGGGGTCATCTGTCTGCCGGTGGGATTTGGCTTGGCGGCAAGGATGGAGGTGACGGCGGCGTGTGCTGGTGGGATTTGCTTCTGCGGATGCAACCAGCGCCGAGGTGACGGGAGGTGGAGGCCGCGTGCCGGTGGGATATGCTCCGAGGCGCAGCAATAACGAGGCGCGGTCGTCCGTGCGCAGGTGGGATTTGGCTGCAGGAAAGCAGCGAGAATGAGCTGGGGTCATCCGTGTGCCAGTGGGATTTGGCTTGGCGGAGGCGGCAAGGATGGAATTCCTGGCGTCATCAAAGAGTTGGTCACCTTTGTGCAGGCTGACGATACTTTTCAGCAACCCACTGGGGTAGTCGCTTGGTTATATGAGACAGCTGCAATGATTCCGGGCCTTTGCGTTCACCCGTGTGAATTTCATCCAGCGCTGGCAAGATAGGCAAGCCTGTTCGCGCCGCGCGCGCCGCGCGCGCGCCTCTCGATGTGCTCAACATCACATGGAAAGGCGCGCGCGCGAGCAGGCCGCCGTCCCCTCTGAACCACCTTATAGCCCAAAAACATTGCAAGCAAATAAGAAGGGGCAAGCCAGAATGTTGGTAAAAGCAAGCCGTGCGCCTGACATCACGTGAAGCGGCAACAAAGCAAAGTGAACGTGCATGTTCGCACGAAGTGATGCCACAAGTACTTGGGAGACACCCAGTTGCCGCACACATCCCGCAAGAAGCTCCGAGAAAACGTGACAAACCATGGCTTGTTGCAAGGATGTAGCTTCGACTGCCGCATCCTGGATTCGCATTTCGAGCTCCTGCCTGCAAACTGCTTGGGCAAGCAGTTCGCTGACAGTCATTCACAAATATTTGTTCGCATCTTGGTTTTTGGGTTCCCCGGCTCTCCTTGTCAATTTGATAAGGCGTGTTTGCTTGACTTGTTCAGCACAAACGGAATCGCCCAGACCGGAACTCCGGACTTCGGTCGTCCGATGCGAAATCCACCGAAAGTCGCTGAGTCGGATGCATCTTTCAAACCGCTCCGAAGCTTGAAAGCGGCGGGGCCGTGGTTTGTGCCGGCGCCGAATTGGTTGCCTTTGGCTCTCTGATGCTACGAGCCCAAACTTAGAGCTTGGCCCAGAGCAAGCGAGCGAGAACAAACACGTGTGCGGGTGTGGGTGTGTGTGCGTGTGGATTCCTTCCAGGTTTCCCTTCAAAATCGAGCAGCCGCAAAGGGTGCCCCTTTTTCCCATGGCTACTCGGCTTCTGAGCCTTGGGGTGTAGGCGTCCAATTTTCGGGCTAGCCCGCCTACTATCATGGACACGCATGGACAGGAATCCTCACCGACGTGGCTGTGGTTGCCAAACCAATGTGCACTACCCATTTATTCTAGTGGGGAGAAGGTTTTTGACCCATGGCATCATGATGTCCACCAAAGGGACGCCCATTACAGTTGACACCCGGATGAGAAACAACACCAGACAGCTTGAAATTTGTTACTCCAGCAAACTCATGGATTCTCGTGTCCTGCGATGAATCGATTCTCGTCACCTGCCCGCCCACTAACACGGCACCCAACCGCAGGTCCCCACAGGAAGTACCCAGGCCTCCAGTGGAAAAAGCGGTACCCTTTGTTGGCCCCCTCCCGAAGGAAAAGCGGTCACTGCTGGGTGTCTGGAACAACCACCTTTGAAGCAGTTCCAATACAAAATTCTAAGGATGGTATGGAGTAGCGCCTTGCTACTCGGACAGTATAAGTAAGACCTGGCCGGGCCATCAAAGTTGGGGCAGTTCACATCCTCCCAGGTACCACCGGCACTGCTCACGCCGCGCCGTGGAGACCACAACAAGTCCGGCTATTCAAAGTCATGGCCGTTTCAGAGGACAAAACCCACGTTGACAGGCTTCGCGTTTGCCCATCCACTGGCTCAATGCCAAAACCGCCGCTCAAGCACGGGAAAGCAAGGCTGGGCGGGATATGAACGGACAGTCCGCAAGTCAAAGAGCCTCGCTGAGGGAACTGATCCAATGGGTTTCTTTGCAATGTATGTATATTATACATATTTGCACATTAATTATGATAATTATACAATAATATGTTTTCAACCTGAGACGCCCCTATCCAAAGGAGCTATATCGCAGCGTGGGCAACCAGGCGCGTTGTTTGCTGTGACCAACCACCCAGAAAGGTTACAAACTAGCTGCATTTGTTTGGGCAAAACCTGCCGAGCTCACCTACAGAACAAGCTCACCAGGTGCTTTACTTGGTGATCCGTATATATATATAGGTCAAATCCAGCGGAGATTTCGAGCATTTCCGGCGTGTGAACGGGAGCAGGTCATTCCGGCCGTCCGAATCGGATGCCTTCCGAACAGCCACGGACGCCTTTTCCTCGACGCCCTGCGAGAAAGGGACTGTCAGGTCTCCCCACTTTCCGACTGGGGTTTGGTTGTCGTAAGAGTTTTCAGACTTGTTGGACCCGGTGAGTCGGTAAGTTTGGTATTTTTGGACGTGAGTTATGCTTTTTGGGGTACCATTTTAGTGGCTTAGACAAACAGTTTATACTGTGTTCTGCGCAGTCCACTCTCTGGTTCCATTTGGAGGTACCCTTTTCACTGGGTGCTGAATATCCAAGAACTTGTCCATGTCTAATTTTGGGAAACTCAAACGGGAAGATATGGCCATGGTTCAAAACCAATGGTACCATTTTTGGGTAGGTGCAGCACCCATTTTTGTTTATTTTAGTGGTTGGATTGGGATGTTCACGGGGGTACGATTTGGGTTTTGACCCATGGCCATATGTTTGAAAGCTTTCCCACACAGATTTGACACCCAGAAGAGAGCCTTGAATCAAGGTCGGAAGAGTCTGGGCCATGTGCCCAGAGGCTCCAATTCAATGTATTTCGGGCCCTCATGGGTTTTGAGACCCCCAAAGACCGAAGCGGGGTGTCCTACTGGGGTCGGGTGAAGATGGAAAGCCAAAGCCAGGAGCCTCTGGGTGTAGAGCCATGCGACTCGCATCCCGGTGCGAAGTGGATGTCAGTCCTTCGGGTTTGAAGTGAACGTCTTCAGATTTAAGACTTTGGCCCAGGTGTTTGCATTCTTGAAACAAACAAACATGTGAAAATTGTTTAGTAATAATAAAGAACAAAGAACAACAATGCCTTTGACCGGCGTGGTGTGCCAGGCACTCGAAAGAGTTCAGTCGGCTGCCGCTTGGCATATGCATTCGGTTTTCGTAACTTAGAATCCTGGTCGGTTGGGAAAGCTTAGACACCTTTTTTTTTCGGTCATGACCCCATTTGTTTGTAGTTAGATCGAGTAGAAAGTGGATGGATAAGTAGAAAGATACATAGGTACTTAGATAGGTCGGTAGATAGACAGATATATAGAGACAGGTAGATAGAGAGAGAGAGAGGGAGAGGCCCGATCAACATTCACACATAGATAGATAGATAGATAGATAGATAGATAGATAGATAGATAGATAGACCAAGAAGAGAAGAGAAAGAGCAATAATCAGACAAAGAGACAGAGCGAAAGAAATAAAGAAAGAAAGGGCAAATGTTAGAAGTGAAAAAACAGGAAAGAAAGACCCGAAGATTCAAATCAATATCAGAAAGGCATATAGAAGGAAAATAAGGCAAGTGCCACACGAAAAGAACTCAAGAAAAGAACAAAGAAAGACAAGACAGTAAATGAACGAAACCAAAATGGTTCAGAACTAAACAAGTAGAAAAATATGTTTTGAAAACAACACGAGCAGAACAGTAGCGGAATACAATAACATACAAGAAAAAACACACATACACATAGATTAACGGAACACAAACATAAAAGGGACAAAAACACCCTCATAGATGACAAGCAGCAAGGAGATAACCAGTATTGTTATTGAAACTTCCACAGCTTTGCCGGCTTTGGCTGAATGGTGCTCGCTGCATTCGTTGGGTTTCAGGTTCGGCATGGGCGCCTTGCGCTCGGCGCAGGAGCGCCGGAATTGCACGTCAGGGTTCCCCAGATCGGGAGGTCGGATAGGGGCTCAGCCGGGGTTTCTCGGTGCGCCAACCCAAGTCTTGATGTTCCTGAATAAAGGAAACCACCAGTTCGATGGTTTCTCTAGGGGTTATTCCATATTCTCGTTCTCTGCTAAGCACCAGCAAGTATTTGCTGCGAAGACTATCTAGTGGCAAGCGCGAAGTTTGGTTCTCCAAGTTACGCGGGAAGTGAGGCTTGGATCCGACTTGCTGATTCCAACGACCCGCTCGAAGCAATTCGATCTTTATAGAAACTCCGGTGCAAGATCTGTTTACACATCACCTCTTGAACCTTTATGGCGGCAGTCTTTTTGCAGGGTCTTGACAAGATGTTGTTGCAGGATCCCTTTGAGGATCCTGTATAACATGTTTAAACGAAGGTTGAAACATACTCCTTGTTTGTGATGCGTTTGAAGTCAATCATTCATATATGCAAAGGCTTGATGCGCAAAATGTAGGTCATTCGCGAAGGGCCCACCACACACACACATATACATGAATACATAAGTACATTGATTTGTGGCATTCATGTGTTGGACACGGCGCCCGCGTTTTGGTTCGCAAGCGAAGTCAACAGTCCAACCTCTGGTATTTGACAGCCATGGTGCAACCAGAGTCGCGTGAACATTCGCTTGCAAATCACCAGAGCGCAAGATCTCGTCAGGCGTTCTTCTGAACCAGCTAGCAGCTGAAATCATATCTCGCAATTTGTCATGGACACCGACTTCGATGGAACAAGATGTGGCTGCCGCGCTTGAAGCAGAAGCGTTGTCCTACCAGGGGCAATCCAAGAACGAGTGCCGGCTGCACCGGGAACTTGGCGCCGCTGAGGCACATCCGATGATTCAATTAATGAATGGTTCACACACACACACACACACACACCGTGAATCACGACGACAATTCTTGAATTTAGAAGTAAGCCTTTTTTTGCCAGGCATTGCCGAAGGCTGGGGCACGCACAGGCTGATGCAAATCACGCCTCTCCAGCGTTCCAGCAAGGACGCAGTGCAGATTGAGCCTTTTGGGACCCATGTCGACGCAAGACACGCGATGTGGGGTTCAACCCACATCACAGCAGGGGAGTCCAACAACAACAGCCTTGCCAAAAGCGATTGCCCCCCTTGTTGCTTGCAATCAGTTTATGCCGATGTTCCTCTCATAGCCGATTTTTGGGCTGATTTGTCCCTCCAAGGGGACAAGACCGACGTGGGTGGCTGACAGGCCTTCGCTGAAGCCAACTGACTACTGGCTGCCAACGCCAGGCGTGCTGAGGGCCTTCAGCACTATGCAGATTGCGCGCGCAAGGTTTGCCCGCCTTCCCACCCAAGCTTGGGATATTTGCACCATCGGTTCAATCGCATCAGCCCCCATGGTAAAACAGCAACGGGAGACTTAGGGTTCTGAATGCAGGGAGGCTCATGGGGCACGACACTAGAAACAAACAACACCCTGATCCGCAGAATCTGCTACTGGCTCCAGCGAAGCTGGTTCGACCCGCAAGGCTTGCGCAGGATTCCCAGACACTCCAATGTTGGTGCTATTTGCCAACAGTCGCGAGCGTTGCCCTGGGAAGGAACATTAGGCTTTATAAGGCCAATGTTGCTCTGAGAGGCATACGTCCAAAATGTTGGTACAATTCTCAAGCAAGCAACTCTCGTTAAATCACGGCAAATCAAGGTAATACATGAATGTATCCCAACTTTGGCGTACGTTTTACGCAGCGCTCCGGCAATTTCCGTCATTTTAACGCAAATTTCCGCAAATTCGACGCGTATTTCCGCCATTTCGACGCGTATTTCCACCATTGTTTTGGAATCCGAATTTCATGAGCATTCGCTGGTACATTTGCAGGCATGCTTTGGTTGATTTTTTGCTGATTGCCATAAACTTAGGAAGGAAATGTCAAGTTGCTAGACGAAGGAGTTAGGACTTGGAATTAAATTGAGAACATCAAACTTGACATGCAAATAAGGTCCAATATTGCCTTTTTGCATGGACAAAAGGCTTGGGCACAATCATGCCAAAATCCATCAGGAAGGCGCTGCCTGCATTCATACGTGCAGTTGCTCACTAAAATGCTTGGTGTTCTCGCTGCGCAAACGTGCGTGCGTGTATTGCATCGTGACCGAGCTTGGCTTGCATGTTTCCGCATTGCGCTGGGGAAGGCAGATAGCATGAGCCATTGTGATGCTAAACGCGTTCGTTCCCCATGCGACGCAAGCCCAAGTATAAGTATAACTGTATAACCCTGAATCTGACGCTGAAACACTGTCTGACACTGCCTGAATATTGCTTCCAAAGAACATGATGAGCTCCGCAAAAAAACATTAATTTCTGAAATGACGTTTCTTCTTAGCACTTTGGGTTCTGCATGGGAAAAGCTGGGCGCTTGGTTGAGTGGCAGAATTCCCACACGGCAGCTTTGCTTCGCTCGCAGAGATTACCTGTCTGCACCAGCGCTCACTTTCGCAATTTCGCAAATTATAGGCCACGAAATATTGACTTCGGCTCTGGAATGTGGTGGAGACTTGTAGACCGAACACCTCGTTCTCCACGACGTGATCCCAACTCAATGGATGCCGCCTGACTTGCGGTCGCTTCCAGGCCACCCTTGGCGCAACTACTCCGCAGGGTCCAGTGTTGCTACAAGTGTGGGCCATCCAGACCCTGCCCCGGCATAAGTTTCCCGAACACAAAGAAACAACGACGCAACGATGGCAATCTAGCTGCTGCTTCAGAACGCAGGCTAGCCCCATTATGCATGTGCTGGCCAGGGTTTGTTTTTTCCGCATTGGCCCCCAAGCTGCATGTGATAAGCCTGGTAAATCTACGCCGTGGATTGCTTTTGGAGATGTGAACTTCAGCGTCCCAGCAGACAGCGTTGTTTGGCAAGTTCACTAGAACATTGGTCCGCTTTGATAGCAACGCTAAAGCGTAAGTCCGGGCGAAAATCCGCGCGCAAGTGTCGCACTCGTGTTCCGCCAAGAGCAGGCAACCCAATAAATGCCGGTAAGGCATCCCAGACATGCTGGCAGAATCCCAGAGGCATTGCCGAATATTGCCGCGCGAGCTCATGCGCCCCAAGAGGCCAGCAGCATCCAAGATGTGGCACCAGGTGCTGCCTTGCACGAGTGAACAGTGCCTGAAGCAATTCGCACACGTTGCAACGTTGCAGCGCCTTTCCTTCAATCTTGCCACGTTACGTTGCGGGGCATTGGCCTGGTGAGCCGGCAGCGTCCCAGACGACCGGTGGAAGTTGCACGTGCGCGCGCGCCACCTGCAGCATATCAAGCACATTTTGTTCGGCGCCTCCGCGTGCTGGAAGCGCCTGGGTGCGTTGCCAGGCGCGTTCAGCGGGCAAGAGCAGAGTTCCTGAATGCAATGAATCTCTTGACAAAAAGCAGACGCTGGCAGAGTGTTGCTGCTAGCATCCCACACGCATTGATTGGTATCTTTACACCTTCAGCTCTGCCCCAGCGGCAGCCTCCTTGACGCATCGCGAGGCGGGCGTTGGAGTGCAAAGCACGGGCAGCGTCGCACACGCGCAAAGTCAATGCATTGCTAGCTCTCGTGCTGCGGTCCTGCGCAGCGGCGTGGCAGCTTCAGAGAAACAGCGCGCGCGGCGCAATCTTTCTTTCCCAATCTTTCCAGCTATTTTTTGTCATTGGCCACAGTTTTTTGGGTCACGGCGAGCAGCTGTGAGACCGAGAGTATGTAGCTTCAACACATAATGGTATTTGTTTTCCAGAGTGTAAGAACGATTGAAACCCTTGCTATTGGCGTGGCTGGGTACACCAGACTCATAAACCCCTGCCCCGCCTGCAAGATTGAGATGGTAAACCGGATATTGGAGGGCCCCCCTCAGCCCGCCAGTCCCCTCCCTTCTTTTCCTGTGACCCTGGTAGGACTGCAAGTAGGAAAGTAAAGGACATTGCGTGGTAATTGTTTGTGGGGCCTAGTCTCGCAGGCAGGGTGCCCTTTGCGAGCTTGTCAAACCTTGAGGTCGGGGAGCGGAGCAGGGTCCTTGAACAATGTTCCAAATTGAGGGCGGTGGCTTTGCGCAGGGCAGTGATTGGCCAGAAAGGGGTTGGTGTATGTATGGCGGGGTCCCCAACTTTGGCACAGACCCGTGTTAATTTACCCTCCCACTAACAACCAACATGGCAGCTGACTGGGCATTCCTGGAAGACCATATTCATCAAAGTGATTCTTTTCGAGCAACCCTGCACCGCTCACGCTCGCGCAGAGCTGCACACACGCTGGCGCATGATAAGCACACCCGCTCACGCGCAGCCGCGTGTTTTTGCCTTTGAGTTTCTCGGCCCCACAGCTTTTCCCAGCAAAGTGGTTGCAGCGGACTCGTCCGTGGAAAGGCTGCTGTTGCAAGCTCGGCTGAAGCGGCAGCGCAGCGTTATGTTGTCAAGGCTTGGGGCGATTGCGCAGTGATGCAAGTCCATGCAAGAATGTTGCCTGCAGCAGCGGAAGCTAATTGTTCTCTTGTGGGTCAATAGTTGCAAATACTCCAGATAGTCATGCGATGTGCCTTAGTCATGCGAGCAGCTGAGAAGGTTGTTGATCTTTGCAGCTTAATTGGCAACTTGCACGCAAGTGATGTTGCACGACGTTGCATGGCCATGGCTGCGTTGGTATCATCTAAGCTCAGTTGGTTACCTTTTGCCGCTAGCAAGCTGCACGGCAAACTGCCCGCTGTTCATGTTGTTGTGGTTCGCTTGTTTCAGTCACAGTGCCCAATGTCAACAGGCCTTGCTCCTGACGATGTGTTGGTGTCAGTGTCAGCTTAATGCTTTCGCATCTCCAGCTGATTTGCCTACAAAGCAACAACTACGTCTCAGTTCCCGGGCAATGAGTTGAGCTTGCCAAGCAGGATCTCGATATTGGGATGAGCCGCCAAGATATTCTCAAGGTGAAGGCAGTTGATTAAAATTTCAGCTCGGCTGACCTGAGTGTGAGATGACAACAAGGTAAAGTCAGTCGGCTGAAAAGCGAGCAAGCATGCTGACACACGCGCCCGCACTTGTGAGGACAAACACGTAGCACTACCTATTGTTTGGGAGTACTCGTGATGTTGACCGAGGTTCCCTGTGTTCGCCCGTGCAATGTTTTCTCATCATAAGATCTACGTACCTTCGGTGCACAGCGGGTTTGACTGGCAAAGTCCATTCTGCATGCGCCACGCCGGGTTCCAAGTCCCAGCCATTCATTTCCGTTGGCGCTGGCGTGGTTTGCAAGTTCAAACTTGTGCTAGCCCGAGCCCTGTTGTTGCCCATGTTGCCCACGCAGGCTTTTGCAAAACAAAAAAGCCCGGCGGAAAATTGGGCCCAATAGGTCTGAGGACATTGAGATCCAGGGCAGCCGTCGGGTTTATGGATTTTGCACAACGTGCACCTGGCCAGCTAATTCATGCTTTGAGTGCCTGGAGGGGTGCCCTAGCTTTGCACGCCCACTTTCCAAGTTGCAGGCGTGCATATTCGCTCGAGCCAGCCTGAGCCCTGCTCCTTGCCCATCTGCAAGTGGCAGCTTGAGGCTGCGCACCCATTTCCCAGTGCCCAACGAGTCCAAGTGCCAGAAAAGACGGGGCCGTTTTAGCATGGTTTTCCACCGGACGGGGAGCATTTTTTGGTTTCCCTTTGGAAAGAGGGTATGGGGGGGGGGCCGGAATATTAGGCTATGATTGGGACACTTCGGCTTTGAGTGCCCTGGAACGAGCCGAACAGCTTCAGTCCAGAGGCTCCCGACCCTTGCAAAAAGGAACCGGGACTTGGCACGTGCTTGTTACGTCTGGGCTGCGGGGAAACCAACAGGAAGCCAGCTGTTCAAAGGGGTTCCTCTACAGTGACACACACCCAGAAACTGTAAGGGCGGCGTAAGTAATTCGATCAGAGTTCCGGGGGACTTGAAAGCCAAATGATGTCATGACCGTTCTTTAGCCCGGTGTTAACCTTCTTCTTCTTTTGACACGATTCCCTTTGAACTTGCAACCAAAGCGAATCGGCCTTTTGACCTTTTGGTTGTCCCGTTGTGCCCAGTTTTCATGGCAACCCAAAAGGTGATCACCTTTCATTTCTCGGCCCTTGGCAAGTGACTTCAAAATCAACAAGAAGGGTGCCGTTTCTTGCAAGGGAAGTCTGCTGGGCTTTTGAGACACTCGCCCGCGTTTGGAGTTTGCGTGCCCGACAGTTCCGAGTGTGTCGCGGACTACGGCCACGCATTCTTTTCAGGCCATGGCATGAGTGAGTGATCTTTAGTTCGTCGGCTTAGCTACAATATGGCTGTGGCTCAAAATGAGGTGAGAAAACCTTCCCGTTGGATGTGGCTGCCTGGGTTCAACTGCCAGATTTTGCCCCACAGCCATGCAGAGCGCCCACTCGGGTTCGCAAAAAGCACAATCACAGCTTGTTCCCAGGTTCAAAGCCCCACGTGAGCGGAGAACCCAAGTTGGCGTTCATTTTTGCATCGACGCGTGTGAAACCACCCGGTCTGGGCAAGTGAGGGCAATGGCGGTCAACCGAACACCCACGATATTGAGTGTCTTGTCTTTTTCATAGACGATTTTAATGCTTTCATGCTGGTGGTTTTCCGGAAGCAATTTAATTAGCTGGTCTGTCTTTGAAAAGAGCTTTGGATCGCAAGGCTTGAGAAGTTGGAAATCCTCGTCTGTCGCGAAGTGAACCTTAACAGGACAGTCCTACACACTGGCCGTTCTTATCTTATAGGCTCTCCAAGTCTCTCGTGACCCACAGCCGGGGAGACCCTCCCAGGCCCTTGTGGCCCAAGGGAGCTTTGCAAACTCTACGGCTTGGCAATGCCCGCAGCCCGCAAGTCACAGCAAGCCGGGTCTTTCCCGTGTAGTTGCCTGACCGCGAGGGAGCGAGGATCGGCAGGGGTTTGGCCTGAAGTGTACCATGTTTGCAGCATGCCGTGTAAACGCCACTGGCCGGGAAATGGCCGAACAGGCGGCCTGCCGGCTGAAATTGCCGGCAAGAACGGGACCGGTCTCACAAGTGTGCCGAGTTTACCGCATACCGCGTGGCTGAGTTTGCAGCATACCGCGGCAAGGATGGAGGTGACGGCGTGGGATTTGCTTCTGCGGATGCAACAAGCGCCGAGGTGACGGGAGGTGCTGGAGGCCGTGTGCCAGTGGGATTTGGTTCACAGAGGCGCAGCGATACCGAGGCGCGGTCGTTTGTGTGCCGGTGGGATTTGGCTCCAGGAAAGCAGCAAGAATGAGCTGGGGTCATCCGTGTGCCGGTGGGATTTATTTGGCTTGGCGGAGGCGGCAAGGATGACGGTGGGATTTGCTTCTGCGGACGCAACCAGCGCCGAGGTGACGGGAGGTGCTGGAGGCCGCGTGCCAATAGGATTTGGTCCAAAGAGGCGCGGTCGTTTGTGTGCCAGTAGGATTTGGCTCCAGGAAAGCAGCAAGAATGAGCTGGGGTCATCCGTGTGCCGGTGGGATTTTGCTTGGCGGAGGGGGGGTTGAGGGGTGTGAAGGTGGGATTTGCTGCTGCGGATGCAGCCAGCGCCACGGTGACGGGAGGTGCTGGTCCACAGAGGCGCAGCGATACCGAGGTGCGGTCATTTGTGTGCCGGTGGGATTTGGCTCCAGGAAAGCAACGAGAATGAGCTGGTGTCATCCGTGTGCCGGTGGGGTTTGGCTTGGCGGAGGCGGCAAGGATGGAGGTGACGGCGGCGTGTGCCGGTGGATTTGCTTCTGCGGATGCAACCAGCGCCGAGGCGCGGTCGTTCGTGTGCCGGTGGGATTTGGCTCGAGGAAAGCGGGGTCATCCGTGTGCCGGTGGGAGCAGCGAGAATGAGTTGGGGTCATCCGTGTGGCGGTGGGATTTGGCTTGGCGGCAAGGATGGAGGTGACGGCGGCGTGTTCTGGTGGGATTTGCTTCTGCGGATGCAACCAGCGAGGATGGAATTCCTGGCGTCATCAAAGAGTTGGTGACCTTTGTGCAGGCTGACGATACTTTTCAGCAACCCACTGGGGTTTACTTAGCCGGCTGGGGATTAGATATCTCTTACTTATAAGTCATTATAAGAATTCGCAGCGGGTCTATAAGGGTTAGAAAATCTGGTTTAGGAGGTGGTTTAGGCAAGGGTTTAGCTAAAGTTTAGCTAAACCAGCTAACCTGTTAAGGTTTTTTCTTTCAAACTACAGCGCCTGTGTGCAACTTGTGCAACAATGCGTTTTCCTACCGCAAGCCAGACATCAAGCAAAGCCGCAGCGGGCAGTCCGCGCGGCCCCAAAGACGCAGCTCATTTTTTTTCCTTTCTCTTTAGCGGTTCCACAGCTCGGATCAGAGCGCCCATCTGTTTTGACATTGTTTGTTAGATTCATATTTTCAGGTTTTTTTCAGAATCTGATTTTTCAGATTTGATATCAGATTCGGTCTTGAGATTTTTTCAGAATCTGAATTTTGCAGATTTTTCAGAATCAGATTTTTCAGATTTCTCAGATCCTGACAAAAATTTAAATCTGAATCTGAATATTTAAGTACAGAAAGTGATGAAGATTCAGATTTCCAGAATCTTAAAAAATCTGAAAAATCTGAATCTGAGAAAATATGAAAAATTCAGAGTCTGAAGAAATCTGAAAAATCTGAGTCTGAAAAAATCTGCAAAAACAGATTCTGAAAAATCTGAAAAACATGAATCTAGTATCAAATCTGAGCGCTTGCGTCCGCAAGGCGGCTCATGCATCATACTCGGCTGCGGCTTGCGCGGGTGCCGCGCGGGCTCACGCCCGCGGCGGCATGCGCAGGGGCGAACAAGAATTGAACGGTACATGGTTCGGCTTCCCTTTTGCATGCTGCATGACTGTGCTCGAAAAAGGCTAAGTCTGCTAAGGGTATTTGCCCCGAAAACAGATCCCAAAAGCTAACCCCGCCAAACCTTGTAAGTGTTGCGACCATGTTTGCTAAGTGTTTGGCTGGGGTTTACAACGGGGATTAAAAGCGTGTCAGATCTCCTATAAACCTTAGATAGATTCTGGTAAACCTTAGAAACGACTTATAAACCTTATATAGGTTTGACCAACTTATCTTGTTTGCGAAGGAGTTTGGCAGCCTTATAACCCAACTTAGCCGAGATACTAAACGTTATAACCTGGTTAACATTAGCCAGCCGGCTAAGTATGAGACAGCTGCAATGATTCCGGGCCTTTGTGCTCACCCGTGTGAATGTCATCCAACGCTGGCAAGATAGGCAAGCCTGTTCGCGCCGCGCGCGCCGCGCGCGCGCCTTTCGATGTGCTCAACATCACATGGGGCGCGAGCAGGCCGCCGTCCCCTCTGAACCACCTTATAGCCCAAAAACATTGCAAGCGAATAAAAAGGGGCAAGCCAGAATGTTGGTAAAAGCAAGCCGTGCGCCTGACATCACGTGAAGCGGCAAAAAAACAAAGTGAACGCGCATGTTCGCACGAAGTGATGCCCTTCGGACAAGTGCTTGGGAGACGCCCAGTTGCCGAACACATCCCGCAAGAAGCTCCGAGAACACGTGACAAACCATGGCTTGTTGCAACGATGTAGTTTCGACTGCCGCGTCCTGGATTCGCATTTCGAGCTCCTGCCTGCAAACTGCTTGGGCAAGCAGTTCGCTGACAGTCATTCACAAATATTTGTTCGCATCTTGGTTTTTGGGTTCCCCGGCTCTCCTTGTCAATTTGATAAGGCGTGTTTGCTTGACTTGTTCAGCACAAACGGAATCGCCCAGACCGGAACTCCGGACTTCGGTCGTCCGATGCGAAATCCACCGAAAGTCGCTGAGTCGGATGCATCTTTCAAACCGCTCCGAAGCTTGAAAGCGGCGGGGCCGTGGTTTGTGCCGGCGCCGAATTGGTTGCCTTTGGCTCTCTGATGCTACGAGCCCAAACTTAGAGCTTGGCCCAGAGCAAGCGAGCGAGAACCAACACGTGTGCGGGTGTGGGTGTGGGGGTGTGTGCGTGTGGAAGGATCCTTCCAGGTTTCCCTTCAAAATCGAGCAACAACAAAGGGTGCCCCTTTTTCCCATGGTTACTCGCCTTCTGAGCCTTGGAGTGTAGGCGTCCAATTTTCGGGCTAGCCTACTATCATGGACACGCATGGACAGGAATCCTCACCGACGTGGCCGTGGTTGCCAAACCAATGGTACCATTTTGGGGTAGATGCACTACCCATTTATTCTAGTGGCGATTGGGATTTTGACCCATGGCATCATGATGTCCACCAAAGGGACGCCCATTACAGTTGACACCCGGATGAGAAACAACACCAGGCAGCTTGAAATTTGTTACTCCAGCAAACTCATGGATTCTCGTGTCCTGCGATGAATCGATTCTCGTCACCTGTCCGCCCACTAACACGGCACCCAACCGCAGGTCCCTTCACAGGAAGTACCCAGGCCTCCAGTGGAAAAAACGGTACCCTTTGTTGGTCCCCTCCCAAAGAAGGAAAAACGGTCACTGCTGGGTGTCTGGAACAACCACCTTTGAAGCAGTTCCAATTCAAAATTCTAAGGATGGTATGGAGTAGCGCCTTGCTACTCGGACAGTATAAGTAAGACCTGGCCGGGCCATCAAAGTTGGGGCAGTTCACATCCTCCCAGGTACCACCGGCACTGCTCACGCCGCGCCGTGGAGACCACAACAAGTCCAGCTATTCAAAGTCATAGCCGTTTCGGAGGACAAAACCCACGTTGACAGGCTTCGCGTTTGCCCATCCACTGGCTCAAAAGCGAAACATGCCAAAACCGCCGCTCAAGCACGGGGAAGCAAGGCTGGGCGGGATATCAACGGACAGTCCGCAAGTCAAAGAGCCTCGCTGAGGGAACTGATCCAATGGGTTTCTTTCCAATGTATGTATATATATATATACATATTTGCACACGAATTATGAGAATTATACAAGAATATGTTTTCAACCTGAGACGCCGCTATCCAAAGGAGCTATATCGCAGCGTGGGCAACCAGGCGCGTTGTTTGCTGTGACCAACCACCCAGAAAGGTTACAAACTAGCTGCATTTGTTTGGGCAAAACATGCCGAGCTCACCTACAGAACAAGCTCATCAGGTGCTTTACTTGGTGATCCGTATATATATATATATATATAGGTCAAATCCAGCGGAGATTTCGAGCGTTTCCGGCGTGTGAACGGGAGCAGGTCATTCCGGCCGTCCGAATCGGATGCCTTCCGAACAGCCATGGACGCCTTTTCCTCGACGCCCTGCGAGAAAGGGACTGTCAGGCCTCCCCACTTTCCGGGCTCCTGAGTCACTGGGGTTTGGTTGTCGTAAGAGTTTTCAGACTTGTTGGACCCGGTGAGTCGGTAAGTTTGGTATTTTTGGACGTGAGTTATGCTTTTTGGGGTACCATTTTAGTGGCTTAGACAAACAGTTTATACTGTGTTCTGCGCAGTCCACTCTCTGGTTCCATTTGGAGGTACCCTTTTCACTGGGTGCTGAATATCCAAGAACTTGTCCATGTCTAATTTTGGGAAACTCAAACGGGAAGATATGGCCATGGTTCAAAACCAATGGTACCATTTTAGGGTAGGTGCAGCACCCATTTTTGTCTATTTTAGTGGTTGGATTGGGATGTTCACTGGGGGTACGATTTGGGTTTTGACCCATGGCCATATGTTTGAAAGCTTTCCCACACAGATTTGACACCCAGAAGAGAGCCTTGAATCAAGGTCGGAAGAGTCTGGGCCATGTGCCCAGAGGCTCCAATTCAATGTATTTCGGGCCCTCAAGCAGCCGGGTTTTGAGACCCCCAAAGACCGAAGCGGGGTGTACTGGAGGGGTCGGGTGAAGATGGAAAGCCAAAGCCAGGAGCCTCTCCGGTGCGAAGTGGATGTCAGTCCTTCGGGTTTGAAGTGAACGTCTTCAGATTTAAGACTTTGGCCCAGGCTTTTGCATTCTTGAAACAAACAAACAAACATGTGAAAATTGTTCAATATTAATGAAGAACAAAAAACAACAATGCCTTTGACCGGCGTGGTGTGCCAGGCACTCGAAAGAGTTCAGTCGGCTGCCGCTTGGCATATGCATTCGATTTTCGTAACTTAGAACCCTGGTCGGTTGGGAAAGCTTAGGCCCATTTTTTTAGGTCATGACCCCATTTGTTTGTAGTTAGATGGAGTGGAAAGTGGATGGAGAAGTAGAAAGATACATAGGTACTTAGATAGGTCGGTAGATAGACAGATATATAGAGACAGGTAGATAGAGAGACAGAGACAGGCACATAGAACCACACATAGAGAGAGAGAGAGAGGGAGAGGTCCGATCAACATTCACACATAGATATAGATAGATAGATAGGTAGATAGATAGACCAATAAGAGAAGAGAAAGAGCAATAATCAGACAAAGAGACAGAGCGAAAGAAATAAAGAAAGAAAGAGCAAATGTTAGAAGTGAACAAAAAAAACAGGAAAGAAAGACTCGAAGATTCAAATCAATATCAGAAAGGCATATAGAAGGAAAATAAGGCAAATGCCACACGAAAAGAACTCAAGAACAGAACAAAGAAAGACAATACAGTAAATGAACGAAACCAAAATGGTTCAGAACTAAACAAGTAGAAAAATATATTTTGAAAACAACACGAGCAGAAAAGTAGCGGAATACAATCACATACAATAAAAACACACACATACACATAGATTAACAGAACACAAACATAAAAGGGGCAAAAAAACCTTCATAGATGACAACCAGCAAGGAGATAACCAGCATTGTTATTGAAACTTCAACAGCTTTGCCGGCTTTGGCTGAATGGTGCTCGCTGCATTCGTTGGGCTTCAGGTTCGGCATGGGCGCCTTGCGCCCGGCGCAGCGCTGGCATTGCACGTCAGGGTTCCCCAGATCGGGAGGTCGGATAGGGGCTCAGCCGGGGTTTCTCGGTGCGCCAACCCAAGTCTTGATGTTCCTGAATAAAGGAAACCACCAGTTCGATGGTTTCTCTAGGGTTTATTCCATATTCTCGTTCTCTGGTAAGCACCAGCAAGTATTTGCTGCGAAGACTATCTAGTGGCAAGCGCGAAGTTTGGTTCTCCAAGTTACGCGGAAAGTGAGGCTTGGATCCGACTTGCTGATTCCAATGACCCACTCGAAGAAATTCGATATTTATAGAAACTCCGGTGCAAGATCTGTTTACACATCACCTCTTGAACCTTTATGGCTGCAGTCTTTTTGCAGGGTCTTGACAGGATGTTGTTGCAGGATCCCTTTGAGGATCCTGTATAACATGTTTAAACGAACGTTGAAACATACTCATTGTTTGTGATGCGTTTGAAGTCAATCATTCATATATGCAAAGGCTTGATGCGCAAAATGTAGGTCATTCGCGAAGGGCCCACCACACACACATATACATGAATACATAAGTACATTGATTTGTGGCATTCATGTGTTGGACACGGCGCCCGCGTTTTGGTTCGCAAGCGAAGTCAACAATCCAACCTCTGGTATTTGACAGCCATGGTGCAACCAGAGTCGCGTGAACATTCGCTTGCAAATCACCAGAGCGCAAGATCTCGTCAGGGGTTCTTCTGAACCAGCTAGCAGCTGAAATCATATCTCGCAATTTGTCATGGACACTGACTTCGATGGAACAAGATGTGGCTGCCGCGCTTGAAGCAGAAGCGTTGTCCTACCAGGGGCAATCCAAGAACGAGTGCCGGCTGCACCGGGAACTTGGCGCCGCTGAGGCACATCCGATGATTCAATTAATGAATGGTTCACACACACACACACCGTGAATCACGACGACAATTCCTGAATTTAGAAGTAAGCCTTTCTTTGCCAGGCATTGCCGAAAGCTGGAGCACGCACAGGCTGATGCAAATCACGCCTCTCCAGCGTTGCAGCAAGGACGCAGTGCAGATTGAGCGTTTTGGGACCCATGTCGACGCAAAACACGCGATGTACGGTTCAACCCCACACTGCAGCAAGGACGCAGCGCAGATAGGGCGTTTTGGGACCCATGTCGACGCAACACACGCGATGTGGGGTTCAACCCACATCACAGCAGGGGAGTGTCCCCCTTGTTGCTTGCAATCAGTTTATGCCGACGTTCCTCTCATAGCCGATTTTTGGGCTGATTTGTCCCTCCAAAGGGACAAGACCGACGTGGGTGGCTGACAGGCCTTCACTGAAGCCAATTGACTACTGGCTGCCAACGCCAGGCGTGGCTTGCGCACACAAGGTTTGCCCGCCTTCCCATCCAAGCTTGGAATATCTGTACCATCGGTTCAACCGCATCAGCTCCCACGCTAAAACGGCTTAGGGTTCTGAATGCAGGGAGGCTCATGGGGCACAACACTAGAAACAAACAACACCCTGATCCGCAGTGAACACTTTTCCAGGCCGTGGCAGCTTTTTGGCTGCAGCAAGGATGCAGTGCAGATTGAGCGTTTTGGGACCCATGTCGACGCAACACACGCGATGTGGGCTTCAACCCACATCACAGCAGGGGAGTGTCCCCCTTGTTGCTTGCAATCAGTTTATGCCGACGTTCCTCTCATAGCCGATTTTTGGGCTGATTTGTCCCTCCAAAGGGACAAGACCGACGTGGGTGGCTGACAGGCCTTCACTGAAGCCAATTGACTACTGGCTGCCAACGCCAGGCGTGGCTTGCGCACACAAGGTTTGCCCGCCTTTTCATCCAAGCTTGGGATATTTGTACCACCGGTTCAATCGCATCAGCGCCCATGCTAAAACGGCAACGGGGGACTTAGGGTTCTGAATGCAGGGGGGCTCATGGGGCACAACACTAGGAACAAACAACACCCTGATCCGCAGTGAACACTTTTCCAGGCCGTGGCAGCTTTCCTGGCTGCCTTTTGAGGTGCGTGTGTCGGCAGGAATTGCAACGGTGTTGCTCAGCAAAAGTGCGCATGCCCATCCAACTTTCGCAAGGCTTGGCAGCCGCGCAAGCGTTTCCATGTCTGCAACAAGTGATTTAAGCCTTAGACCCATGCAGTTGACTCTTTGGCGGTGGTTTCACTGCTCGGTGGGTTTCGGATGTGGTTTATCATCTGGTCCAGCCAGCGTGGGCCGATTAGCATTGACTGGGGGCAGGGCTGTTGGACTGCGGCCGATGAATCTGCTACTGGCTCCAGCAAAGCTGGTTTGACCCGCAAGGCTTGCGCAGGATTGCCAGACACTCCAATGTTGGTGCTATTTGCCAACATTCGCGAGCGTTGCCCTGAGAGGGAACATTTCATTAGGCTTTATAAGGCCAATGTTGCTCTGAGAGGCATACGTCATACGTCCAAAATGTTGGTACAACAAATCACGTTAAATCACGGCAAATCAAGGTAACACATGAATGTATCCCAACTTTGGCATACGCTTCGCGAATTTCCGCCATTTCGACGCGTATTTCCGCCATGTCGACGCGTATTTCCACCGTTGTTTTGGAATCCGAATTTCATGAGCATTCACTGGTACATTTGCAGGCATGCTTTGGTTGATTCTTTGATGATTGCCCTAAACTTAGGAAGGAAATGTCAAGTTGCTAGACGAAGGAGTTAGGACTTGGAATTAAATTGAAAACATCAAACTTGACATGGCAAATAAGGTTCAATATTGTGCACAATCATGCCAAAATCCATCAGGAAGGCCCTGCCTGCATTCATACGTGCAGTTGCTCACACCGAGCTTGCATGATTCTTCTTCTTCTGCCGGGGAAGGCAGAAAGCATGAGCCATTGTGATGCTAAATGACTCCATAGGAGCTCGTCCGTCATCGTTGCAATGACTCACGCAAGTGGAAACACAGCACTGCGCAGGGCACAGGCGTTCGTTTACCATGCGACGCATGCCCAAGTATAAGTATAACTGTATAACCCGGAATCTGACGCTGAAACACTGTCTGACACTGCCTGAATATTGCTGCGCACTGCCTTCCAAGGCAAGGAAATGTAATTGCTACAGAAAAATGATGAGCTCCGCAAAAAAACGTTAATTTCTGAAATGACGTTTTTTCTTAGCACTTTGGGCTCTGCATGGGAGACGCTGGGCGCTTGGTTGAGTGGCAGAATTCCCACACGGCAGCTTTGCTTCGCTCGCAGAGATTACCTGTTTGCACCAGCGCTCACTTTCGCAACTTCGCAAATTCTAGGCCACGAAATATTGACTTCGGCTCTGGAACGTGGTGGAGTTTCTGAGGCGAGACTTGTAGACCGAACCCCTCGTTCTCCACGTCCCAACTCAATGGATGCTGCCTGACTTTCGGTCGCTTCCAGGGCACCCTTTGCACAACTATTCCGCAGGGTCCAGTGTTGATACAAGTGTGGGCCCTTCGGACCCTGCCCCGGCATAAGGTTCCCCAAAATAAAGAAACTAAGACGCGACGATGGCAATCTAGCCGCTGCTTCAGCACGCAGGCTAGCCCGATTATGCATATGCTGGCCAGGGTTTGTTTTTTCCGCATTGGTCCCCAAGCTGCATGTGATAAGTCTGGCAAATCTACGCCGTGGATTGCTTTTGGAGATGTGAACTGCAGCGTCCCAGCAGACAGTGTTGTTTGGCAAGTTCACTGGGACATTGGTCCGCTTTGATAGCAACGCTAAAGCGTAAGTCCCGGCGAAAATCCGCGCGCAAGTGTTGCCGGCCCTAAGGGCATCCCAGCCTCGTTGCAGAGATGCTGGCAGAATGCCAGAGGCATTGCCAAATATTGCCGCGCGAGCACATGCGCACGCTGATAGAGCCCCAAGGGGGCCAGCAGCATCCAAGATGTGGCACCAGGTGCTGCCTTGCACAAGAGTGAGCAGTGCCTGAAGCAATTCGCACACGTTGCAACGTCGCAGAGCCTTTCCTTCAATCTTGCCTGAGTGGGCGTTAGACGAACGGTGGACGTTGCACGTGCGCGCGCCACCTCCAGTATATCAAGCACATCGTGTTCGGCGCCTCCGCGTGCTGGAAGCGCCTGGGTGTGTTGCCAGGCGCGTTCAGCGGGCAAGAGCAGAGTCCTTGAATGTAATGAATCTCTTGACAAAAAGCAGACGCTGGCAAGCGTGTTGCCGGTAGCATCCCACACGCATTGATTGGTATCTTTACACCATCAGCTCTGCCCCAGCGGCAGCCTCCTTGACGCATCGCGAGGTGGGCGTTGGAGTGCAAAGCACGGGCAGCATCGCACACGCTCTGCTGACCTCGAACACGCGAGGGGCTGGTAGACCGTCGACGCACTTGTTTTAGCTTGCATTTGCATTTGGCAAAGTCACTGCATTGCTAGCTCTCGTGCTGCGGTCCTGCGCAGCGGCGTGGCAGCTTCTGAGAAACAGCGCGCGCGGCGGCTGGGTACACAAGACTCATAAGCCCCTGCCCCCCTTGTGTTGCTTTTGCTTCGCAATTGACCCTGCACCACACGCATGCTGTTTGGCTCAAGGCCCCATCTTGTAGCACCGTTGCAGCCATTGCAAAAAGGACCGAGCAGAGCGCCTTGCAGGTATCCATTGCACCTTTACAGAACCAGGGACTTCCATTCTCAGTTCCTCCACTATTGACATAATGGACTCTCTTGCAGAATAGATCCAGGGACCTACCAATACATTCTCTACTACCACAAGGTACCAGCTCCCTTCGAGGATGCGGTACCCCTGGCAGTAGCGGAGCGGGTTTTCCGCAGAGATCCAAACACAATGTCATCCGATGGAGAAGGCTTCGTGGAAGCCTATTCAAGTGTTGGCCGTTCAACCGGCTACACTGAAGAGACGCTCAACTCATCGATGACCGCCAAGCAGCCGCCATCGTACGACGGAAGAGTCAGCTGGTTTCGATATGAAGAACTTGTAGATGATTGGGTGACCTTCACAACTATTGAAGCATTCAAGAGAGGACCACTTCTGAAGAGTCGCCTCACCGGAGACGCTCATACGTACAAGGCCGTCCTCCAGAACGACCTCTTGCAAGATCCTGACGAAGGAGTCAACTATTTCAAGAACACGCTGAAGAAGTTCTTCCTGAAAGGGTCGACCAACCTGTACTTATACAGACTCCTCAGTTTCTTCAATCATAGGAGGCAGAATCTTCAATCATAGGAGGCAGAACACCGAGTTCCTCATATTTACATCAAAATTTGAGATCCTCCTGATGAGATTGAAGGCAGCCTGGATGGACCTGATGCCAGATCATACGGCACATTCACCAGAGGTCATAGCTTCAGTCCAAGACGCCAATGCAAGAAGAATTGCCGCGCACCAGCAAGCCGCTGGCGCACGAGCGCCGCCTCCAGATCTGCCGCAGCCAGACAATCCAGAAGTACTCAGACAGTGCCTTACAGGCATGCAGACAAGGCGCCGAGACGCATTCCCCCTCAGCGACAACCTCATTGCACAGTGTTTCATAATCCAAAGTGAATTGTCAGATCAGCAAAGAGAAAGACTGATCAGTGCAATGTCCTTGAGAAACATCTCGCTTAAGAATTACACGTATGAGATGATGAAAACGCAGTACCACGACCTCTTCATCACGACAAGAACATCCATCCAAGATCCATCCATCCGGCCATCCGGAGGAAACCGAAGCAATACCTTCTACATTCTCGAACGAAGACGAAGAAGGGCAAGAGGGTTTCATGTCCACCAACGATGAGGAGACATTTTGGGTACTGGAGGAGAACGATGCGCTAGAAAGTGTCTGGGGCGGAATTTCAGATTCAAGAAGAGAAAAGGAAAAGGAAAATCGACAAGCAAAAAGGGCAGTCACCAAAGGGTACAACCACTCTAAAACAGCTCCATGAAGGTGGTTGCGCCCCTCACTCCTACTTGCATTGAGCAATGGGCCAACACGGCCCCGAGATTTAAGCTTGAGGTGATGTTTGCACTGCCTTCAACGCAGTGGCGCGCAGGCGCCCTCTGGCCCTTAATTATGTTTCCCCCTGGCCCGCCTACTGCCCTGGCAGGACTTGAGGAGCAGCTGGTGGATCAAGACCAGGAGCTGGGCTGAGCAAAGTGGGCAAGACATGGAAAGACGCGGCTTTAGAGTTGTTTTCTCAAACGCTTTGCTTGCCGTTGCTTGATCTTTTCGCACACTTGTATTTTGAACTGTGCTGCTATCCTGTTAACGCCTGTTAACTGAGTACAGGTGCCCACCGACGCTGGGCTGGAAGCACACCTGCTTACGCGCGTCACGTCAGAGCATTCGCGCTGGCACACGATAAGCCCACTTGCTAACTGCCATGTGTGCTGAGTTTGTCCAAAACTGCACATGCTGACCTGACTGGCCTGAGGTAGTTTCCGAGATGTCCCACAACCCCAGAAACATGCGTAATTGCCAACCTGCCTGTAGGTAGGAAATGTGGTTGAACGAGCCGTGTTGGGTTATCCACAAGTAAAGGATACCACCAGTTGCATAGTTTTTCTAGGAGCACCAGCAAGAATACGCTGCGAAAACTAGCTCAGGAGCAAAGGCGAAGTTTGGTTCTCCAAGTTCCGCGGGAAGTGCGGTTTGGAACCAACTTGCTGATTCCAATGATCTACTTGAAGCAACTCAATCTTTACAGAAACTCCTGTGCAAGATCTGTTTACGCAACATTTGTTGAAGTCTTTTGCAGGATCTTGACAGGATTTTATTGCCCTGTGAGAATCCTGTAAAACATGCGTAAACCAAGGTTGAAACATACTTCTTGCTTATGATGCATGTATAGTGAAACATGCGGAAACATGTATATTCAAAGGCTTGATGCGCAACGGGGAGGGCCCAACACACAGTATATATATATATATATTTTTAACGCCTCCGGCTCCGCCGACGTTACGGAAGTTTTCTCCCATCGCCCGTGGAAGTCTCCCGATCTCGTCCCCTAAGATCTTGGCTCCCCCTGCCCCCCCTCCCTCTAAGATCTTCCCCCCCCTCTTCCCCCCTTATAAGATCTTTCCCCCCGTTTCACGCCTAAGATCGTTTCCCCCCTTTCCCTGTTAAGATTCTTTTTTCGCTTTTCCCCCTTAAGGCCTTTTCCCGCTTTCCTTCCCCGGCCCCCTTTCACCCACAAAGATCGTTTCCCCCCTAAGACACCCCTAAAATATTTTCCACCCATCTTTTCCATTCTTTCTCCTCCTAAGATCCTCTCCCCTCCTAAGATCTGTTCCCCCCCTTTTCCCGCCTTTTTTTTTCCAAGATCTTTCCCTCCCTCCCCGCCTTTTAAGATCTTGTCCCCTCTTTCACCCCCTGAGATCGTTTTCCAACTTTCCCCCTCAGATCTTTCCTCTCCGAAGATTTTCTCTTCCGTCCTCCCAAGATCTCTTCCGCCCTTTCCCCTTTTTCTGACCTGAGATCTTAGATCCCCCTTTCCCATCTAAGATCTTTGCTCCCCCCCTAATAACATTGTTTCCGCCCTTTCACCCCCCAAGATCTTCTTCCCTAGATCTCACCCCCTTTTAAGATCTGTTTCCCCCTTCCCCTCCTAAGATCTCCCTTTTTCCTCACATGATCTTTTGCCACCTTCTCCCCCTAAGAGTTTTCCCTCGGATATCCCATTCGACTGCCACTTGGACTAAAATTTCTCAGGACACAAGATGATCCCGATGCATATACGGACATTTTTGGGTCCTTGCCAGCGATGGACCAGTTCCAGGCACGAGACTGCGACTCATCCATGACCATCAACGTACTCACAATGAACCATGGGAACAGAGAGCTGAAAAGCATGCCCGTGCGAGACAGACCGATCACACGAATGTTGCTGCACAACAGTGCTCACATCCTATGCCTCAATGAAGCGGACGCATTTCTCGATCCCAAGACGAAAATGCAAGGAACTCATCCGATTGTTTATCCTCTCAGGGTACAAGTCGCATGTTTTGTCTGTGGCAATGAGCACGCCAGAGTCGAGCTCTTGGCAGGATACATCTCGACAAGATCCAAAAATGGGGGAGCCACATTCGGCATGTTCAGATGTTTCTTCGGCGCCGAGATCGGTTGCATAGATCCCGAATATGATACGCCAACCTTCGACTGCCTGGCAACGACCGGACCTCACATGTCCAAGGAGAACCTCAAGCAGTACGTCGGCCAGAGATTGCCTCCTCGCACTGCCATCCACACATATGGGCACAACAAGGAAATCGTGGTAATCCAGATCGAATTCCGAGCGGCATTGCCAAAGTCAAGCGAGGCTCGAGATCCAGATACTGACTTCGACAGTCGACACATTCTTTGAGCCGGACTTCCATGTGCTACCGTGGTCTTCCACATCCATCCTAACATCACTCATGGAGCAGCCAGAGATGATTTTCGGAATGGAGTCATTCCACTTGTGACTACGTACCAAGCGGTGCCAACAAATCCGCCAACCCGTGCAGCAGATTGCAGTGGGTCTACAATCCTGAATACGGACTGATGAACATACCAAGACACATGGAACGGGACACTGGGGATGCCCATTGAAGATTGGATTATGCCATGGCTACTTCTTGCACCATGAAGGCCATTGTTCGTCACCACCTCTACATGTGAAGACTGGTTCCGGCGGCACCACTTGTGCATCATCTTTTGGTACAATTAGGTGTCCGCAATGAGTACAGAGTTTTCTTTTTCATTCGCCAACAAAGACATTTCATCCGCGCCGAAAAGGGATGAATATCGCATTTTAACTCTGACAAGATATATATGTTATCTGTCACTGACACACATATGGCTACGGCACACACTTGAATGGCTACGGTACATAGCTCACTGAGCCATTGCATCCGTGATGCAAAGGCGCTGCAGCGGACCACTTTCAGGGTAATCCACAACACACAATCTACCAGGGCTAATCCAACATCAATCCATCAGTATTGACACTTGGACTCTCCGGAATAGATCCATACCACACAAAGATCCTCTACTACCAAAAGGTATCAGTTCCCTTCACGGATAAGATACCCCCACCTCCGATCTTTTCCCCCTGGAATCTTTTCCCCCGTTCCCTTTATTTCTGTTTCTTTCCTTTCCCTTCATTTCACTTCATGTCCCCCATTTTCATCCGTTTTCTCGCGGCGGATGTCTTCATAGACATGAATATAGAAGTACTTTGATGTTTGCTTCATGTTTTCCACACGGCCCGCATCTTGGTTCGCAAGCAACATCACTAGTCCGACATCGCCATGCCGCCACCAGAGTCGCATGACAATTCGCTCACAAGTTGGCAGAACCTCAGGTTCAGGAGCTGAACCGGATAGCAGTTGAAATCATAGCTCGCAATTTGTCATGGACACGGACTTCAAAGAAACAAGATGTGGCTGCACCTGAAGAAGAAGCGTTGTCCTACCAGGGGCAATCCAAGAACGAGTGCCCTCTGCGGAGGGAACTTGGCCCCGCTGAGGCACATCCGATGATTCAATGAATGAATGGTTCACATACACACCGTGAATCAAGAGGGCAATTTCGAGGTAAGCCGTTTTTTGCCAGGCATTGCAGAAACCTGGGGCACGCACGGGCTGATGCAAATCACGCCTTTCAGCGTTGCAGCAAGGACGCAGGGCAGATTGAGCCCAACCCACATATCAGCAGGGGAGTCCAACAACGACAGCCTGCCAAAGCGATTCCCCCTCGTCGATTTGTTTATGCCGATGTTACTCTCATAGCTGCCAATTTTGTTCTGACTGCTTGTCCCTTTGGAGGGACAAGACCGACGTGAGTGGCTGACACAGGCTTCAGTGAAGCCAAGTACCAGGCGTGGCTGAGGGGCTTCAGCCTTATGCGGATTTCGCACGCAAGGTTTGCCCGCCTTCCCACCAAAGCTTGGGATATTTGTACCATCGCTTCAACCGCGCATCAACGCCCATGGTAAAATGGCAACAGGGGACTTAGGGTTCTGAATGCATGGAGGCCCATGGGGCACGACACTAGAAACAAACACCACCGTGATCCGCAGTGAACACTCTTAGGGGTCCCAAGCAGTGGCAGCTTTGCTTGCTGCCTTTTAAGGTGCACATTTCAGCTGCAATGCTTACCGCCTTCCTATGCAGTGGACAACAGACTTACAATTTGACCTGAACTTGAACTGTTGTGAGCCAGGCAGTCGCCAGCTGCCATGCAGGTGCGGGATGTGGACCAAGGCTTCCGCACCGATGAGAAGCATCACGGGTGACCTTGAACAAAGACCTTTCTCGGCCCCGCACGCTGGATGCGGATTGTCAAACTGTGACAGGCAACTTTGCTTGCCGGCTTAATGTTGGCCGATTCCCCATGTCTCGAGGTGCAGATTTGGGCGTATGTGGAGTCAGCTCAGGCACCCGAGCTGGCAAGCCAGCGCGTGGTCAGATTAGCATTGACTGGGGACAAGGCTGTTGGACTGTGGCCGATAAATCTGACAGCCCCTGCTGATGAGCAGCCTCACGCGAAGCTGACTGGGGCCACAAAGCTTTCGCAGGAATTTCAATCGCCGTTTCCTGCACAGGTGCACGTTGTGTTAGACTATATATGCAGACAACCCAATTCCATCACCAAATTGCTGCTAAGCAAGGTTCAAGCCCATGGCCAGTTGGTCTTGGCTGAGCGGCTGAGCCTGAAAATCTCAGCAAAGTCTTTGCTGAGCTCACTGCTGGCTTCAAACAGCAATCTTGGTCAAATGCACTCATGAAGCCCTACTCTTACAAAGTGTCACAAGTCATTGCTGAGCAGCTGTTGGCCGATACATTTGCTCGTGCCCCTGAGCAGCTTCAGCTGAGGCTGACTGCCGCAAGGCTTTTGCGCTTTGTGAGACCAGCTTCACAAAGACCTTTCTCGGCCCCCGCCGTTCGCGCATCGTCAAACTGTGAGAGGCAGCTTTGCAAAGCTGCCAGCTCAATGCTGGCCGGTTCTTCATGTGCTCGGACACACCCATATACCATTTACATACATGGCTTGAAGGGATCCAATCAGGGAAGTCAATCAGGTACCCGAAAAGCTAGCACGTGGCCACCTTAGCATGGAGCGGGGTAAGGCTGTTCGACTGCGGCCGGTAAATCTGCCACCACCCCTTGCCGCGAGCATATCACGGGGCGTAAAGCCTGCAGCAGGCACTCACATGACCTCCAGCAAAGCCCTGTCGCTAGGAACGTGTGGGCAGCGCTGGCCAGGTGTCAAGATGCAGGGTGCTTGGCTGAGCAACTGAGCCTGAAAACCTCAACAAAGTCTTTGTTGAGCTCACTACTGGCTTCAAACAACTGTCTTTCTCAAATGCACTCATTAAGGCTTGCTACAGGGTAAGTGCTGTAAGTCGTCCCGGGTTGATCTAAGTCGTCCCGGGTGAGTGTGCCCGTTGTGTTTGTGGATGTAAGGATAGTTGTCTCAAGCATGTCATTTTCTGAAATCGCATAATTCTGTGCTGTGCGCATGCAAAATGTATGATGTTCTACCTGAGGCATCCTGACAGAAAGGTGCCCATGAGATCCCAGATTCATAACATCAACATTCATAACATCAACATCGCCCTTCCAGTTCTGTGCCCACCGTGTTTTGCAAAAAAATGGGTGACTTAAAACGCATGGGGTGACTTAAACGGATATGCGTACTGTGGCTGGGGTGACTTAACGCGGCGTGGGGTGACTTACGACGGCCGCTTGTAAGGCTTACTAAGGCTTACTACCCCTTACACAGTGTTGCAAGTCATTGCTGAACAGCAGTTGTCCACCTTTGCTTGCCGGCTGAATGTTTGCCGATTTTCCATGTGCTCGTACACCTCTCGAGGTGCAGATTTGGGCGTATGTGGAGTCCGCTTGGGCATCCGAGCTGGCGCGTGGCCAGATTAGCATTGACTGGAGGCAAGGCTGTTGGACAGCGGCCGATAAATTTGCGACCGCCCCTGCTGATGATGAGCAGCCTCCAGCGAAGCTGATTGGACCCGCAAGGTTTGGCAAGGTTTGCCGCGGCATTTGCTGCGAGCATACTCACGGGTCGCAAAGCCTAAGCACTCACGTGACCTTCAGCAAAACCTTTCCGGGCCCTGTTTGCCCTCTTTGATTCGCTTGGAAGATGTGGGCAGCGCTGGTCAGGTGTCAAGATGAAGGGAAACAGATTCTTCTATTGTCCAGTGGGTTTACCCAGCACAAGCTATGGCGCAGAAGTGCGTGTCGCTTTGAATGCTTCAATAGCTGCCGCATTCCTACTGGTTCACACCGATGCTTGAAGCATTCGCCTTTGAAGGGCGTGCCGCTTACGCAAGAAGTGCTGGCTTGCGATTTTTCTGCGGTAAGAATGTTTTGCGTCCAGTCCGCAAGTGCAGAAGTAGGCGTCTCCGCAGAACCGCGGCTACCGTCGGTACCGTTCCCTGAAGCTTTGCAAAAAGCTGTCGTGCTGCACTTGAAGGAATGGGTTGACGTTCACCTCCAGGGGAGCTGCACGCTTTGATTGTTCCGAAGCTCTAACACAAGCCCTAAAAACAAACAAAACAACAAAATAGGCAAATACAAAACATAAACAACTGCAAAACCAGCAAAAACCAACTGCACAGATACTCAAGAGGCCAGGGAGAAAGTTGACTGCAAATTGCACCTGACAAGCGCACCAAGATTGGGAGTTTTTAGGGCCCGCGATACAAAGCGCGCGATAACTTAGCCTCAGGCAAAAGCTTCTTGCAATGCGTTGCCAAAAGTGTGCTCCTGTGATTGCAAGTTGTCCATGCCCGTGCTGATTTTTTTGGCTGACCCTCCGCAGGGCCAAGGCCGACGTGTCGAATTGCACCTATTGCGCAGAGACTGGCTGGGGGAAGGTGCGAGATTAGCCAGCAGGAAGGGATTGCTCTTAGCTGGCATGCAAGGCGTGGCTGTGGGACTTTTTACAAGGCCGCAACATCAGCGTGCGGTTGCCATTCGCCATGCAAGGCGCGGGCTTCTCAACAGGACCGCAACATCACCATGCGGTTGCCATTCCCAGACAGTCCATGTAGCTCATATGTACCAACATTTGACCCATTTGGAGAATAAATGTGGGAGCATTGCATAAATGGATTGCTTGGAAGAAGTCTCAAGGTAAAATCACCGATCCAGGCAGCCATGCCCACGCTCGGGCGGGCAGGTGGTCAGGCACTGGCAAAGGCCAGTCTGATCACTGGTATCAAGACCGTGCCATGTCACGAGCGGCTTCAGCGCTTTGCGATTCGGGAGGCCGGCTTTGGGTTTGCCATTCTCCAATCACTTCATGCGGAAAGATCCAGGCTTTTGGTCGGTGCAGTGAGCGTGCAAGGGGTTGGTTACCTCTGGCCATTCCCTTGGTACGCTTTCTTGCAGCTGCCGGCTGGGGCAGTTTGTTCTACGTTCCTAGGAATTGATTCAGACTCTGAGTATCCCTCAGATGTTTTAAGCCTCAGTTGACTCCTGCCAGCCCAGGTGTGAAGACCGAGCCATTGGAAACTGGCTGGGTTTCAGATGTAATTTCTCTCGCTCTCCACGGCATGCGCTGGGCACGCATTCGAACCGGAAGTGGAAGTTCGGAGCATTCCGTGATGCATGAATGCCAAAAGCGAGGCAGAGGATAACAGGGACATGTGGGCTTTTGCACACTCCAGTGCTTTCGGTGAGAAAGCACTGCGCGCATTGTGTTTGTTTTTGCAGTGGCTTCATACCTGTCCTTTTGCGTCTGGGATCTTTCTGTGTACTTTCGGATGGTAACATTTCTGTAGAAGGGGCACCGGTTGCATCGTGAGTTTATCTTGCCTTCCGAAGGTTGTAGGGGAAGCCATTCCATGCACCCGAGGAGCATATAAGCCACTACTGCGCCAGCAAGTGCCACTTAGGACCCACCTCTTCTGTCATCATCCTATCCCACTCCCACCTCCCTGGCGGAAGGCGGCGATGTTTCAAAGGACTCCGATCCCAGAACCCCAGACGTTCAACCCAAGGATGACCTTGTTTGCGATCAGTGTGCGTAGTGGCCCTGAACATAGCGGCTCCAGCGTCGCTGACCTTGCCAGTCTGCGAGGCGTGGGGGCTTAGCATGGCGCTTGGCAATGCCAGCCTTTCCATTGCTTGCAGAGCTGAGGGATCCCTGGAATAAATGGATGGGCAGTCATGTTGGCTTTGGCTGAGAGTTTCACCGACTGATGCTGCGCGTCAGCACGTGCCAGGCAGCGCCGTGACGCACAGCGCTTGCTTGAAGAGAGCGATCAATTTTCTGTCTGCAGGACTTGCAAGAGCTGCAAGACTATCCTCCCTCAACCGGCACCTCCAGCACAAGCCTGCATGCTTTGCGTGCCAGTTCATCCCAAAGAGAAAGCTGCCTGACAGCCAGGTGGACAGCAATGGCTTGAACCCGCAGGCCTGAGACGCGTTGCGCAGCGTATGCAGTCGTCTTCGCTTTGCCAGTCAATGCGTAGCCCCGCGAGCTCGGAGCCTCGCGTAGTTGCATGCGGTTGCCACGACGGGCCGTAACGCCTCGCGTTCGCTCCGCGTGTGCTGGTGAGATGCCTCAATCCCCCAGCGCGCGGGGAAGGGCTCGGTCGTCGGTCATAGCATTCCTGGCACCTGTGTGCTTCCAGCCACAAACTTGACACGAGCAGCAGAACGTGGTGGCGCCAGAAACTGTGCTGAGCATGTTGAATGCTTTGCGCGCTGAGCCCGGTACTGGACGCTTGCCAAGAGGCCAGCAGACTGGTTTGCTCGTGCGCGCTTGCCCTATGTACAGCCCCAGCTTCAGCGGCTCCTGCTGTCCAAGCTCCTCCTTGTCAATTCTCAGACCAGGGCATGAAGCGCTTGTCCTGAAACAGGCTTCCTGGGACGGCATGGGCTATCTTGGCCTTCTCGGGAAGGATGCTTGCCATTATGGCCGTGTGTTTTTGCCTTTGAGTTTCTCGGCCCCACAGCTTTTCCCAGCAAAGTGGTTGCAGCGGACTCGTCCGTGGAAAGGCTGCTGTTGCAAGCTCGGCTGAAGCGTCAGCGCAGCGTTATGTTGTCAAGGCTTGGGGCGATTGCGCAGTGATGCAAGTCCATGCAAGAATGTTGCCTGCAGCAGCGCAAGCTAATTGTTCTCTTGTGGGTCAATAGTTGCAAATACTCCAGATAGTCATGCGATGTGCCTTAGTCATGCGAGCTGCTGAGAAGGTTGTTGATCTTTGCAGCTTAATTGGCAACTTGCACGCAAGTGATGTTGCACGACGTTGCATGGCCATGGCTGCGTTGGTATCATCTAAGCTTAGTTGGTTACCTTTTGCCGCTAGCAAGCTGCACGGCAAACTGCCAGCTGTTCATGTTGTTGTGGTTCGCTTGTTTCAGTCACAGTACCCAATGTCAACAGGCCTTGCTCCTGACGATGTGTTGGTGTCAGTGTCAGCTTAATGCTTTCGCATCTCCAGCTGATTTGCATACAAAGCAACAACTACGTCTCAGTTCCCGGGCAATGAGTTGAGCTTGCCAAGCAGGATCTCGATATTGGGATGAGCCGCCAAGATATTCTAAAGGTGAAGGCAGTTGATTAAAATTTCAGCTCGGCTGACCTGAGTGTGAGATGACAACAAGGTAAAGTCAGTCGGCTGAAAAGCGAGCAAGCATGCTGACACACGCGCCCGCACTTCTGAGGACAAACACGTAGCACCACATTGTTTGGGAGTACTCGTGATGTTGACCGAGGTTCCCTGTGTTCGCCCGTGCAATGTTTTCTCATCATAAGATCTACGTACCTTCGGTGCACAGCGGGTTTGACTGGCAAAGTTCTGCATGCGCCACGCCGGGTTCCAAGTCCCAGCCATTCATTTCCGTTGGCGCTGGCGTGATTTGCATGTTGCCCACGCAGGCTTTTGCAAAACAAAAAAGCCCGGCGGAAAATTGGGCCCAATAGGTAATGGGGCCCACTGCGGCCCAGTAGGGCCTAAAATCTCCCACGGCTGAGGACATCTTGGGATCCAGGGGAGCCGTCGAGTTTATGGATTTTGCATGCTTTGAGTCCCTGGAGGGGTGCCCTAGCTTTGCACGTTTACTTTCCAAGTTGCAGGCGTGCATATTCGCTCGAGCCAGCCTGAGCCCTGCTCCTTGCCCATTGGCCGTGAGCAACTTCTGCAAGTGGCAGCTTGAGGAGCCCAACGAGTCCAAGTGCCAGAAAAGACGGGGCCGTTTTAGCATGGTTTTCCACCGGACGGGGAGCATTTTTTGGTTTGCGCCCCTTTGGAAAGAGGGTATGGGGGGGGGCCGGGATATTAGGCTATGATTGGGACACTTCGGCTTTGAGTGCCCTACAACCTCGTTCTAAGTGGGTCTGTACCTTTTTGGATTATTTGCTCTCAGTAGTTGTCTGGCCTGGAACGAGCCGAACAGCTTCAGTCCAGAGGCTCCCGACCCTTGCAAAAAGGAACCGGGACTTGGCACGTGCTTGTTACGTCTGGGCTGCGGGGAAACCAACAGGAAGCCAGCTGTTCAAGGGGGTTCCTCTACAGTGACACACACCCAGAAACTGTAAGGGCGGCGTAAGTAATTCGATCAGAGTTCCGGGGGACTTGAAAGCCAAATGATGTCATGACCGTTCTTTAGCCCGGTGTTAACCTTCTTCTTCTTTTGACACGAGTCCCTTTGAACTTGCAACCAAAGCGAATCGGCCTTTTGACCTTTTGGTTGTCCCGTTGTACCCAGTTTTCATGGCAACCCAAAAGGTGATCACCTTTCATTTCTCGGCCCTTGGCAAGTGACTTCAAAATCAACAAGAAGGGTGCCGTTTCTTGCAAGGGAAGTCTGCTGGGCTTTTGAGACACTCGCCCGCGTTTGGAGTTTGCGTGCCCGACAGTTCCGAGTGTGTCGCGGACTACGGCCACGCATTCTTTTCAGGCCATGGCATGAGTGAGTGATCTTTAGTTCGTCGGCTTAGCTACAATATGGCTGTGGCTCAAAATGAGGTGAGAAAACCTTCCCGTTGGATGTGGCTGCCTGGGTTCAACTGCCAGATTTTGCCCCACAGCCATGCAGAGCGCTCACTCGGGTTCGCAAAAAGCACAATCACAGCTTGTTCCCAGGTTCAAAGCCCCACGTGAGCGGAGAACCCAAGTTGGCGTTCATCTTTGCATCGACGCGTGTGAAACCACCTGGTCTGGGCAAGTGAGGGCAATGGCGGTCAACCGAACACCCACGATATTGAGTGTCTTGTTTTTTGGGTTTTTTGTCATACACGTTTTTACTGCTTTCATGCTGGTGGTGTTACGGAAGCATTTTTCCATAGCTTTTGGTCTGTTTTTGCCAGGAGCTTTGGATACTCGCGAAGTGAACCTTATCTTTTCGGCTCTTCGAGTCTCTCGTGACCCACGGGAGCCTGGGAGATAGGCCCTGGCCAGGAGCTTTGCAAAGTCGGAGCGGGAAAGCACGCAGTGCCCGCAAGTCAAAGGCCGAGTCTTTCCTCTTTCCTCTGCACGCTGGCTGTTTTTTTGTTTTTTGTCTTTTGTTTTTTTTGACCCATGGCCACACGATGTGCACCAAGGGTTCGCCCATTACAGTTGACACCCGGATGAGAAACAACACCAGACAGCTTGAATTTTTCTATTCCAGCGGGCTCAGGGGTTCTCGTGTGCTGCTATAAACGCTGAACGTTGTGCCCCCTTGAATCGGTTCTTGTCACCTGACCAGCCACGAACACGGCAACCCTCAGCGTGTCCCTTCACAGGAAGCACCCAGGCCCCCAGTGGGAAAAACGGCACCCTTTGTTGTTGGTCCACCCCTCCAACAGAATGAAAAAAACGGACACGTGTCCGGATCAACCACCTTTGAAGTCGTTCCAATTTATAAACTCATAACCATTTCGCAGGCAAAAGCCCACGTTGACAGGCGTTGTGTTTGCCCCTCCGCTGGCTCAGAAGCGCAACATACCAAAACCGCCGCTCAACGGGAAAGCAATGCCGGGCGGAAGATCAACGGACAGTCCGCAATTGAAAGAGCCTCACTGAGGGAACTGATCCAATGGGTTTGTTTGCAATGTATGGTATATAAATAAATAAATAAATCTATATATATATATATATATCGTATATATATACATATTATTGTATATATATTTAATGTACACAATAATATGGTGTCAACCTGGGACGCCCCTATCCAAAGCAGCTTTCGCAGCGTGGACAAGGAGATGGCATACTTTGAGAAGTAGCCAAGCTCCCAGAAAAACAGCACGCTGGGTCTGTCCGCGCATGACCAGCTTGAACAACAACAAGAAACCAGGTGCGTTGTTTGCGGTGACCAAACACCTAGAAAGGGTACAAACTAGCTGCATTGATTTTCGTTTTGGCACAACTTGCCGAGCTCTAGAGAACAAGCTCAGCAGGTGCTTTACTTGGTGATCCGGATATATATATATATATATATATATGGTACCCTCCCTGGAATAAGTTCTGGCCAAAAGCCTGAGTATTTCAAGCGGGGTAGCATATATATATATATATATATATATTTGAGATCAAATCCAGCGGAGATTTCGAGCGTTTCCGGGTGAACGGGAGCTCCTTCCGGCCGTCCGAATCGGATGCCTTCCGAACAGCCATGGACGCCTTTTCCTCGACGCCGAGGCGTTCGGGACAGGGCTGGGGTTGGGTTTCACGTGTGGCGTGCTTCCCCTTTTTCCACTTTTGGGGAAGGGTTCCGATTCCTTCAAAGTCAACAAAAGGATGCCCTTTGGAAATCCCCAATGGAAATCTGGGCATCTGAGATTGAGAGGTCAGACCCAGGCTCTTGGACCTGAGTCACCGGGGTTGCCATGGGAAAGAGTTAAAAGGCTTTTTGGACCCAGTGAGTCAGTAAGTTAGATGATGATTTTTTTGAGGGTTTTTTTTGACGCGAGTTATGTTTTTTGGGGTTCTGAGCACTTTCGTGGCTTAGACAAACAGTTTGTACTTTGTTCTGCTAGTCCGTCCACTCGGGAAGCGAGTCTCTGGTTCCATTTGGGCATTTATGTTGAGGCGAGGTACCCTTTTCAGGTTCTGGGTCCCACTCTTTTGCGACTTCCCCAAATTGTTAAGCATCACTCGGTGCTAAATATCCACTAACTCATCAATGTCTAATTTTGGGAAACTCAAACGAGAAGATATGGCCATGGTTCAAAGCCAATTGTGCCATTTTGGGGTAGGTGCACCACGCATTTTAGAACCTATTCCAGTTGTTGGAGTGGGATGTTTACTGGGGGCTAACCGATTTGGGTTTTGACCCATGGACACATGTTTGATATGGTTGAAAGCAGCCTCTCACAGGGCTGCATTTAACACCCAGATCGCCAAACGCCGGCCCCGATCAAAGAGAGACTTGAAGCAATGTCGGAACAACTTGGGCCCTGATTCCTTGTCCATTATTTTCAACCATCGTTCTTTTCAAAAACCGATCGCTGTTTCCCAGGGTTTTTTGGAAAGAAGGATGCCTGGAAAGAATGGATATGGATGGTACCCCTTGAGAATTGATTGGGGATGGATTACATCCGAACATCGAGATGAGCCACGGATCCCAACTGGTGCGAAGTGGATGTCCACAGTTCGGGTTTGAAGCTATGCCGAAAGGTTAAATGCATGTAGTTGTCTTTACAAATGCAACCCCAAAAAGGGTGCCCAACAAATCGTCACGGGATGATGTCTGAATCAGTTTTGTGCATTTGTCAGGGACCGTCACTTGGCAACCTGATTCATCCCCTCACTTGGCTTGCGCGGGATTACATGTACATTCGGTTCCCCGCACTTGGTGGTTTGGATTAGTGGTTCGAACCGTCCTCATTTCCACAGCCTCCCTCAAAAAGGGTGCCGTTGGATTCGGATTTTCATCCGGGCCCCAGGTTCTTGTCGTGGGTACACAGCCCTTCCGCACCACAAGTCTTCGATCCCTTTTCGAGGGATGCTGATAAAGCGAGGATGGTTCGAACTGGCCGTTTCTACGTGCGCGAAGAGAACAATTACGGGGCCCCCAACATGGCTCCACGTTTCAGCTCTTCGGGATGTACAGGGTGAAACTCGGGTTCTCCATAGCCTCGATCGGACACTGTAGTTGTATTCCCAAGTGGTACAACAAAGTTTTGGTTCACTTGTCCACGTTTGACCAGTAGAGTTTCCACTTGGCTCACTTTTAGTGACCGTTGTCTGTGCTTTCTGCTCTTGCTCACGAGCTCCGTGAAACAGACTTGAGTCACTTTGGGTTTTCACAATTTTAGTGGCGACACAAAGTTTGCTGACTTGTCTTTGGGTAAATTTACTCGTTCGGAAGCGGGGTGTCGGGGTTCCCTGTTCAACCAAAAGAACCTTACCCCGTTTTCGGGGCCCGAAAACAAAAGGCGTGCCCTATTCCATGCCCCCTCAAGGGGAACCCTAGGGGAAGTGTCTGGACCCACAGTGCCCGGGATCTGGGTGTGCTTGCCCGTCGCCAAGAAAACACAAAGCCACCGTCCGAATAATTACCCGAGTTGATTATTTTCGGGATGCGAGGTGAACATCTGTTTCAGATTTAAGACAACTTTGGCCCAGGTTTATGCATTCTTGAAATAACAAACATGTTTCTTGTTTAATAGTAACAGTGATAATAAAGAACAACAAACAACAACAATGCCTTTGACCAGCGTCTGTGTTTTTGGGTTTTCGCCAGATCGTGTTTCGGTGTGCCAGGCACTCGAAAGAGTTCAGTCGGCTGCCGCCTGGCAGATGCATTCGATTTTCGTAGCTCAGACCTCCGGTCGGTTGGGAAAGCTTAGACCCATCCCAAGAGCTCCCGGCCCAAGTGCTTAGACCCGTCCCAGTGTCCCAGTGGCCCGAGCGGGAAGGGTGACCCGGGGAAAGACAAGACTCCATGACCCTTTAAACACAGGTCCATGACCCTATTTTTGTTTGTTAAGGTAATGACCCCATTTTTTGAGGGTCATGGAGACAGGTAATTTCTCTCTTCTCGAGTTCATTCACTTGATCGTCACTGTTAATTTGGGCTTTGAGCATTTTAGTGGTTGACAACAGCTCAGAGTTGTTGGGCCAATCCACTCGTTCGGAGAGTCAGGGTGCAAACAAGAGCACCATGTGATCCTTTTTGGGGTGATTTGCAGATTGGGCTTACTGCGGGTTTTCCGTTGGCATTTCCAACCCACGGGGTAAGGGACTAGCGGTAAAGCCCAGATGATGTTGGGCCCTTGTCATTGCCTGACTCAGCTTACCTTTACTAGTGTTTGCCTTTTCGTTTTCAGTACTTTCCCGTTTCAACAGGGGATGTGCTGCTGGCCCAGTTTTTCAAATCTTAAGAAGGGACATCGCCTTTAGGATTTGAACGTGTCCAAACATTGGGACCCACCTGTTGGATGTTTTAAGTGACTCCAAAAGGAAACCCACCATGTTGAGAGGCTTCTTTGGACACCTTTTTTTTCCGATTCCAATGGGTGGCCATTGAGCTCCGTTTAAACATGAGAAGAGCTGGTGCTAGTTTTGGCGCGGGGGCCATGCAAAGCCTCCAAATGTAATAACCCAAGTGGGCCTGTCTTTTTTTTGACAGCACGTCTTTTTTTTTTGGGGGGGGGGGGGTTCCAAGGGAAACCAAAAGGACCACCACCATTCTGCGGGGTCACGCTCAAGTCACCAGAAACTCCTCACAACATGTCATATTTGGAATACTTTTTGTTCAACCGCACGCAGTGCAGTCCTTGGAGTGGCAAGGTGGTCGGACTTTTCTACTTTCACGTGAGACTTCGTGAAGACCCACCAAATTGCCAGACTCTCCCTTTGCGACTTCTGAAATGTCCATTTTTTCAGTGGCTTTGATTTGACCCCGTTCCAGCCCCCAAAATGGGGCCTTTGGGAAACAAACTGATCAGCTTTTCCGGTGTGATACCGGGTTGTATCGATGGAAAGGTGCTGGTCGTCAAGCGTACGGGTGTAGCGTTGAGCCCGGAATAGTCAACCTATCCTAGCAGGGTGTTCCCAAACCAATCATGAATCCCCACTAGATGGGGACACTTGCCTAGTAACTGTTTTCACCACCCAGAGGCTCCTGGGGCTTTCAAAGGAAGACCCGACCCCTTCATTTTCCGCTTCGGTGTTTGGGACCAAAATACATCGAATTGGATCCTCTGGGCACGGGGTTTTGTGAAATCAGAGAGGTCGGCGATGACTTCCCACCAAGTGGGCCAGTACATGGCGGCCTGTGGCTTTGCGGACTACGAGCACATCTTCAAGGAGCCCAACAAATGGCGCCGACCGATCCATCCCCCTTTTTTTTTCCCCGACGGATGGCGCTTTGTTTTTTGTTCGGGTCAGGTCAGTGGGGTGTTGTTTTCTCACCTTTTGGCCAACTCAAAAGCCCCCAGGCAGGTCACTTTGTTTGCGTCTTCCTGGTATTAGAAACGATTGCTACACAGGTTTTTACCCTAAAAGAGCCAGTTGGGCTGGACTTATTGAGGGACTTCGTGAATGACTAAGTGGTAGTCTTAAGTGGCTGGTTCTCAGTAGGGAATACGGGAATGTTAGTTGGGTTAGAAATAAATGTGTTCCCCTGGTTTACAAGGATCCCTGGACATTCCAACGACCAGCATATTTTTAGTGCCCTCCAATGGAGGGCACTTGGCCTGTTTTTGAATCGAGGGCACTTAAGGCAGTGTCGGTGGCCTAAGTGCCCCTTTGATTCGTTTGCTAAGTGCCCTTTTTGGTTTGATAGGGGTTGGGATTCTGTTGAAATCGAAGAGCTACCCGTGTCGAAGTGTGACAACTGCCACATTTGATTGTGGCCGACCCGGAAAGCCCGAACGTGGCGTTTTGAGTGTCAAAGCGTGTCATTTGGGTGTCATTGGGGGTGCGAATCGAGGTCACTTACCCCTTGAAAAGGTCACTTACGCTAGTGTCGGTCCCCCCTGCGTGAGTGTCATTCGCGTGTCGCTGCAGCTCGATTTGCCCAGCGTCGGTCCCGCCCCCGTGTGAGTGTCATTCGCATTCACGTGTCGCTGTGGCTCGATTTGCTCGGACTGAGGAGGGATTTGCTGGGGAGGGCATCCCTGAGGGTCTAAGTGCCCTTTAAATGGCTTAAGTGACCTCTTTGATTTAGGACTAAGTGCCCTTATTTTCAAAATGGATCATAGCACCCAAGAAATGAATCGAGGGCACTGAAAAGAAGCTGAGTACCGTTTCCTTGTATAGTAGTTTCTGTTTGTGCCTCATTTTGCAGTGCTAGCGCCCGTAAATTCTCGCAAAGGCTTCAGCAAGGACAAACGCCCGCAAATGGCCGCACAACGCCCGCAAAAAGCCGCACAACGCCCGCCAAAAACTGCACAAAAGCGCACATCCACACGCCTAAACGGGCTGGTCTTCGTATGACACCCCTCCCCCCCTCGAACATATTTTTTGATATTTTAGGGGGGGAGCTTGTGACCCGTTCCAAAACGTTGACAGGCAATTGCAAAATCGCCCTGGTTACTCAAATAACGTCGCCTCGACATCCTTTGCGTGCTTTTTCCCAGGCGTTTCACGATTTAAGGCGGTTTGGGCGATTCAGGCGTTTTGCGTGAGCCCTTTTTTTGGATGAGAAGTTGACAGTTCTAGGGGTACCTTCCCCATTCTTCCTTCTTTCCAAGAAACGCCCAAAACCCTGGGGAAACAGCGATCGGTTTTTGAAAAGAACGATGGTTGAACAGAATGGACAAGGAATCAACCCCTAGAACAGTAAGTTGATGCACATGATGTTTATTGCCACAAGGAAGCTTCAATCTCACCGAGCTTCAAGCTTGTCTGGAGAAGCTCCGTTTTCGTCTTGCGTGTCAGCCACTTGAGTTAGGACAGTCTGGAGGACCGCATCGCATTTCAAGACTTGGAGCCATCTGAAAGTGGTTGGTGGATATATGCCTCCCGCCTAAATGAAGTCCACCTGCTAGCATGCTATGAGTATAGGATATGTTAAGAAAGGGGGGTATTTCTTTTTGCTGCGCTCCCTTTTTGCGACCTCCCTTGTTTAGGAAGTCAGGTCCATTCGCGAAGCGCTTTCTGATTGAAAAGAAGCCAAAGAGTTTCTCAAGGTAGACGTTTTCCTTTGGGCACAGTTTTCATTTCGACCAAAAATGCCAGCTCAGCTTCGCCAAAAGGGCGGCGGTTTCCAGCCTACGTGTTTGTTATTTTTCTTTGCTCGGTATCCGGTTCCATTTGTTGGTGGTTGTTTCCCCCCCGGGAAACCAACCACTCACTCCCAGAGCTCCTGGAAATCGAAAACCTGTCGGCAAACAAACAAGTTTGGATGTTTTTGGCCAGTCCACTCAGGTTGGTTGGTTGGTTTGTTGGTTGGTAGGATGGTAGGATGCGTGGTTGGTAGGTAAGTAGGTAGGTAGGTTGGTTGGTTAGTTGGCAGGTAGGTAGGTAGGTAGGTAGGTAGGTAGGTAGGTAGGTAGGTAGGTAGGTAGGTAGGTAGGTAGGTAGGTAGGTAGACAAGTTGGTCGGTTGTTCCCGGGAAGCCAAAAGGAAACCGCAATTTTGGGAATTCAGGAGCACAACATCAGCGGGGACAGACTCCTGCAGCTCACCAACGAAGATCTCCGCGAGATCGGGTGGCTCGCCGTTCCAATCCCAAGCCAGTGCTTCCAGATGAGGCCGTTGGGCTCTTTTTCAACAGTCGGATTCTGTCCCAAAAGAACTCAAGGGGCTTCCCACGATACGCCTGTCACTCGCCTGCCCCCCCTTCCCAACCCCCCAACCCCCCCCAACCCCCGAACCCCCCCGAACCCCCCACCCCCCACCCCACCTCCCCCCACCCCACCGCCCCACCTCCCCACCCCACCTCCCCCCCGGCTGCGAGGTTCTCCAAGGTGGGGGACCGCCTGGTGATGCAGCAGGAGATCGCCGGGCTGCGCGCCGGGCGCCGCACCGCCTGGCGCGGGGAGTCCTTCGAGGAGAAGGCGCCCGCGCCTCGCTTCGCCGCTCGCCGCGCTTCGCTCGGTTTCGGGGGACGGACCTGGGAAGGGACCCGGGAGGGGACCTTATCACCACTGGATTTTTATTTTTTTCCAGGGGTCTGAACTCAAGGGTTGTGGAATCACTCGTTTTTTTCTTCAACCACTTCTGTGATACTTGTTGGAATCTCCTGGGGTGTTAGTCGTTGGGAAGCCCTTTTCGTTGTATCACAGAAGTGGTCATTTCCCACAACCCTAGGAGCCTGAACCAAATGGAAGTTGTGTAAACACCTGTGCTTTATGCCTGCTTTACAGGGCTCCCCAACAAATCCTCGTTTGAGCATCACCCCATGAGGCTCATTGTCTCGCCCAGGTATACCGTTTCGGGGATCCCCTAAAACGGCATATCCCTGTCTTGGACGGTGTCGCTTTGTCCCTTCGCTTGACTCGTTGCAGGATCAATGAACGGCTCGGACCCTGCAAACCAAGCACCTAAACACCACAAAGAGCCAAATGTTGATGCAAATGTTGTTGATCCAACATGTGTTTGGGTAGCCGAGTCTCGTAGTTGATCCAGTATGCAATCACTTAGAAAACCCGTTCTTGTTGATCCAAATTTGCACCCAGGTGGAGGGGTTCTGTGGCAAAGGGCACCAAATTTCATATGGAAGAATCCGTCGAATGAAGAAACCAGCTCCAGGAAGTTCCCAGGGCCGGCATTGACTTTTTCTGACTGCCGCGGTCGCCTCTCTTCACCGGACCTTCTTTGACTGGCTTGCCAGTTGACGGGGTTCGCGGTGGACACGTCCGCAAGCGCACGTAGCTATTCCCCTTGAGCCTGGCCTACAAATCCACTCAAGTGAGGCCAAAGTGTCTCAGAGTCAGAACCAGTCAGGGCGGAATTGCCTTTGGTTTCCCTTTGGATACCCACAGATTCATCACCCCGGACATAGAATTCTGGGCGGGACCTTCAAATATTGACCGTTCACGCCTCCCGTCAGCTGTATTTTTTCTGGCAGGTGCAGGCGGAAAAGCGGTGCAAGCTTTGGCAGGAGGAGCGAACCGGAGCCATTGGGGCGAGACATGTGTGTCTCACCCTGTTTCGTAATTAGCAGTTCTCAGGCATGCCAGACTTTCACTTTTGATTGGTTTTAATAGGGAGGCGTGACAAATATAACTAAAGTTCTCAACTTTTAGCACGGGATTAAGGAATCACGAAGTTGCGGCTAGGCTTCTTTGGAGGTAGAGCCCCCATTTGGGGTCGGTTTTGAAGGGAAACCAGGAGGCGCTTTTTGAAGCAAAGAGTGTTCTTTTGGTTTCCGGAGTTTTTTTTTGTTGTTAGAAGGGTGAGCTGCTATTGTACACGCAACTGCGGAAATTGGAGGTGTCCAAGCACTAGAATAATACGCCTTTCACTCTCTCACTTTCTGCCAGATGTCTTTGTTTCAACTTTTTTGTGGGAAGGGTTCCGATTCCTTTACAGTCAACCAAAAAAGGATGCCCTTTTTTTCGCATTGGAAATGCATGCATCTGAGTTCCGAATTCCTGTCTGGCCACTTTTTGGTCTTGTTGGGTCAATCCACGCACCTTTCACTCCTCCAAATACCTAACTGATGACAAGGGTTCAGTGTACCCGTGACCCTTACCCTTCATTTCTGATTTGGATTTGTGTTGTGGATTTGGATTTGCAATTCTGGTTCTTGTAGAGGGTAAATGGTAGGCTGGTTTTGCAGGCACGTTAATGGATACAAATCGCCCGCCGATCCCGGTTATACCACCAATCCCACCTGGGCCCGCTCGATGCGCGGGGATGTTGGATTCGTCCATGGGACGCGCCTTCGATATCTTCCCTTTTCTGAATCAAGTTTTCGTTTTATTACCTCTCTGTTGGTTTTAACGTTTATCTATTGTGGGCACATAATTTTTCAGGGGACTTGAGCAAATGAGAGTTATGAGGGTAGATCAACCTATCCACCTATCGGGTCCAGAGGGTCCAGAGGGTTCTTAGTGGGTCCCTTAGTACCTTCTAAGCAGGTACTGAACGACCCCTTCCCGCCAAGAGCCAGGAGGTACCAAGGGACCCTCTGACTTGGGCCCCTTTCATGGGCCCCGCGCGTCAGGAGGCGCGGGTCAAGGAGCCCCTCGCAGAGAAGTCGGAGCTGAAGTCGGAAGAGGCGAGGGATCTTCGCTCGCCCGGGCTTCCTCTTGCCTCGCTGGCGGAGTGGATGGACCGAAAAAGTAATATGAAGTCCAAGCTTTTGAAAGTTGTCCACCAAAATGGTCTTCCCAAAGGAAGCGAGCTTCTTTTTTGCTTTGGTTGCCAGTAGGCTGGTTAGTAGGTTGGAAGGTAGGTGGGTTGGTGATTCGGTTGGTTCACAGTCCATGGACAGGCTTGGGGGCACAAGTCAAAGGTAACATCCAGGGACCCAAGCTCCATTTTTCCCCATGGTCTCTGGGCTGTCTGGGTTCCAGGGACAATTCGGCTACTTGAGTTGCGACTTTCTGTTCGAACGACCAGAAGGAAAGCCAGCATAATCGTGTGTCCGTGTTTTGACAATAGCAGAGCAGCAGCAGCAGCAGGTGGTTCCAGCAAGGAGCAAGAAATGAGGAGAGATACCCTCGTAACGTCCCTTTTGATATCCTAAAAAGGCTGCGTTGGCAGTTCAACTGCCAAAGGACCCCTCCTTTCCAGCAACTGAGTGGTTTTGACTCCGCCTGGTACGGACAAGGACAATAATCCCTGGACCCAGCCCCGGAACCCACTTGCTTCAGGGTCCCAGCGCTCGTTGTGTTTGGGTTTGTTTCTCAGAGTCCGACCGGACATCCGCAAGGTTTTTAGGGGGGACCTTTCGTAGGTCTTGCGTGTTCTTTTTTGTTGAAGCTCCCTTTAAAGTCCTAGGTCCCTTAGGCTGCCAGTTAGGTCCAATGTGTATGCCCGCCTTTGGAGGGCACCTGGGGAGTGCGAACATTTGGGTGCATGGGAAACGAAACACAAACCTCTGAAATGAGAATTCCTGAGCACATGCATGCTTCCTACCCATTATAGCAAGCCGTTGTAGCCAAGAAGGAAGACGAAAAGGAGAGATTGAGCAGGTGACCTATGACCAAAAGGACACCACGAGCAGATGGTATGTTGCCCCCTCAAATGTTCCGAGCCATCTATTTGTTTAACACCAGGGCCCGGGTGGCTCACTACTGGGTGGGTGTCTCTTGGTTGCTCTGGAAGGCAACCCGTACAGGGTATCAGTAAAGAGAGCCACGTCATATTTCTAATGATTTGAGATACAAGTTGGCATTTACCTGTTGATCAATATTGTTTGGGGGCAAACTGTATCTTTACCTCACAGCGATTTTGGTTTGTGACCTTCCCCATGAAGGTTCCTTTGGGTCACAGACAAAGAACGGCCCCCCTGCCGAAACCTTTCCTGCAAGGGCGGGGGGGCAGCCTCAATTTCTTCTGCCGCACTTTTGGGCTGGCGAGTCTCGTAGTATGTTGTAGTGAAAAAGCTTGGTTACAGGAGCATCTACAGGACATGGCAACCCAAATCACTCGAAATCAACAGTTTTCCTGTAGAGTTTCCTGTACCCCAACCCTTTGAGATGCACTCCGGAGCAGCCTTTCGATCTTTGGATGGGTCGCGAAATTCTCGGCAGATCCTGAACCTAACAATCAGTGGATGGCCCTACCTAGAAGCCACTTGCCCAGTTCGCTGGAGGCTTCAGGTGAGCAGCGTTTTTTTCTCGGATGATGGATTTTAGCTTCGTGGGGAACTCCAAAAAGCTCCGCGAAGGCACTTGTGCGATACATTGTGTACCGCGAAGCCCCGCGAAGCCACTTCGCGTAGCCCGGTAACATTGACACAGGCGAAGCCACTTCGCGAAGCCACTTCGTCGTTTGAGCGTACTGCGTGCTTTCATGGCAAGTGTGTTGTGCGCTTTCATGGCAGTAGTATTCCAAAGGTTGATGTTTAGAGTCAGCAGGCTACGACAGGATTACAGGAAGATTACGGGAAGACGACCGGAAGAGCACTGTGTGTTTCAGACTCGGTTTTGCTAGAAACGATGGAACGTTTTCGCAAAGCCTCTGCGAAGCCCCCGCGAAGCCCCCGCGAAGCCTCCGCGAAGCCACCGCGGTCCAACTGCCATGCTCCGCCCCTTTGAGGCCCAGCCATGTCCCCTAGTCCTGAAGCTCAATGCCTCTCTTGCCGCCTTTCATCGAACCCTTTCGCATGGACGCAACTTGATTCAACAACATGGGGGCGCAAATGTGAGAGATGTTTGTGGAACAAACATCCGCGAAGCCCGGCGAAGCCACTCCGCGAAGCCACAGTCTTGCCGCGAAGCCTCGCGAAGCCAACCCTTCCACAAATTCTGGCCCCGCGAAGCCCCCCGCGTAGCCTCCCCAGCAGTGTATAAGCCCTGAACCTCTAAAAAAACAATGCTCAGGTGTCCATTTTCAGCCTCTCCAAAAAGTTGGTACCCTCCGACCTGGCACAGGAAAGGTCCCTGAGATCCTGGTCTGCAAACTTCTTGGGAAGACCTTTTTCGCGTTAAACAAGCCCAGTGGATCCTGTATAGCAGGCAGTTAAGGAAACCACCCTGAGACTAAAAGCACAAAGCTGGTTGCCTACTAGATGGAATTGCCTGGGATCCTCTGAAGAGTTTCGACTTTCTCTGGCCAAAGCATTCAGGAATGGAACAAACTAGGTCCCCCAGTAGCGCCCTTTTCCCTTTTTTGGGGGAGGGTTCCCCTACTAAAATAGACAAAACAGAGAAACAACAACAAAAAACAAACAATCGGGTACCAACTTATTCTAACCTCAAACCACTGGAGGACCTAGCAAAGGACAGTCGGCTGAAAGGGCGTGGTGCACTTTGACGCCTGCGTAATGTCCCTGGTGATGCTGTGGATGGACGAAATCCTGCACTTTGAAGTCATGAGAACCCATTGTTTGTTGGTATTTCCCGGGAATCAACATTCCAGGAGTTCATTTCGGTGGTGCGTTGGATGGATTTCGCCACCATCCGATCTTGCGGAGGGCCCTGGGTTTGCCTTGTTGGCCTTGGTTCCTTTCATGAGGAGCTTTGCTCGAGCTAGAATCCAGCGGAGTTGGAGTTCAGTGCACGAAATGAGTCAAGCAGCCAAGCTCCCATCCAAGGCCCGAATCTTTGGCAAATGCTCTGCCCATAGGCTGGTGTCCTTAGGTTTGTACACAAGTGAATATAGAAGGTTTCCACTGGTTTTGATCGGTTTCATTCCATCCGGGGCCATGTCCTGGCTGTTTGTTTTCCAGATCTCCCACCGTTTTCTTTGCAAGGGATGAGTTGCTGTGTTGGTCAGGCGAAGTACAAGCGAAAGATCCAGAAGCTCAAACAGCGATGGGCGGAGGCTCGAGCCAGAAGAAGAACAACTGCAATCGGTCAGAAAATGTATGCGTATTGGTCAGGTCAAGTGATATGGTCAGAGTTACCCTCGCAGGGTGTGGTACCTGTACCCTCCAACTATCCAACAGAAAAGGAATTAACCCGGTATGTTGAGGGTCCAGGAATAGTTAAAAGAGAAGTTATTCACCCCCCCCAAGGACAGCTTTCCTCCAGAACCCGCGCTGACAAGACAGCCATTGGGGGGTGAAACCAAGCATCTCCCGAAGAAAAACACAGATCGCAGCTTATAGCAGTAGCCCCTCCCCCAAAAAAGAAGACAAAGGTACGCCCTGGGTTCGAACCAGGGAAACCCCAGAGAAAAGGATGGATGGGGAGTCACCCTTGAAGTATAGCCGCCAGTGTTTACCTAAGGAATTTGCCATTGTTTTGCTGGGGTTGAGCCCTACGTAGTTAAAAGGCTTTAAGGGAAGCCACCCCCCCAAAAAGGAAAAGCCACGGCGACATTGTCAGACTTTCCCTTGGATTGAACGCCGCAGCCCAATTTGGGTGTCAATTTTGTGCGGAATCGGACTCGACAAAAACATAGAGTTTGGTTTTCCTTTTGATGATTTCCCTTTTCCAAGCCAACCCAACAGGGCACCCTGAAAAGAACAAAGACGCGCCTCGGGCGGACGTGTCCGTCGGCGCGAGCGTCGACGGCGTTCGCAGGATCTGCGGAGCGTCCGCGGCAGGCTGTGCCGAGCCATGACGGTGGCATGTGCACGCGAGGAGTGAAGTGACGGGAGCAAAGCGGGCGGGTGGACGGGCAAGCGGGCGAAGGCCGGGCAAAGGCTGGTTAACTAGGTCCCCCAGCAATTGGTGCCCTTTTACCAGAGTGCCTTTAACCAACTTTTTGGGGGGAGAGTTCCCCTGAAATATAGAATAGAAACCAGTTGGTACCCTTATTCTAACCTCTCTACTGGAAGACCTTGGTACTCGAAGAATGAGCCTTCTTGGGATGGTGTCTTCCATTGGCCTAAGACTATATTTCGGTGTTCTTTTCAGCTGGTTTCTCATCAGGACTGACGGGCGCGGGTTGCCGACTTATTGGCATCGGTGGCAGGATGGTTGCATGGGCCACGCGGTGCTTAAGGCTTGGCAGCGTCACGTGGCGGAGGCGGGTCCTCGCTCGCGCCCGCGCTCGCGATGGACGGGGTCGCGGGGACTCGGGCGGGTGCTGTTTCGGAGGACGTGATTCGTGGGCCTTGCAATGGTTTTGACCCGACCCCTTCAGTAAACACCCCGCTTCGGTGGTTGGTGTCAAAACCAAGTTGTTTGAAGGCCTTAAGTCAATCGGGCGCTTCTGGGTGCTGGAAGTCCTGGATTTTAGTCAGGTGGGTTTGGGCCCCACCGGAAGCAGCGTTGAAGGAGGATTTTGCGGTTTCATTTCTGGATTTGGGTTTGGTCAGGTGTCGTCAAGGCTGTGAGTTGGTGCCCAAAAAAGAAATTCAAGCTTGGGAGCCATCCTCGGAATGTGTATTTTTGGTTTTGTGTGGTCCAAGCTGGGGGTATTGGATTGGGTCGTGGAAACTAGAAGCGTAGCCTTCCCTTGACGTTTCAGAGGAAATGTCTTATTTTTCCCAGTTGGTTCCACTGCAAAAGTACAGTAGCTGAAGAGCGCCGCTCCTTTTCAACAGGACTTGGCAGTCAGTTGGGCCATGAGTCGTGTTCAAGGTTGTTACTGCCGTGAATGGGCAAGCACCTGCACATGCTGGGATGCATGAAGCCCTATTAATGCACCAACGAATTGGGTCAAAGCTTTGGGTCTTTAGCAGGCCCCCCATAGAACAAATGCTCGCTTAAGCTTGCATCGTGCCTTGTGGACCCTATTTTGGACGAAGCCCGCAACCCCCCCGACGAACTTCAACCCCCCCAACTGAACAAACCCAATCGAACAAATCACCCCTAACCCCTCAAATCTCTCCAACCTCCCTCCCTAACCTCCCAACTTCCCTCCCTAACCTCCCAACCTCCCTGCCCTCCCAAACCAAACCAACCTCCGAAAGCCCCCCCCCAAGCCCCTCTCCAAGCCCCCCCCCCCAGCCCCCCCCAAGCCCCCCCCCCCCCCCCCCTGTTGGGCACCAGCCACAGGCCCATGCCGCGCGCGCCGCCCGGCAAGAGGCCGCGCTGGCGGCGGCCCAGGCGGCGGCCAACGCGGCGGCGGCGCAGCAGGCGGCGCCAGTGGCGAACGATGGCCGGGGGCCTTAGCGAGTTGAGGCAAACGAAATAAAGTGCATGGGTCATAAATGGCTGTGGTCAAAACCAATGGCACCATTTTGGGGTTTTCGGTGCACCACCCATTTTAGAACCTATTTTAGTTGGGATTGGGATGTTCACTGGGGGTACAAGGTTTTGACCCAGGGTTTCCTTCTTTGTCTCCCTTGTAGTACCCAGAAAGGTTACTGAGCCTTCAAAAGAAGGCTTAATATGGTGGATTACCTAAACAGTACAGGAAAAGAAGTCAAGAAACCTTCCGAGTTGCTTTGATGTTCCATGGTTATGTGGCTGGCTTAGGATTACTTGCAATATGGCGAGCGGGGCATCCACGGTCCCTCAAGTGTTGTTTGCAAATTTTACCCAGTGCTTCCATGTTTCAGGTAACCCGGTGGTTGTGTTCTTTAGGATTTGGACCCCCCAATCTGGATTTTGGTTGTCCTCTTGATTTCCATTGAAAACCACCAAAAACAGGGTGTTGTTTTTTTGGAGACGGGGACCCAAGTATTTGTGCCTCTAAGTTTTACATCATGGTTCCCCCTGGTTGCCCACTATATAATGGTAGCTGGAAGCAATGAGTGAGGGTACCTCCCTCAAAATTCCCTTCACAAATTGCTATGGCTGTATCATTGTAGGGTGAAGTCCCTTTTGTTTATGGGTAGTTCGAGGATCTAGGCAGACTCAACATGAAGCAAAATCTTAGCATGTGTGTTGTGGTGGGACTCAGCTTCCCTCCTAGGTCCCCCAGCTAGGTGCCCTTTGACCGTTTCTTTTTGTTTGGGAGGGTTCCCCTACTGAAATAGACTACAGAAAAGATTGGGTACCCTTGTTTTAACCTCTGTACTGGAGGACCTAGCCTCTAGTTGTTGGTTTGCCTTGAAGGTGGTTTAGAGGTGGGTTCCCACTTCTGCAAGAACCGGGGGGTCAGAGCAAAATGCAAACCACCAAACCAAGAGGTTACCTGACGGAAGGGGTTTCCCATACGTAGAGAAAATAGACCAGCCTTTATCCTCCGGCCATTGAGGGTTTGGCGGTTGACACCTTCGAACCCTACCTAGGTGGGTCAAAAATTAGCTAGTGATTCAATTTACACGTGCAGTAGGTAACCAAGGGAACAAGCCTTCAAAACCCAAAAGGACAATGGGTGGTTACCCACGGCAGTGGAAACTTGAATCCACTGGGTGGTTCAAGCCGTGGTTTGCACAAGGGGGCCAACCCCTGATTCGCGAGACGGGGGGGGGGGTTCTGGTCACGACCTGGTGATTCTTCATAAGCAGGTGACAGGCGCAATGCAGAACAAGTCCTTTTCTGCTTCATTTTGCGTGCTACCTGCCCATTCTTCGACGGGTTCCGTGTGTGTGTCCCAGGGGTCCCAAGACACTACTGCTATTGGCTTGGATCTTTAGACTTTAACTTGTTGGATGCCACTCATATTTCCTTTTAACCAGCAAAAAGCTTAACTTTTTGCTGGGGGATCTACCCCTTGGTACCTTCTAAGGAGGCACTTAGACCCCTTTTACCCGCCAAAAGCCACCCTCAGGAGGTACTTGGACCCTCTGGGTACAGCACTCAAGGAAAAAGGCGATTCCTCCCGCCGCGAGGTGCCACGGAGGCGCTCCTGGCGCTTCTTTCCGCCAGCTGCGGGCGCTCGGCGCAGCTGGCGGCGCTGCGCGCTTGGCACTTCGCGGCGCGCCAGGCGCGCCACGCGGCGGCGCACGAGGCGAGGCCCGTGGGTTGATCTCTCTCGGCCGTTTTCGCGCCCTGGAAGAGGCTCCTCATATTCCATTTGCTGAAATGAATATGTTTTATTTTCCCCTGTTGGTCTTAAAGGGAATCTATCACTACTGGATGTTTTTGTATATTTTTCCAAGGGTCTCAACCAAATGGAAGTATGGCTGTGGGTCAACATGGGGTAACCCCAAAGTGGAACCCTGGTAAACCAGGATTTTCCAGCCTGGGGCCCCTGGTGTTTTAATTTTGACCCGCACCCATATTAGGACTACGGCGAACGGATGTTGTCTAGCCACATGTGTGTTTAAAAGGGCTTCAGACCGATTTGGGTGATTTTCATGGGCCGCTTGGACTTCATTTTGGTTGCGATTTGTGTCCACCAACCACTTCGAGGGGTTTTCCGTTAACAATCACGGCCGTTTGAGGTTCTTTCTAAAACGTTTGTGCTTTGAACTCAAAGTTGATCTATGAACCCAGGCAAAGGGAACCACCTTCGTGTAAGGCCCCACAAGCTCCGGCATGGCTTTGTTTGCAAGGGTTCCCTCCTCAACTTTTGGATTCCGCCATCTTTGCTCCATTTTTCATTCACCCCCCCCCCCCACAACGTCCTACGGCAGGCGGAGCTGCGCAGCCAGGAGGAGAAGGCCAGTGATTTGCCCGCGCGGTACTGAAATAGACTACAAAAAGAAGAAAAGAAAAGTTGGTGCCAACTTGTTCCAACCTCTCTGGACCTAAAACAAAAATTGAGTTGGGAAAACCATCCAACTGGCGTGGCTTCCTTTCCGGGGACCCCTTGAAAACTGCCAGCTTGGCCCGTAGCCTTTCTGACTCATCCAACTGGTAGTTTCCTTAGGGGACCGAAAGCCTGGGTTCGTTCCCGAATTTCCTACTTGCACCAGCAAGTTGTAGATCTTCGTTACTCTCTTCCTGAGTTCCTGAGCTTTGTGCATGGGAAGGCCATGTGGCTCGCATACAGGTTGGACTGGTTTTGACCAATCCGCTCAGGAAGTGAGATTGGGGGTCCATGGTCAGATAAGACAATGCCAAGCGTCGGGTGAATCGCGAGCTACTCGTCAGAATCCCCAGAAACTGGACACCCCTTTGGTACGGTCCAGATTCATCCGAAGTCAATATTACCGTATTACCCCTAGGCAAGCTAAAGCCCGGTGATTGACTTCACTTTTGGGATCTTCTGAATCAAATGTCTAGCGGGGGGAAACCAAAAACATAAAGCCCTGTGACAAGCTTTCTGCCAGCTGAGGTCGGGTTGGACTGGTCTTAACTCCATATGAACTCACTTCCTGAGTTCTTGGACTTGAAACTTTTTGGGAGGACCAATTTAGTTGTACACAACAAGTACAGAGTTGTTTCGCTAATCCACTCAGGAAGTGAGTGAAACCAGTTTGTTTCCGGATATAATTTGTTGGTAGGGTTTTGAATTGCAGAATGGCATACTTCTTGGGAACGATGTAGGGCTCTGGCAGGATCAGGAAATCCGGGTACCAACTGTATCAATGACTCATGAGCGGTTTCCAAGAGGACATGGGACATGTGGATTTGTCTCAAAATAGGGGACCCCTTAAAAAAGAAAAAGAAAAGGTGGTGTCCCTTTGGTCTCAATCTTTAAGCCAACCTTTTGACTTTCATTTGCTTCAAATTTGTTATGTTAATGTTTACTCTTTTTTGGCATTGCCGCGTGGTCACCCTTGTGTGGATTGAACCTTTGATGTAAACCATCCAACTGGTGGTTTCCTTTGAGGGGACCGAAGCCTGGGTTCATTCCCTCATGGCCTACTTATCGCACCTTGGCCATGAGGTCATC